>CM035227.1:76038517-76638517 GCA_020226215.1 Sindora glabra
AATCCATTGGTAACCTGTCATTTTTGTTTAGACTGAAGTTTAACATGCCTTCATCTCTCTGGAAGCAGTCGTAGGAATTTGGATTAGGTTCGTTGAAGAGCTCATCTTTCATTTTTCAGGCTTTCCGTTCTTCTGAAGTGAGTTTTCTTCAGATCTATGTTTCTGAGTTTTATTTCTAAAGCTAGAAGAATAACTGAGAAAACAGAAAGGGCTTTTATTATATTTTGGGTTGGGTTGATTACTGACTTTTATGATTTTATCTTAAACAATTAACAAGGAGGCCCTCGCGAAAAAGTTACTACTGGAATTCAAAAATGAAAGCTGCATGGTTAAATTTATATTTTGTTATAATTTTTGAGCTTCGGTTAGGCGAATTGCTTAATTTTGAGTTTCATATTGTTTTCATTCATCAATTTTGTTTTACAATAAGTTTTTTTTTCTGTTTTTTTGGAAATTGGGAGCAAAAGATTGGTCTTGATGTAATATTTTAAGTTGTGTTGCTTTCTTGCGTCTAAATTTTTAGTACCTCTGGTTTTGGTTTTCTGGCTATTCTGTGTTTACTGTTTGAATAGATTTACCAGTACTTTTTAATAAGAATATTAGCGATGATATAACAAGGGTTAGATATAAGAGGGGTTCATGCAGTGGAGGATTACTGTGTAGGCTGTAGCTGCAGGTAGTTGTGTTAGAAACAAGGCAAAACTATAATGAACCTAATGAATAATGAATGGGGTTAAGTGATCAACAAATACTAACTCGTATAGCTAACAGATGTAAAGGAAATACCTTGCAATTTTGTTTCTTAATTTTGTATCTTCATTTTTTTCTCATGCTATACGTCATCTTTCTATTTGAATTAAAATTGTCCTGATTTCATGTTGATAATGATATCATTATTTTATTGTTACAATTTTTTTTGTGCTTATTTGTATGACCATCGACTAGTTTATTTAATGATCTTGACTTTAATATTTTGAAGGGTAAAAAATTTTTTAGGGGATAAAATGATTTATGTAAATATTTTAAAACTATTTTTACATAATTTTATGATATTGATATATAATTTCAAAAATTTTGGAACCTCCAAGAAGCTCCGCCAGTGCTTGGAGGATGGGCAAAAGTTGAAGTTCTCAGAATCAAACCATATATCAAATATAGTTAGTGCTTGTAGATGTATAGGCTTGTTGTTCTACTCGATAATGTTAATTGAAGGAGGGCCCCAGTTTCAACTAATAATTAGTGGTCACTTAAGGTTCAAATGGTCGTAGAGTTTACGTTAGCCGTTTTGGTGATGGAGGAGATAAGAAGTCTAGGGTTAAAATTTCAATTGATATCTTTCAAGCTTTGAATTGTGGGTATGTTGTTTTGTTTGAATGTGCAGTATTCAAGTTTCCAGGGAACTTTTATGATGTTTGTGAGGCAATTTATTTGGGTTAGAAGGTTAAAGACTTTGCTTGTGAGAAGAAATCTAATTTGGCCGGAAAACGAAAGACGATTGGAGCACTTCACCACCCAAATTTAATGTAGATGATGGGAGAGGAGATTTAAGAGTCATCGAGTTAGATATAAAACCACTGTAGGGTAATTATTTGGTCAAATATGCCATTTAATGGAATATTAATACCATTCAAACGGAAAATTTTAAATTAGAGTTAAGTGAACGATTTTTAAAGTTCAAAGAAGGCCTATATAAATTTTAAAACTAGATGAGAGATCCATATAATTTTGATAACTTATAAAAAATGCTGTTGTAGTTTTTATTAATAGTTAATATTCTCCGTACAAAAATATGTTTTGTGTAAAAAAAAGATAATTGGTAAAAAATTTAATTTAGAAAATAAAAACATCAAATTTAAAAAACATCATAAAAAGCAGCGTAAGTAAATTAGAATCCTATACAACCCTCCATTGAATTGAGTGAAAATCCTAGATTCTTTCCATTGCATGATTATGCACTTTATTTTGGTTATATTAACACGTTAATTTTCTATCAATCCTTAAGGAGAAAAAGGTTAAAAATTGTTTATGTTTTGATCTTTCTAGGGGTGAATATATGGATTGGAATTTTTCTAATTAAGGGTCTTTGTTTTAAAATTTTCATAAAAAATAAGTAAATTACATTCACTTCTTCTTGCAGTTTACAATTTTTAAAGATATATACTAACCTCTTCTTTTTATAAAAACTCATTTTCTTCTTTCTATTTTAAATATAACTCACTTCCCTTAATTCAAAAATAATAGAGATAAATATTATTTCTAAAAATAGAACCATAATTTAGTTAGAACTTAAGAAATGTGAGTATAATTTACCTTAGTTTTTATAGCATAAGATGACTTTTGTTAAATTGTCTTGTTTTAAAACTTGAGGTATTAATTCTATCAAGTTTGTCATGCATATAAGGTAGTTACTATAGTGTACAAGTTGCACTAGTATATCAGTAGTTTAAATCATTGGATTTCATTTTGTTGTAGATGAATAAAATTTAATGATTAAATAAATGAAATCTAATGATTAAATTAGCAGTATACTAATTAGATTCAGTGATACAATGTATAGCCAGCGCATCCATATCTCTTCCTATACATAATTATAAAAAAAAAAAAGATGAGAACTAAATAAAATAACAGGGGTAGTACTATATTTCAACTTAAACTTTACCCTTCGTTCTGGAATCAAATTTGAAACCAACTACCCTGTATGGTGTACAATACAAAAGATTTGAAGAACTTAGTATAAACATTTCACACACACACCCATTGTAATATTTGATTTTCCTGCAATTTCCTAGAAATCCATGAAGAATTAGAAAAGAATATTGAACGTTGAAACAACTAAAAAAACGGATGACATTCACACTCATATGCGTAAAAAATGAGTGGAAAGCAGTAGGATAGACTAATCCATCCATTTAACATGCAAAAGAAACAACCAGTACTATTCTTGGTTGCCCAGCCTACTATATTTTACAAAAACCAACACATTCAAGAAACATATCTGATCAAAACAATAAGTCAATTGATCTTGCAAGAATCTCTCTGTAGCCATTCAAGCTGAGCGACGTGGATGACTTCATGTCATGGGCAGGCGATGATAAAGTCGCTCATACTCTGCGATGGAACACATTCAATTCAAAGGAAGAGGCATTTAATTTTATCGGACTTGTTTGCATTCCTCGTCGATGGTATCGTTCAATACGCTCAGATTACACCTCAGTCGGCTTCATTTATGTATTTCCTTTGCCGGTTGATGAGAGATGTAAGGCGGACATTGGCTACACTGCAGCGATGAAGTACTGGGGCCAAGTGATTACCACAAAAGCTTTGAAAATTGTTCTGTCTCAAGTATTCAAGGATTTCCAGGATTTGGTGAGGTTGCATGCTTTTGTTTTTGTAGGGAACAAGGCTTCACAGAGGGTTTTAGAAAAGGCTGGGTTCCTTAGGGAAGGTACTCTCAGAAAGTATACATATGTTAACGTCAACCTTAAGGATGAGGTTTTTTTTAGTTTCTTGTCAAATGATAACTTCCCTGCAGAATAACCTTTATTTTTTTGTGGATTTGTAGTGACCCATTCAATTCAGTGCACTTCTGCGTCTTACAATGGACAGTTTGTTAGAATGTGATAATATTTATCTTCGCTTTGGTTTCTCCTAATGTATCAGTTGCTCTCCTTCTACTTCTTGTATAATAGAGAGACCTTACTCACAGATGTCCCACACAGAATAACATAATGGATTAACTGCAGAGTTGCTGACAATAAATAAGGAAGGAAGCCACTAGAGCAATATACTTACCTGGATGGGGTCAATGGGTGATCAGGAAGACTCATGGCCTAGGTTAGTGACCTTCATTGCACTTAGGAGGGGTGCTGGCCTAAGGTCTCCTCAAGTAGGAGAGCCTACATCATAATTTGTGGTATTGGGGCTTGCGTTCGCGCAGCCCCTCTCCAATTTCAGTCTAAATGTTGTTCCACTTGTATACCCGTGTCAATTCGCAGTTTGAAGTCTTAGCTGGATCACTTATGTAGCAACCTTTTTTTTTAGATATAGCTATGATACGGTACTAGTCTGATCAAGTGTTTTTATCATTGGAAAGCTAATTATACTTGGTATGTCAAGTGCTGTTGTCCAGTAGTAAACAATGTCTTTTTAATTATTTTAGAAGTAATCTTGTAATAACATTGGTTGTTTAATATTTTTAAAATTAGTTTTTGAGTAGCTGGCAACAGATCACGCTTTCAGTCAGTTTAAGACTATACGTGTAAATACACATGCTTGATTTTATGCTTATGCATTAAATGAAATAAGATTTCAATTTCAGTTTTTGCTTTCTTGTCAGATCTTTTTCAACGGTCTTCCTCTCAAGTTGGCTATCTTACATTGCTTCTTAGAGTCTGTTTACTGACTCGTTTTACTGACTCGTTAGTTTTCGTAATCTCTTTAAAACTAATGATTTGTGCTTTTAATCTACATATGATACCTTGATCTGTTTTTTTGAAACCTAGCATCTCAGACTGTCTGCATGGAAGCTTCTATTTTGAAACTTTGTATGCTCAGAAAACTACATCTCGAATAACTTATGTGCAACCAGTCATCCGAAATTGTCTTGCCCTTCCTCCTGAGAGGATATCTATCCAAAGAATCAAATCAAACACTCATTTCTCTTGTACCAAAGGGAGACAGACAGATTACATTTAACAACTACAGGCCCATCAGTTTATGCAATGTTTATAAAGTCATAGCCAAGTTGTTAGTTTCCAGAATGCAACCTATCTTAGAGGATTTGATCTCACCATTCCAAAATGATGCTATAAAAGGTAAAAACATAGCAGATATTATAATTCTGGCTACAGAAGCTGTCCATTATATAAAGAGATGTCACGGTAAAAAGACATTTTGGGCAGCTCTTAGATTGGACATCCATAAGGCCTATGATAGCCTCTTTTGAGATTTCATTGATCAGGTACTCTAGGTTATGGAATTCCCAGATCGTTCGAGACTTGTACTCTGTGTTACCTCAGTCTTATACGAGGTGTTGCTAAATGGGTCAACAACCAGACCTGTTATTGCAGGCCGAGGACTGCGCCAGGGTAACTGTTGGAAAACCAGAAGAAACGTAGCGAAAACAGCCAAACGCAAAAATAGAAACAGAAACAGAAAAAGAAACAGAAATGCAGAGAAGCTATGGCAGCAAAAAATATCACACATAAAGCATTATAACATTGCATTTTTTACCAAGTGTTGCTGCACTTGGAGAGTTTTCTCTCTTCTTTTAGAGCTCCGTTTATAAAAGATTGAAGAATGTCTATTTATATACATCTAGTACTGCCTATAACTTAAAATATTACATTTCATATTTTACAAGTTAACTAAACCTAACACACATTTCTTTTGTTTTATAACACCATTACGAACTATTTTCTTCTATTTGACAGGAAATACATGACATATATTTTAACATTTTTTTTTAGATTAGCTATTTCCAACACTATTCTTTAATCTAGAAAAAACATATATCCTTAAGCTTTGACTCAGAATCCTTGGCATCATTCGCAATTTTTCTTCCAACTGCAAGCAGGAAGTGCCTTCTTCATGATTTCTATTTTGAGGATGTATTTGTTCTGTTCCTCATCATTTTTTGCTTCCTGGACTCATTGGAGTTTCAGCTGGAATATTGTCATCATCATCATCACCTTCTGTAGATCCTTTCTGCTGAAAATTTTCTTCTTTGCATTCTTCTTTTGTTTTACAACATCATATCTTTCTTTTCCTTTGTCTTGTGGTGATGCTGCTGCTGCTTCTTCCTCATCTTCATATGCTATCCTTTCTAGTTTCAACTACTTCCCACATATCATAAGCCTTTTACATAAGCTTTCATCTTAACTGCCATATGAGGAAGCTAACTCCAATGGAAGTAGGAGAGAATGGAGCACAAAAGCTGTTTGAAGCCATGAAAAAGCACTGTTTTTTTAGATTTTTATGGAAAGAAAGTCTTCCTAGTTTTCTCTCTTTTTCACAGCCCACTAAGATCACTTTAGCTCTAATACCATGTTGGAAAACCAAAAGAAACGTAGGGAAAACAAAAACAAAAACAAAACAGAAACACAAAGAAGCTATGGCAACAGAAAGGTTCATCAACATAATATCATAATATTACATTTTCTACCAAGTGTTGCTGCACTTGGAGAGTTTTCTCGCTCTTCGAGAGCTCCATTTATAAAAGGCTGAATAAATTCAATACTAACTACAACTTAAAATATTACATTTTATATTTTACAAGTTAATCGAACCTAACACACATTTCTTTTCTTTTACAATACATCATCACTAACTATTTTCTTCTATTTGACAGAAAGTACATGACATATATCTTAATGTTTCTTTTTTAGATTAGCTATTTCCAACAGTAACTCACTCTCACCCTATATTTTCAGGAACAGACCGGATTCAACCCTTGTTGCCCCCCTCATGGCCGCAATCTGTCCTGAACAGGATCTGAAGGAACTTACTCTCAAATATTAATCACTTGGTACATTGCATTTCCACGAATCAGACCAATTTTCAGAAGATCAAACCAGCAATATTGGGTAGCCTATCAGACAGTGATAGCAGATTTTCTCGGATAACAACAGTTCATGGACCAAGGCAAGACACCCAGTTACTTCACCTTACAATATAACTGCCTAGACACAAAACAAACCAAAGGACAAGACAAGAAGTCAAACTGGTTAGATATTTCCAAACCTCTTTCACTAAACACTGACTATTGTGCATTACTTCATGGTTTGCACATGTTTTTTTGTTATTTCAAACACAAATTTTCTTCCCTCCTAATCATGTTACCATCTGTGGAGAGGGGACAAGGCATTCCACCTTCCTTCAAGCTGCTCTTCTAGGACATTCACAACTACTTACACTAAGCACCAATTCACGCTCAAATATGTATCAGAAAACCTCAGTGTTTTTTTTGTAGAATTTCGGGCCAAAACAACCGCAATAAAAAGTACTTTTTTCTCTGGAAATGTTAAACAGGAAGTCAGGAGAAGTATTGTGGAAAATTGTGGCTTTGCTGCTTCGAAACACTTCGGATTATATTTAGGGGTGCTTCTCATTCATAAGAGACTGGCTAGACATACCTATTGTTATATTATCAAGTACGGGATAGACTAGCTGGTTGGAAGATGAAGTGCTTGTCCATGGCTGGTTGAGTGGTTTTGGCCAAATCCATAATTGGAGCTCTACTTATGTGTACAATGCAGGTCGCTGCTATTCCTGGCTACTTTAATGGAAATTGAGGAGATACCGGAGGTCCTTCATTTGGGGACATGAGTTTAATGAGAATAGGATTCATATTATACCTTGAAGAATATTCTTTCAACCCAAAACTAATGGTGAGCTTGGACTCAAAGATTTAAAGGAGATGAACATAGGTTGTTTGCTAAAATTGTTTGGAAATTGGTCACAAATTGTTCTGGTGTGAGGGCTTAGGCGTTCAGTAGGAAAGTATGAAGGAAAATGTGACTGGCTTAGAGAGGTTCAGGCAAAATATTCGGACTCTATATTGTCGAAAGAACTTTGCAAAATCTGGCATTATGCATGGGAAGGGATGGCGTGGGGTATTGGAAATGGAAAAGATGTGTAATTTGGAGATCCGAAGCTTACTGACCGAGCAGATAATTCAGTTCCAATTGAGACGATGGAGTGCAAGGTTCATGACAATGTCATTTCTGATGGGAATTGGAACTTCAGTCTTTTTGATCAGTTGGTGCCAAGAGATATTCTATTGAAATACTTGCTCACCACCCTCCTATTTTGGAGGCCGCCCTGATATCCTTTACAGGGCTAAGGATAAGCATGGGAAGTTCGCAGTTTCTAGTGCATATGAATTTATACATCACAACCAGCCTGCAACTACTAATAGAATCTGGAAGGCTATTGGGAAATGGAAGGGTCCATAGAGGATCAACCTATTTGTGTGGCCATTCTGTAATTCTGGGCTGTTAAGGAATGCTGAGAGAACAGCAGACATTTGGGAAGCAGTTTATGCCATCATTGCCGTTGAGAAAACTCTGCATGTACTAAGGGATTGTAAAAGAGTAAGAGGTGTCGCGAAATCTCTAGTGCATGTAAAGCACAGACCTTCATTTTATTCTCTGATCTACAAATTTGGTCTCTAGATGATTCGTCTAAAGATTGGGGTTCTCGCTTGGTTTATAGCTGGTCTTTAATAAGGGGAATAGCCTCCTGGTTTATATGGAAGTGAAGAAATAAAGAGATTTTTTATAAAAGCTTTCTCAAGTCTCAACCCCTCTAATCCCAAGAAGAACATTTATGATTATTGCTGACTCAGTTTTAAATAGTATCCCAGCTCAGAGTCACTATGTCAGGATGGATATTACTTGGTGATCTCCTCTGGCTGCCCACTGGGTGAAGAAACAACCAGTACTATTCTTGGTTGCCCAGCCTACTATATTTTGACCAAAACCAACATATTCAGGAAACTAATCAGATCAATAATATGTCAATAGGTCTATCAAAATTCTCTTTGTGGCCATTGAAGCTGAGCAACGTGGATGATTTCATGTCATGGGCAGGTGATAATAAAGTCACTCAAAATCTGCCATGTAGGACAGTAATTCAAAGGAAGAGACTTTGTGATATGGTGTAGGAAATAGTCAATGCCGATCCAAATGTGATTGAAGTAACTTTAATCCTTGGCTTGGCCTAGAGTAATATATGTCTATGTGATGATGTGAAGCCGGACTTTGCTGTCGATCTAGTATGGACGGGTGCAAAGACATATTTGATTTGCAAGTATTGCTTTCAACTGGATATCATTTATCCTTCATATGTAGTAGCCAGTAGTACTACTATAGCTTTCATATCTTTGGTAAACTTCCACCATTTTTAAATATGTAGATGTATTGGAACAAATTAATTGAACTTAAATGAATTACACAGAAAATATTTGGCTTTGACATTTGTTTCCTTGTAATGTCAGCTGTTTTCTTCCGATATGTTTTGAGAGTTTTAATATGGTTTAGAAAATTGTACTATGAAGAGAAGCCCAAGTTGTTTGGCCTTACCCCTATTTGTTCGACAGCGTCTAACTTACGAGATTGATCACAGAGCTGCAGATAAAAAATAAGGAGGGAAGCTAAAAGTGCCAACATACTTACTAGGACGGGTTCAATGGTTGGTCAGCCCATCACCTAGGCTAGTGACTTTCATTGCACTTGGGATGTGCTGGCCTAAGTCTCCTGAAATTGGAGTCTACACCATAATTTGTGGCAGTGGAGACTTTGGCACGCACAGCCCGTCTACAATTCAAGTCTAAAATTCTAGTTCATTTATCCGTTTTTTTGTGTGGAACAAGTTGATAAATTTTTGGGCTTCTTTGCCATCACAAACAAAAAAAGTGGCAGATAATTTAATTGGGTTAATTGTCCAATTTGTCCCGCGTCTTCTGCCAGCTGATGATCCGCAAGTGTAAGGCAGAGATAGTGTATGCTATTGCCACCAATTACTGAGGTCGTTGAATTATAGCCAGAGCTTTGAAGATTGCTCTTTCTTGAGTGTCTACCATGCTAAGGTTGCAATCTCATTGCTTTGGGAACACGGCATGCATATTACAACAATACTATTTCCTTAATAAGTTAATTAATTATACCAAAAGTATTAGGTAAAATTACTTATTGAATATTAAAAGATATCTTAATATAAATAGATATATGAATTAAATTAATATATATATTTGTTTTAAATTTAAATTATATTAATACATTCACGATGTTTGATATAAAAATATAATTATCTAAAATTTGATTAATTATATTTTATAACATTATATTTTTATTTTATTTATTTATAGTCTAAAATGATATAATTACTTAAAATTAAATTATTATATTTTATTATAATATAAATTTATTTATTTACTTATTTATATTTACCTATTTAGGACTTATGATAAGAATATAATTATTTATAACTTATGACATCATATATTTATTTATTATCTAATTATTTATAAGGTTAAGTATGTAATGATGTATAAATGCCATTTATTTTTTCCTCCTTTGACTTTCCTAAAGCGAAACAACCATTAAAAGAGTCCGGAAAATATTATTTATAGATGATATTATGAAAATGTAAATCAATTAATTTTAGTAAAAAAAAATTAGGTTTATATAATTAGGGGCATGTGTTTTCAATTAATTAAAAGAATGAGAATAAATTTAAAAAATAAAATGGCACATTATAAACTACCTTATAAAGTTTATTGAATCTGTGCTTATTTTTTTCCAACAAGATAGTAAGCAAAATATATTTAAAAGATAAATTATAATTTATTGATTAAGTTAATAAGTTATAAATTAACATTATTTATTACTTAAAACACAATCATTATTTTATTTTTAAAAAATAGTATAAAAACTGAGTTAACAAATTAAAAGATGTAAAATAGAAAAAGAGTTAAATCTATAGATGTCATGTTAATTTTTTAGGATTATTTCCGATGAATTTCAACTGTGAATGTGTTTATTCGATTTTGGACTCATTCGAGGTAAAATTATGTCATATCTTCGACTTGCAAACATAAGCATGTACTTAAACAAGGAGAATTCTATAATATTGTATTTGGATAAAATATTTAAGAAATGTTGTAATTTTACTTAGTTGTCATGAATGAAGATAATTGTCAATGTAGTATTTCAAAAGTAAATATGAAATTTACAAAATAATATTTATTTTAGTTGAATTTGAAATTCCAATTTGGTAACTTAAATTCTTTACATAAAATACTAAAATAATAAGTTCTATTTAGTTATTGTCATACAAAATATTTTATCTTATAAAACTTAAATTTTGTAATAATTGAATTACAAACCTCAATTTTCAAATTCAAATACAATATTAGAATTTATGGAGTAATATTATAATTTTAAAAATTATTATATTATTATTTAATCACATTCATTAAAAAATAATAATCATAATCGAATAATTTCAATTTAATAATTTTAAATTTGTTATAATAGATTAGGTTTTAAAACCTCAATACCATAGCGAATACGACAAACAATTTCTTTAATTTGAAAATGTATATTATGGAAGTTACATTCGGTTCCGAAGCTAAGGACATGTACTAAAAAGATTGTATTAATATGCCAAGTGGGTACAAAATTTTTAAATCTAGAGTTATGTGATAAAAAAAATTTCTATTAATATGTGGTCTTATAATATTTTGAAAATTTTATAATAAATTATAAATCTTATATAAATATATGTGTCAGCATGGATGCATGCGGAATTTTAATTGATGGAAACGTAATTTTTTACATGCTTGTTATAGATAATGCATACAAAATTAAAAATTTTATGTTAAACTTATAAAACTTATAAAATCTCCTTATTGTGAATTTCATATCAATTAAATTTGAGACCTGAGTATGAAATATAAGACAATAAATTTAACTAATTAAATAATTTGTGCTAGTCTTTTAAGTCAGTAAATTAGGCTTAATATTTATTTTGAATCAGTGAGATTTGAACATGACTAATATAGACTTAAGTATTACCCTTATATAATAAGATTTTTTTTTGTTAAAACAATGTCAATATAAAAATATTGATTAGACAATAAAAATATAAGAAAAAACAAATTCATGTATTCTATTGTTATTGACGAAATTTTGTATAATAAGAGCATAGAACGGTCAATTTATTATCATTAAAAAATTATACATACACGAACATAATCAAATTATTTAAAGGGGTTTTCAATCTTAACAATGCAATGATATGTGATGTTATTTTTTTTCTTAAAAAATAGTTATGTAAAGGAATCAAAGAGTTTATTAGATACTCGTTTTAATTTATTCATTATAAATATAATGAAATTGGGTCAAATTGATGAATGCATATATAGCAATATTTAATGTAGTTTATAAAAAAAATTAGAAATTTAGAATCTTTGTTTACTCACACTCATTAACCACTACAAGAAACTATGTTTAGTAATGAAATATTTACAACAAACTTAGTGATGAATTATCTAATGCTAAATGGATCTATAGGACCCAAAATATCTATTAATGAATTTTGATTGTAACAATGAAATTAATGACGGATTTTAAAACATCCATCACAAATTCCATTGCTAACATTCACTAAGAAAATGATAACGGTTCTTCTTTTCCAAAATTTGAATTTGTTATTAGCACAATAATGAAATAATTTTATAAATTAGCAACAAAATTTTAAATATTTGTCATTAAATGGAATGCACTATTTCCCTAAAAGAAATTTATGATAGATTTATCCATCACTAATTTTGTCACTAACCTAAAAATATATTCAAACTACGATAGCAATCCCCATGTTCCCCTTCTCTTTTTCCTTGTTCTCTCCACCATTGCACTCTTCCATCATGCCTATAGTGAGATCCAATATCTTTTTTGCTTGTTATGGCCATCCATCACTGCACTAGCAGCTTCATTGATGTTGTTGCTTATTTTTTGTTAGTGAGTTTTTTTTTATTCGGCTCCAATTTAGAGTTTTTAAAATTCTAGAGTTTATTTTTTAATTAAAATTAAGGTTGATTTGAAAGTGAAATTGGAAGTTATTGGTGAATAATGTGCTAATTTCTTGATTAATTGCAATTATTTCATTAATTTATATGAATTGCTTGAGGTTTTTTTTTATTTTTTTGTGTTCATTAAAATAAGGATATGATGATTTGAAAGTGAAATAGGAAGCCATTGATGGATAATATGCTAATTTGTTAATTAATTTCAATTTTTTTGTTAATTTATATGAATTGTTTGAAATTTTTTATTTTTATTTTTTGTGTTGAATAAAATAAGGATATGATAATTTGAAAGCAAAATAGAAGTCATTAGTGGATAATACACTCATTTTTTTAATTTTCAATATTGTTTAATTTGCATTGAATTATTTGAGGTTTTTTAATTTTCAATTTTTTAATTGTTTGAAATTAGTTATGGGGTAGAAAAGTAATATGAATTTGAAAATAGTGTTAGCTTTAAGTTAGTTTTAGTATTAGTTTTTAACTTAAGGTTTACAAAGAATTATAAATTGAAATTGATTTTAAATTTAATTTAGCCTTAGTTTTGAGTTAGAAAAGAAATAGAAATTTCAAATTAGTGTTAGCTTTAAGTTAGTTTGAATATTTATTTTGTTATGACTCAATCCTAGTTATGATCGACGTAGAACTTGATTAATTGATTTCCACTTGCCTAACTTGTCTTTCTTATTAGCATACCTATATGAACCGGAGATTATCGGAATAGATAACAAGATATCATGAAAAGATAATTCAATTTCATTCATAAAATTTTTTCTTACCATAAAGAGAAGTTAGGCTTGCTTATAATCATTCTAACTTAAGGATAAGTTAGCCTAACTAGCCCTAACTAGGATGAGTTTATATTATTTTACCTATTTTCCCTTTACATCCCCAAGGAACAAAATATTATTAATAATCAAAACATTTGTAACTTTCTATTGCCATGGTAGAGAGCTTCTGAGAACTTAACTTTGAGGTGGTAGTGAAGATTTAACTTGAGTGTCTTTAAAATAAAAACATGGGGGAAAGGTGAGTTCAGGACTTAATACACAAACATTCAAACAATAAAAATTAAAAGAAATCAACTATAAGCTTACAAATCATATTTACCTTCCTTTGACTTTGATACTTTAACTATACTATTCACAACACAATTCTTATTAACATCGGCGTGTCAATCATAAGACTTTTTATACTCATTTGTACCATTATTCAAGAACATTCATATCACATCCACATCACATAAGATATAAATGTAATAAAGAAAAGAAAATATGTAAATCTCCTTATAACTCCCATCCATCCTTATCCTTTATGAACCCATCCTTATTCTTCAAAGTCAACCTTGTCCTTTACAAGTCGTTATTGAATCCATCGTTTGATTATCATGTGTATGTTGGTATGTGTGTCTTAGGAGCCAATCATAAGATAATTGTAATAACGCACAATATATTATATTTTATTTTAGGCAATAGAATTATATTTTATTTTAATATTTACGTAATTTATAACTTAAATATAATGATTATCCTTGGAATAGACTTGCTATTTCTAAAATATCCATAATTGAATATTATTGTAAAAAAGATAGCAATAATACATTAAGACTATTATGTATGATGACTAATGATTATGAATCATGGATATATGATATCAAGTCAATACATTGGTACATTATTAGTGAACAGATGTATTGGACTGACCCGTTGTGAGAATACTGCATGAATTATCATGTGTCATTAGTTATTCTCATTTACCACAATGCATGTAGTCCGTTGACCTGAAGTCACTATAATTGTATTACCTTTAATTAGGATATGTGTAGGGCGTTGATTGGGTATGTCACAAATCATGCAGAGGGATGTGGTGATGTAAATGAAATTTTTATTACTTTTGTATAAAAGAGAAATATCATTAGGCCTCTTGATTGAGTGAGACTTAAAATATATGGCTATATTCAATTAGATCAATATGTGATATTGATCATTTGTTTAAGTTAGTCTATTCAGTATTAAGAAATATAAATTAAACATTAATGAGGTTGACACATTTCATGCCTCCAATTTGATTTTGATATTATTATAAAAGGGATTGTGATGCAAAGTGTTAATCATACATTAGATGGATGTTAAATCACAAATATTCTTATCACTTGGGTGACAGTAATATATTACTAAATATCACTCACTATCTATAGTTTAATAATGGGTCATTGCTAACGTAATAAAAACCTACAAGATCATACAAAAAGAGTAAGAATGAGACAGTAATTAATTAGTTTTTAGTACTAAAAACTTATTAATTAGGCTTGTTATTATATATATTTATCAAAGTAATAATATATATATATTATTCAAGTAATATATATTTTATATTATATTATGTGATATTATTTGATATTAAAGTAATATCATATAATTATATAATTTGATATTAGATAATTATATTATAAGATAACATTATTATCTAATAATATTTAGTTATTAATATTAAAGTAATATTAGATAACTAATGGATAAATCCTATCTCTCATCACTTTTATCATATTAGAGATAAGGTATTAGTAGTTGGTAAAATTAAGATTAGATACAATTTTTCCAGTAGGACTAGGAAAGATGCATACCTTTAGCTTTATAAAAGAGGTATGAAAGTGTTAATATTTTATATGAAAAAATAAGTAAATTCACCACCAGTAAAATTGCACAAAACACCCTACAAATCGCACCAAACCTTTCTTCTTTGTGTGAGAGATAAATCCTAGCAAATTCGTGAAGGTTGAGAAGTCACCATTTGCTCCGTGTAGATATTGTAGAGGCACTATCACTTGATTGTGCCTATGATTCGAGTCTATACTCTAAAAGGTAATTTTTAATTTTTGTCCCTACGCATTAATTCATGGGAAGATATCACATGACATAATTTTGAAAACTTATTTTTTCGTTGCATTACATGATGTATGTGAAACCTAATAGTGTAACACATTGCCTTTATCTCAATTCTTATAAAAAAACATCACATTGAATCTCAATTATTACTCATGATTCAATTTGCAACATTTCGATGCTTTTTTGAATGGCTTTGTACTGCATTTCTATCATCGAACATCATATAATAACTATACATAATACCATATAACACTTCATTTATAAAACCTTTTTCATATCATAATGCTTGAAAATTTGAAGAGGGTAGTTAACTATGTGGCCCAAAAATAGGAGCATAATCAAATATGTCGTTCATTACAAGAGGTGTAAAGGCTAAAAGTCATGCTAAGTGGTTAATTATGTAGACTATAAACCCTTAAGAAGTGGATTATAATTAATTATGTGCTCAACTATGAACCTGTAAAGAATAAAGCCTATTAGGATAATAGATTAAATACTCAATGACAAGGGCAAGCCATTTGGCTATAGTTAACTATATAGTCAATTACAAGTCTTTCAAGGCTAACATTTTCAATCGATAATTAATTATCTAGTTAAGTATAGTTCATTAAAGAGAAGTTCTCATAACATAGTTAACTATTGCATCAATTTTTATAGATTTCAATGTAATTTTCACTATTTATTTAGCATAAATCCAATCCAAACTCATTAATAAGGTCACCAACCATTTCTAAATCATTATAACTAATCAATGCACTAAATTTACATCAAATTCAATCATAAATTCCAAATCAAATCATAACAATCAACATATTCCATATATAAACATTAGAACCTAGAAAACTTACCCTGAACAAAACAAATTTCAATTTATTCTTTTAATAAAAGTTAGAATGTTCATTTATTTTTCTTGGAGGAGAATTTATAAGGATAAAAGTAAGGTTTATTATTTTTGAAACACCTAAAATCATTAAACTTGGGGTCAAGCTTTTTATTTCCCCTTTTAAGGGTAAATATTTAATTTTTGTTAAATCTAAAGGAAAATAGAAATGATTCCGTCATGACCCAAAGGGTGAAGTCCTTTGTTTAGTTTCCACCAACCTGAGTGACAAAATATGCAAATTCTTAATTAACAGAAATACCCATATTTTTACAAGGCATAAGGTGTAAACAAAGTTTTAAAATGAATGGATAGAGTTTCCTCTATTTTCATATATTAGAAAAGGCCACTCACCATAGAATGCAATCCTATGACTTAACTAATAAGTACTAATACTTTATCACGTATGAAATATAAGCCAAATTGCATAAACATATCTATCAAGACTTAAATTATATTGACACCCTCGTAGTTGTCAAATTTCTAAATTGAAATACCTTGGACCTCTCTGGAAGTAACTTAACGTGATAATTCAAGTTAAACCCAAAATGTTTAAGAAAAAGAAGGAATGAGTTATATAAACTTACTAAACATATATCTACCTACAAAAAAATATTTAAAAACTTAGTTAAGGAATACTTGCAAGTAAGTAAATAAACTAATAAATATCAATCCACTAGATTTCATACATGGCCTTTTCTTTCATAAGCAAACTTCTAGTTAACGTGTTCTCTTGCTTATACATTTTCAAAGTTTCTAGGAAAGTAGGGCTATAATACCTAATAAATTCTCACAATCTAACATTTGAGTTCCTACCAATACATAAGTATGAAACAAGTAAAATACTTGTAAAACTGATGAACTATTCAAAAATAATGTGCACATAGAACATTAAATAGCAAGATCCTTGCATTAGCTATATGACAAATTTCTCAACATAGGTATATCCATAAATTACAAGTATAATATATAATAAAAGAAAGTAATTAAATATCCTTGTAACTTTTGGTCAATTTTATCCCTTCACAAAATTAACCTTATTGATCTAGGGCCAACTTCATCCTTTCATAATATTTTCCTAGATTCGATACTATATCATTAATATTTCATCTCCTTCCAATCATGTATCAACACATATACATATACTAATCCAAGATTTCATTGTCACATTATGTATAATTTCATTTTAGTCACATATTATAAATCACAATTTATCAATCATTACAATATATTTTCTGCCATATTTATAATACTTCCATAAAATAGCAATTTCCATGCCTCTCATGTGTGGCTACAAATTCTCCATTCAGTATATTTAACCAATTAATATAAACACCATCATAATATATTATAACCACATAGCAATAATGTAATGTATTTTGCATAACCTAAAGATATAGTTAAGAATGTTTCACAGAAAAATATATATTCAATATATAAGATATGCCAATTAACATCATAATATTTTATTCCATAATCAATAATCAAATTTAAAAATTTTTAGGCACATGTATATTAGGAATTTATTGCTACACTTGCAAAATTACACACATACACACACACACACACACACATATATATATATATATCTAAACATGCAATCTATATATACATATAATAAAAGGAAATATGAAAATTTAATATATAATTAAATGGGATATTTATTTGAGGTAAAATATACACTCGCTTCAAAATGCTTATTTTAACTAAGAATTGCAATGCATCCATATTTTTCTTCCTTTTCCATCTACTCATCATTATTTATAAAGAAAAATTATAAGTATTCTATATTAACCATTTTTTTTCTTAAAATACTTATTCTAAGCTAGAATTATACTACTTAAACAATCCAAATTATTAATTTCTTATTTTCTTAAGACTAACTTAAGAAATTTAATTTCGGTAAATTTATGTGGGTTCCTAAAACAAATTGACTAAGAAAAAAGATTTTGAATTTACACTTTAAAATAGTTTACCTTTATTTATAAAGGTTGCTAACAACTCAGTAATGGCAAAGATTAGATGGATCAATAACAGGGTCAAGTTGTTAAAATACTTCGTTAATTGCTTCTAGTTGCATTTTAGGAACTTTCACACGTTGCCAGTGGCAATGGTTAGCAGTAGGTGTAGCATTGATGGCCAATAGTGGCAAAGTAATAGGAACCAACATCAAACATGGTGGAAGGATGGAGAAGGAATGATGGATGGGAATGAATAGAAACAAGAAGGAAGACTTGAGAGAGATAAATAAGATATTAGGAAAAAATAAGTGAGTCGTGGGTTTTGGTTAGGTTCTCCACATGTAATATAACCCCATTCCTCTTGCAAATCTTAGCCACTTAATCATTTAGCTTCTAAAAGAGAAGACTAAAGAAAAGATTTAGTGTATTAGAATGTAGGTTACCTACAAAATAAAGTCAATCTTAGTCATCCTTTGTTCATACCTATTCTAATCCTATTAAATTAAAATTATTCAATGCTTTTTTCAATATTTCTAACTTCTTAATAACAAATTGATAAATTTAAAAGCTTAAAGATGATTATCTTAAAGTTTCATAGATTTTGAGAAAATCATCTATTAAATATATGTAAATATTTTTTTTTTTGTAATTCCTCACACTCATTGTTGTTAAATACTCTAAATTTTATAAGAAAAACATTATAAGAATTATTTGAATCAACACTTTAGCGAAGTAAACATAATTATAATGTTGTTAGGAAAAGAGTTTAATTTCTAGCTTTTCATCACAAGGTAAAATAATATTAAAACAATAAAATATACAAATAATAAATTTACTTATGTTAAATTTGTTTAAAATAAAATTTTTTTACATAATATAGATGGTTAAAGTTAATACTTTGGAACTTGAAAGAATTTATAATGACTTAAGTATTACAAGTTTTCTCCCTATGGAAGAATTTATCCTCAACTTCCTAAAGTACTAAACTAGTACATAAGATAATAGGGAAAAAGAAAATTATATAAGATAGAACCATACCAATTATTGTTGAATGAAGAATGTTACTAATGAACTAACTTTTCTATACCAACTACTTACTAGTAAGGTAACTAAAACTCTTTATCCTACCTTACAATTGTCTATCTTCAATTTATCTTTTTCATCCTAATTTTTTAGCCTTTGCACTATCATGATTCTACATCAATCTTGAATACTAAGGCTATTTGCCCATCCTTACCATCATTTGGCTTTAGTACTAATCATTTCTAATTCTCCACTTTCCTATTTGAAAATATTCATCCCTACTATAATTGTTATTTCCTAAATTAAGTTATATCTACTACCCACCTTAACTAAGTACCCGTCTTATTATAGGTGTTTGTTCCATCATGTATAGTTACCACTCATTCTCAAAGACAATTTGTGTTGTTAATAGAATAGTAAGTCAATAAAAGTAAATGGATCATAAGAATAAAGAGACACGCATACATGTATTAATTTTTATTCCTTGCATAATTAGCTACTCTAATATTCTTCTTTAGTATTACTAGTAGATAAGGATACTCACTCATGCATAAATAAAATTTTAAAATGATTCATCCTACATTATAGAACAAACTAGTTTAATCTAACATAATATGGCTAGGCTTAGTAAGCTAAAAGCAAGCAGTTCCATTGCATGATTCCATTCACGAAATGCTATTTAGAGCATCATATTTCTATTTAAAAATAATACTTCATTCATTTATCCACATTCAATTCTTTATCCTTTTTTTTCCTATTCTTTTATTATTATAATTCCATGTTAACTAAGATTTTATCATTAAACTCTTCAATAATACATCTCTATGTTTGGTATATAAATATTAGGGTCATATATACATATGATACTTTGAAACTCTATAAAAATGTTAAACATGATAAGGTAAGGAAATACTCAAGTATATACTCAATTATAAGGAGACAAAAGTGAAATCTGACCCTCATAATTGAGTCTACAATTGATTATGAGAAACCTAGGAGCAACTTTGATGTCATACTCAAGTATATACTCAATTATGAATATTTAGAAAGCACATCTTCATAGATACTTAAGTACATACTTAATTATAGGTATCCAGAGAGCAATTCTAGAGGCTATAATCATTTATATAGTTGATTATTAGTTCCAATTTTATAGAAACCTATAAATTTTCTATTTATATGGTCATTCTTCTCCAAATTGTTAACACATAACATTTCAAACTTAATCACCAATTTATGTTTCAATTTCAACATTCAAACTTAAATTAACACAAAGGTTATGCTACAAACTTGATTTACATCGATTAATCATCAAATAACCAAAACTTATAAATGATTTCCTACAATCAACCTAAAATCATAAAACTTAACTAATTTTTGATAGATTAATTACTTTTCTAAGGACAAAGATAACAAATAAAGGTTAGTTTTGATTGTAAATTGTCTCTATTAAAAAATTCCACTAACTAGTCTTTTCATCTATACATTTTTTACTATTTATACCAAATCTCATTTACACATATCTATTTGTAACATTCTATATTTATCTACTTCATCATTAAATTTCACCAAGTATTACATGTTAATTCATTCTTGTATATTTTACTCATCCATGAGAGCTTTTAATTATGTCAAATAATTTTTATATTAATTTACATACCAATTTATTATGCATCATTAGAGAAAAAAATCAAATTTAAGGAATTATAATTTTGAATGATGAATTAGATTATACAATTATTTTGTGTGTAAAAGAAGATAAGAAATTGAACTTTGATATGTTAAGTTCAATAATTTATATAAAATATTACTTGTAAGTGCAAGTATAAAATGTTATTCTTAAATTTATTATTACATCTTTCTTACAATTTTTATTTATTTAGAATTTCTTTATCAACTTATGAGATGAATAATCAATGGATTTTAGCATGTAAAATTTTTTAAATGAAAATTTTATGTGAAATGAATAAATTCCAATAAGGAAACTTTAAGGAGAGAGGATAAATAATTATTGAAAACTAAATAAAACTTTTAGGCAAATAGAAATCAAATTATTTATCTTAGTATAACGAATTTGAAAAGTTTAGTTAAGAAAAAAATGGATTGAATAAAAGATTTAAATTTTATAGGTAATTAAAAGTGAGTATGTGAGTATTATAGAGAATTAGGGCAACATTTCAAGAATGTCTTTGCTCATATATAACCCAAACTTCAGCTCCATTTTTAGTATTCCGTATTTTCCTAAACCCTAACTTTATCTTAACCTAACTTTCTTCCTTTCCTCCATTTTCTGCTTCATAAATCTTCCTTAATCAAGCCATTTCGAAATAAATCTTCATCAAATCCTTCACACTAACAAGGTGAGGTTAAGGTCTTCTTAATAATTAGTTTCCTTAATATTGTCCTTGAATTTGAGGATATTTAAGTGTTTGAATAAAAAAGGAAAATGAACCATAATCTGGAAATCTTTGGAATTTTGGTTAATTATGGCTAAGAGACAACAAATCTAACTTTTCAAATTCTATTCCATACTAGGTAAGCAAACATTCCTAACTTATTTTAAGAATTTAAATGATTTTTTTTTAGTTTGCATATAAGTCTTGGGTTTTATGAATTATATAATGCTTATACTAATTTGTGATGATGAATGGGTGTTTAATGTTATAAATGGCATGCTTAAAGAACCTTTGGTGTGTATTTATCATTTAATGAGGATTGATTAAGTGATGAATGCATTAGTATAGCATCAATGGTGGAGTGAACAATGTTTTCAAGCTAGAAAATTGTAGAAAACTATGTAGTAATCAACTATGTAATGGATTATGACATGATAATTGCTTTTTAGAGGCCTATAGTCAACTACTCAAACCTAGGATTGCTTTTTGAATCATATAGTTAACTATATAGTTGATATGAGTATTCAAAGCTGCTCTTTATACCTTTATAGTTTATTACATAATTAACTATAGGTGCTAGGATTTGCTCAGGACAACTATAGTTAAGTATGTAGTCAATTATTACCCTATTTCACCATAGAATCATATGTTTTATGTTATTAACTAGTATTTTATCTTTTAACACATATAAGAAATGACTTAAATCATAAATAAATGGGAGTTAAACAAGTAAGCAAGATATGTTTATGACTAGAAGGGAATGAAGTGCATGATTAAAAATCTAATATGCCTTGCATATTAAGAACTCAAGATTTCATGACTTGTTAGGAAAGAATCAACCTTGTTTGGCCTTGTTTGCTTAATTGTACATACATGTAAGGTGCACTATGAATGTTAACTTGAAATGATAATTGACGTTAACTTGTCATGTATATTAGTTTATGTGATAGATGATAATGAAAATGTAATGTGTGGCCATACAAAGAGGTATGGAATAATTATGAATAGAAAAGTGAAATCTTGATAGAAAGATATAATAGAAATGATATATGTGATAGGGATAATAAGATATGTGAAATTCAAATCTAGTAATTACTTGTTGTTGATAAAGGTAACTTGAAAGCATAAGGTCAGTTTTATGAAGGTAATTGCTTATGTAGGATAAGGATGACTTAAAAAGATAAGAATGGACTCGTAAAGAATATGATAGACCTAGAAGTTATAATAAGACCTATATATTTTTCTTTATTTAGCTGATCTTGTGAATGCATGTTAAGATTAAGATATCGATGAATGTGTATATTTGGATAATAGCATCAGTAAGTGTAAATGTTCTTCAATGAATGTGATGATACTAATAGTAATTATGTTATGGTATGTGTAGTAAGTGTTTAGGCTTATAGGAGGGTAAATTTAATTGATAAGTTATAATTATTGCTCATGTTTATTTGTACTAGAGTATATATTCACTAAGCTTTGGACTTACCTTTCTATATATTTTTCTTTTATAGATATTTAAGTTAACCTTCCACTATTATCTTGTAGTTAAGCTCTTTAGAGATTATTTGGCATAACTTGGGCAGCATTTGTTGTAAATGTTCTTAGGCCCTCTTTTATATAGGATTAAAAAGGGTAAAAGGATATTTCCTAGTTCTTTTAGGTTAATTAAGCTAACTTATCTTCAAATTGATGGAGTATAAGCAAATTTAACTCCCTTTTTAATTAAACTATATTTTTTTGAATGGAAAATATCTTTTTTTCCTTTTATTGTTGAAAACCTTTTTCAAATTCCTATGCATGCATTATTTATGTTAGAATAGATCATGGATTATGCTTGGGTAGTGAGTTCCATGCTAATCATAATTAGAGTTGGGTTATGACATTTATATATTGTGAATATGTAAATAAAGATTATAATATTTCTTTTGAGAAAAAGTAATGTAAAGACATTTAAATAAGCATTAAAAAGAATGCAAAAGCATAATGATCTTAAAGATATTTGAAGCATCATTGAAAGGAATGTAAATGTAAAAATATTATAGTAAGTGATTTTAGATATGAAAATAAGATACTTACTTATCTTTGATAAAGATAAGAGAAAATGTGCTTCCTATCTCTAGAAATGAAAGGTAAATATATTTAGTTAAAATAAGGTAAAGTGTAATATTAATCTCTAAATATATAAATACTTGTCAATCTTGAGTTAAGATAAAGTAAATTATAGTTTCTATATCTAAATATATATAAATATCAATCTATCTTGAGTAGAGTTGAGGTAAATAATAGTATATGTCTTTAGAGTAATGCTAGCAAATTCTTTATTAAACCTAAATGGGTGAACCATAGGAACTATGAGACTATTATGAACTAAAAGAGATAGTTTTGGTTGAATCCTACTGTATCACATTAATGTTAATTATAAAGCTTGATTTTATAAAATTGAAAATGTTATGTATGAGAATTTAAGGGTAGCTCTAATTGAAATTGTTTAAGAAATGTTAATAAGGATATTACATTTTCGATGCATTAAATATTTAAGGAGAATGATGGTAAATATATTCTTATTAAAGTCTTATATCTAGTTAATGCATGCAATTTCCCTAATGAGAAAGGTTACATTTTGGTTTTTAATATGTTCATAACTTATGTTAAGTGTTAAAAACAGTTGTAGATATATTTGATGAATCTATTTTTGCAAGTATGAAAGTAAAAAGCTACTTCTTGAAATCTAAGTAGTAAGATTCAATATGTACTTACTAAGTTAGGATGAACATAAGACCCATATAAAAAATGAATTGATCACAAAGTCATGGATCATCATATAATGCAAATATGTTATCATTTTGGTTTATATTCAATCCAAAGGTTTAAGCCATGTTCATCTTTTGGATATGCATCATAATTCTAGTGTTATAGTATTTTGTTATTGTTATTAGATAATAAATGGGTGAATGTTATGGTTTTTATATTATCTAATAACAATAACAAATTATTTAAAAAAGTGTATCTTTTGAAATGTAAAGTTATGACTTTTGAAATGAAAATTTGTGCCATATCTAAGTTGAACACACTTATGCTATTGATATGTTTTATCATCAAAAGGCATTTGCGACTATATAAGTAGAAGTCATTCATCATTTTCTTTTCTCAAACTATAAAGTATGTTTTCTTCCAAAATTTTTTACTAGATTGATTTTAGCTACAAGAATTGAAGAATTATAATTCTTTTTTTTTCTTGGTTAGGCATTATATCTAAGCGTAAAATTTCTCTAAAACCATTTTTAATTAAGTGGAGAAATTACTTTCCTCAAAATAACTTCCTAGAAATGCCTAACCTAACATTTTCTCTCTCCAATTCCTTTTTTTATGTTATATCTCCATTTTTTTAAATATCGCTTAACAATTGGTTAAAACTATTATGTAATATTACTATAACATTGAAGTTTTTGTAAATTTTCTTATTAATGTAAGAGCTAAATCAACAATTTTTATTATAATAGAATAAAATTTAATTATTAATCATATTTCAAAAAATTCAATAAGTAACTAAATTTTATTTTTAATCATAACTTATCTCTATAAAAATAATGTTATATTAATTGTGCACTGTTGGAGATTACTTAATGAACTTAAAAAATGCATGACTTATCAAGTTATTAAAAACATTCAATACTAAAGAAATAGCTAAATAAATATATGGAGATGAAATAAAGTTATGAGAGGAAAAGTATATTTTATTCAATTATAAATAGAATGATTCTTATAGTTTTATATTTATAAGGTAGATTAGTCATTGGTTACAATTTCATACTAATAACTTATAAAAGAAAATTTAAACATAATAAGTGACCATAATGGATAATAATTTACCATAAAGAGATGATAAAATATCTATGTAAATTATAAACATCCACATTTAATTATAATATTCACAACAATCCTTTTTTAATGTCCATTTTATAAAGAATGTGCCTTGTTAAACCTCTACTAGGAAAAACCTAATAGGAATAAAATTTTAGCAAAGGAAAAAGAGCATATTATTCTTTCAATGAATAATTTGCTTTATTAAAAATCTTATCAGGAAAAATTCAATTAAAAAAAATATCGGTCAAGTAAAAGTAAGTAAAGCATGAACTTAGCTCCTCTTATTAAGAATATAATTGAACATCTTTGAATCAATGTTTTTACTAGTAAATCTATTAAATACTTTGACCAAATTTATTATAACAATCAAATATGACCACAAACCTTTTGTGAACGTGAGAAATTGTTATGATAAGATATAATTTGTTCCATCTCTTTTGATGTATTACCTTTTGATTAAACTTTACATGTGGTGTTACCTTTATGTGAATTTGTTGAAATTTCTTCCTTGAAAATCATAACTTTTGTCTATTAAGTATTGATTCTAGATTTACTTCATACATACATACATACATACATATATATATATTCTAGAGAAACAATATAGCTGATTTATCCTACTTAAAGGCATGATATAGATGCACCACTAATAACAATATGAAGTCAAACTTTGTGTAGATTAAACTTCTTGCATCTGTATAACAATTTAGTTATGAGTAAAATAAAATAGACTCTTATAAATTATTATTCATATGTACTAACATATATGCTTATATCTTCTAGTTGACAAAGAACCATGTCTTACTAATAGATTTATGTAATTAGCAAATATATCAATGCATTAACTGCATTGAGATATGATAAATTAACACCAAGAAATTTTTATTACTCTTTGGAGTTTTAAGTAGGTCCTTATCAATATCAAGTGATTGAACAATTTAAATACTCCATCGATGTAATTTATCTATGTCAAAATATTTTAAAATCTTTTCATTTGATTGATGAACAAATGATCCTTTATTTAAATGCTTAATTAGCATGCCAAATTAATTTTTCAAAATCTTTCATCTCAAAGTCACTTTTTCAAATATTCTACTACCTTTGGAAATTCTTTTGAGTCCTAATAATATTTAAATTATTAACATATGTAATAATTATCATGAAACCACATTTGGATTTCTTGATAAAAACAAGGGATTTTTCTTATATATATGTATATAGACACTTTTTTGAATAGATTTTCACAAAAGTGATTATACCATATTTATCTTAATTATTTTAATCTATATAAATATTTTTATAATTGAATTTAATAAATTTCTCAAAAATTCAAATTTCTTATTTTAAGCATATGAAACCCTTTAGAGATTTCATGCAATACAATAATCTATTGTTATGTGTGGAATAGGATATATTAGATCCATTAGACATGTATTAAATTATGATATATTGCTAAAAAATTGTATCCATCATGTAAAACTACACATTTCTCATAACAAATGACAACCATTGTAAAAGAACCTTATGTACAAACTATGTATACTTTTTGCAACTAAAATTTTTCTTGCTATTTTAGTATAATTATATATTTGTACCTTATTAGATCACACCTTCAACGTGTTTCATTGGTTTAACACATTCTAATGATTATTCACTTTACAAGTAAATCTAAACTTTACATTTCTATTTGAATTGAGTTATTTCTTTTTTCTTTTTTTCACTAATTATATATCATTATTCCATAAATTTATGATCTTCAATAATCACTATCTTTTATAATTTTGAATGCTACATTATATATAATAGTAAATTTTGTTGATAACTATTTCCTTTTTTAGTTTCATCTTTCTCATTAAAGACATATTCAATTGAGATCTCTTTATTTCCATAAATTTTTTAGAAGTTTATTATTATGTCTTAAATCTTTTTTAAGAGTATTTGATTAATCAATAAAATCATTTTATTTATTTTTTCCTTCTTTATTTTAAGAATATTTGCATTTGGAACTAAAAGGTTTAAGACGCTTTAAACATATTTTAAACTCAAGATGTTATTAAAAAATAGATTACCTTACTTGAACATTAATCTAAAAAGAAGCATTTGTAACTAACATACATTATTTATTTATTTTCTTTTGGCCAATGATATATTTGGCAATTTTGCTACACTTTATAAATTAATCATCTTATGAACTTATGGTTCATATCGCTTTATGTAAGCATCAAGATGATTGAATATCATATTACTTTTTACAACTATATATCTTCTCCCCTTGATTTTAAAAATATAAGCTCATGAAATTATATTCTCTATCACTTGTTAAGATCATATATGTATATTATAGTGGAGGAAAAATGTATTACGCATTCAATAATTTTCTATATGTAAAATTTTTGAACTCTTAAATAATGGAAAATTATAACCTTTTAACTTGATTCATATAAATATTACAAGTTAAGCTATGCATCTTTCAAGATGATAAAAGGAATCTTATTTTCTTGAACAATGATACAACTAATAACTTGAAATATTGAAATTATTGTAGTCAAATCATCATACTATATAGTAAAACTCTTTTACTAGCAAAGGGAATTTAAATAGGTGTCAATTTCTCATGTAAAATTTTCCTACTAAAAAAAATTCTCAAATTCATTTGGCATAAAAAAATTGCATTAGCAACTTACAAAATTAATGATAAAATTTTCCTAAAGCCAAAAAAAGTTGTCAAACCCATTTGGCATTAGAAAAAAACTTGGATTAACAACTTGCAAAATTAATGATAACAGTAAATTTAATAGTAGTTACAATTTATTGGGAATCCTCAAATTCATTTGCCATATAAAAAACTTAGATTAGCAACTCATGAAATTAATGATAAGATTTTTTCACTCAAAACCCAAAAAAATCTCAAATTCTTTTAACATTAAGAAAAACTTAAATTGACAACTTAAAAAGTTAATGATAATCATAATAATAAGTTTATTAGTAATTACAAGGATTTCTCAAATTCATTTGGCAAAAAAAAAATTGGATTAGCAACTTGCAAAATTAATAAGAATTATAATAATAAATTAATAGTGATTGGAACTTATTAGGAGTTTAGTACATTAATTATTATTTTGTTTGAAATTTCTGATCCTTTAATTTTGATACATTTGAAATATTATTACCTATGCCTATTGAGGATTTGTTAATGAAATTTATCATAAATGCATTTTAGGATTTCCAAAGTATTATACTTAAATTTTAGTTTCGATAAGCTTAATTATGGAACAGGATTCCCTCCCGTAACTATAGGTGCAATTGCGGGAGGCCATCCATTGATTGTCGTGGGCCCCTTGCTTTGTCAGTGGGTTTCCATGGTCAATCAACGGATCAGTCCTGCTACTGCAGTTGTAGTTATTATAGAGGGATCCTGATCCCTTAATTATATCCTTTAATTTTGGTAGGGTTAGAAATATTATTATACCTAAGAAAATTAGGATTTTGTTAATGGAATTTGTCATAAATGCTTTTCAAAATTTCCAACACATTAGACCTAAGTTTTAGTTCTAATGAGCTTATTTATATATCCTTTAATTCTAGTAAGTCTTTTAAATAATAATTACATAGCAGATATCATTTTCTACTTAAGAATACAAAGTTACTTAAAATGAGAACTTTTTAATAACTATTTCTTGGTTAGTTGTCTAATTTATTGGACAAAGTTATATTTTACATACATTAAATTGAATTTGATTATATTGGCCTTAGATATTAATATTTGATTTATTGTTATAAGGTGAAGCTTATGATTAATATTATATTTATTTTTTTGAATTTGTGCATATTATTTCTTGGTCTATTAATCTTTATATGAGTGAAAAAAAATATAAAGTGCTTAGAAGTGAATTTGATTGATGTTTTAAGTGTATATTCATTTTTGCATATAAGTTGTTCTTGACTATTATTCATGTTGCTTCTATACTATTGCTTGATTGTATGTTGAATTCATTATGATACTTAATAGTAAAGAGGTTTGGTGTTGTAGTTGATGTTATGCTTATTAAAGAATCTTAGATAGAGGTTGAAAGTTTGCATTTCCTCTAAAGTTGATCACCAGATATGATAGGAAAACACTACCATAGATTTAATATGAGAACATGGAACATGTCTATAATCTAATAGTTTTTTCCTTTTCATTGTAACCCTTAACTATTTTTCTTACTAATATACATTTGGTGATTCATTTTAGGGGTAGCAAATACAAGGAAACATCATTAACATACATGTTGGCAAGTTTAAATAACAAAGTGGTAGTAAACAAAGATCTCTTACCTTGAACATTCAAAAAGATGTTTTCAAGATTTGATTACTTTGAAGAAAGGTGTAAAAAAATACATTATAAAAATTACTACTATGAAAAAAGTGGTGTTATCTTTTTCATAATGAGAAAAAAGGCTAAATGTACTCTTTAGTTCTATTATAACTTCCACTTTTTATTTCTATGATGGGAAATTTTGTAAAAGAAATGAAATAGAAGATTATTGTATTACCCTAAATTTCATAAATCTCAAAACACATCTAACAAAGAATGAAAGAAAAGATATGAGGCTCTGAAAATGCATTCAACAAGTTCCTATAATGCAGTGTCATTGTCCTTTGTCCTTGATGATAATATAGCATGCTTCTCCAATTACTCATATTTCTCTCAACCAAATGATTCTATGGCAGTAAGCAATATATATATATAAATGCTTGACTCATAAGGTAAAAATGCAATAGTATAAATAAAGAGAAGAGAAAGTGTGTAAGAATTTGAAAATAAAATATATAAATAAAGAATACATAATTAAATTAAATTTTAACTTATTTAAAGTATTTTTGTAATAAAAAGAAAACATATTATGTTGTATCGATAGTATTCAATGATATTAGTATGTTACACTATTACTATTAAGTGATATTGTTGTCTAAACTATAAATAATATAAATAAATATAAAAAATATGTAATAAAGTAGATAAAAGGAAACGAAACAATGCATGAGTTATAAGATATTAACTAACAAAATCTCAATTGTGCATATTTAATTTAATTTGAAATATAACACTAAAATATTGATATCAATATAATTTAGACAAAATTTAAATAGATAAACTTTGATTTTAATGTTTAGATAATTTAATTAAATAATGTATTATACAATTAATACTTTTTTATATTAAAATTTTAACTTATTTAAAAATATATTTGCAACAAAATTAAATATATCAATATATATTTATACTATTATATGACATTAACATCTAAATTGTAAATAATAGTGGATATGAAAAGAAAAGGAAAAAATATATTGTTAAGTAAATAAAAACAAAATAATAATTAAGTTGTAAAGTAATATAAAATTTAAAATTAGAATGTATAGTTAAGTAGTTTAATTCAATTAAATCTTTTAATTTATTTTAAATATTTGTATAACAAAAATAAAATATATGCTTCTCAATGATATTAGTATTTGCAATGTAAACAATAGCTTTAAACATGAAAAAGAGAGAGAGAGAAAAGAAGAAAAATATGTATAGAAATTAAAAAATATAGAAATATAAGTGAGTTATAGAATGATATAAAAGATAAAAATAAATATTTAATTAAGTAATTAATTAAATTTTAATTTTAATTTATATAAAATATTTTCGTAATAAAAAATATTTCATATTATATTTATGATATTAGCATTATAATTGTAAATAATATAAATTTACATAAAAATATGTAATAAAATAAATAGAAAAAGCAATCTCTATCTGCATATTATATATTAATTACGATATTTTTTGCTTTCTATTATGACAAGTAACATTCTCATAACTCATTATGTGATAATTTATTATTTCTTCTCAATAGATATTATATTACGATGAACTATACTTATACAATTAATCCCTTCTTAATGAATATTGTACTATAACGGATTACACGTGCACAATCAATGCAATGGATTAAATTACTCATTCATATATAGTAATTTATATTAAATTAACAGAAAAATTAATTAATTTCTTTCTCTTATTTATTATGTTTTTATAATCCCTTTGATTTTCCCCCAAATTTATTGAGTTTTTTTTTTAATTTTATGCATTTTCTACCTTTTTGAAATAATTTTCATATTTGTCCCTTATTTATTTATTTTTATAATTTATCAGATTTCAATTATATTTAATTTACATTAATAATTTTGATTAAATTGAAAGCTAAAAGTTTTAATTGATAAATCTAATTAAGCTAAAAATTAATAATTATAAAAAATATTTTATCAAATTATTTAAATGGTCAATTAAAAATTTTTTCCTTTTAAATAAATTCATGATTTAAGGATATTAATTACAATTGAGTCATACTTCTTTCAATAAAATTTCAAAATTTATTAGTATTAAATTTTTTGTAAATTTTACAAGTAGGAAATATAATATAAATATTAGTTTTAATTATTTTAATATAATTATTTGATATTTAATATAAATATAGCATTTATATGAAAATATTTTAATTATTTATTTTCTCATTTATTTTAATTTATCATTAAGATAAATATATAAGAATTAAAAAAAAGTAATTATTAACCAAAATTTTCAAAGAAAAGAATTTTAATTTACAAATATTTTTTATTAAAAATAAATAATAAATATATAAAGTGATTGATCATTTATTAGGATATTAAGAGAAAAATTAAAAAAATTATCAATTTCATTTTGGTTTTTAAAGATATAAATAATAAGAATTTTATTTAAAATAACAAATAAAATAGAATGGATGAAATTATACATAAATTAGAATCAATTTTGATAAAATTCTAATTCCATAAATAATAATATAATTTTTAAATTTATTAAATCTACAATTTAAAACAATTTTTAAGAAAAATCTATATTCAATCATATTTAACTATATATATGTATATTATTATTTTAAGAAAGTAATATGTAAAGAATGATTAAAAATATTAATTATGAGGATGTAAATGTACCAAAATTAATAATTTTATATAAGTATAATCTTAACACTTATTTCCTCAAACAACTTATTTTCTCCAAATATAATTGAAAAGATATGTTTATGATAAGTAAATTAATACTAATTTTAAATTAATTCTCATATAATATTTTTTAATTAGTTAATAAAAATATTTGTAACCTTTTAATTAATAATAAAGTAACTGATAATTTTAATATCACAACTAATATTATATTCAACAAAGCATTATATAAATATAATTTTATATTTTTTTCAAGGGATACTTTATTTTACATTGTTGATAATATAAAATTATTAATTAATAAATTTATTATAATTAATACAGAAGTTATAGTCTAGTATGGTATGTATATAATATAATGAAGCAATAAAATAAATAAAAAATTATCTAAAAGTAACAAATATGTAAATAAAAAAAATGAGAAACATTTGAGTGGGAAATTAAAATTTCTTAAGCCCTGGATAAGGGACACATTATTTAGGAAAATAATAAAATAAATTAGAAAATAAAACCATGTTTTGTGTGTTTATTAATGATAATTCACATATCAAACTAGAGGCCACAACTCCTTGTGGAAGATTAACGAACTCCCCTGGGGTCATTTTAGTACTTTAACCTCTCATCGCCATATATTTGGCGCCAGGAACCAGAACACAAGAATATTGCAGTTATCTCTGGTTACACATCGATCTGAGAGAGGGAAGAAGGAGAGATGGATGAATTGGAACGAGTGAGCATTTACCCTTCTGCGATCTCTCATACAACGACTGAGAGACCGAATTTCCCACTAACCATTTATCCTATTACGAGCTTCCGTTACTGTACGAAGCCGCCAATATTTGATAATTCTCACAATATTATTGGGAGTCTCATGCGAAGGAGAAAGAAGTACGTATTCTTGCTTTTTCCATATTCTTTCATTGAAATGGCTATTACCGTTTTGTTTGGTTGCTGGGAAAACCAGTGGAAAAAGCAAAAAAGAAAATTTCTTTTCCTGGGCTTTTACCCGCTTTCCTATTTGGAAACTTCTAGAAATGTTTTGACTTGACGGCCTTCTTGGCCAAGAAAGAGAGTTGTATACTGAATCCACTGCAACCGGATAAGCTGGGTTGGGATTTGGGTTTATGTATGAAAGCCCAGATTTTGAAATTTTTATGTGAAGTAGTGAAGTACATGTTATGTTCTTTCCCAGAATTGGCTAGGAACCTCTTGTTTGGTTGCTGAGAAAATATGTTAAATATGTTAACTTAGCAAGAAGGATTTTTTTTTTTAAATCTTGGATTTTAACTGCTTTAATGGCCTCATATTCTTCATGAAGATGGTTCTGAAATCTGAATCCATCATGGGCCATCACTTTACTTATATAATTCCACAAGTAATTTAGGAATTTTATTTTCTGTTCTGAATTTCTGCACGAGACATTTATGGCTTTATGAAACTTCATATATTTTTTACAAGGCAATCTAACGCAGACTGCTAATAATTTGCATCTCAGAAAGAGAGTATTCATAGAGTCATATCAGTTTATGGTTGATACTTGGAATAACATGTGTTGATTAGTTGAATATTGTTTGTCTTGACGGCTAATCTGCAAGAGAAGAAATGGAATTCGATTATTAGAATGTTAAATTCAATAGTTGAAAGTTGAAAAGGGCATTAAAGGGGCTTGATATGCATTGACCAACATGCTTTCTCTTTATTATCATCTTACTACAGTTGAATTTTTCTGTTTTAATATTACAGCTTCAGTAGATTGGGCTTGAGGTATTCAGTTAAAGGAATACTCCTGGTCAGTTTTTATTGTTATTACACCAGATACATTGGCTTCTTGTATGTTCCTTAAATTTATGTCTTTATAGCAAAAGGTTAATGTTTCTAGCAATTATAATATGCTTTAATGTTTTATCCTTTTAAGTATACTTAAGAAAGTGAACAATTACGAACAAAATTATTGCCTTCACTTTTACTGTAACGAATAAATTCAGTTATATTCACGGGAAATGAAATGCATATTCTGGGTTGCATTTCTCACTTGATATGAGATTAGGGATAAATGTATCATTAAATATTAAGATGTTATGCTTGCAGTTTTCCTGCTTTGAATGGGATTTTTTTTCTGGCAGATTGTACTTGTGAATGAATCTGCATTCTTTTTGAATATGTTTGTAATGATTTGTTAGCAGTGAATAAATATGTTTGGCAAATTTACTAAGCCACCTGCAAGGCAGTCAAACCACATAAACTACCTAGATAAAATGACACTTTTTTTTTTTCCTGCCTGAGTACTTGTTTTCAAAAATCCACAGGTACATCACAATGGCCAACCCTTCATCCTTATAATGAAACGGCGAATGTTTGACCTACTCTACAGACTCCAGGGGGCCGCCTGAGGCCTGGAGAGGATGGTAAAATTTGTGACAGATCCTATGTTTCTCTCACTTATAGATACAGACTCTGACATATGTACTTGGCCGATTATTCTAGAAATACAAGGTCTCAGGAGGAAATTGACAAACAAGCTGGGTTGTGTTTTACCTCAAAATGTACCTGACTGGCAGGTTTATAACTTAACTGAAACATGCTCTTTAGTTGCAGCGAGATAGTGCCATGTTGATGAGTTAGCAACATGTTTATAGAATTATAGAAGCACAAGTCAAAAACGTTTAGATTGAAAATGGCTGATTCTTTGTTCATGAAGAATTTCTAACCAATCTCTGCAATTAACTTTGTTGTTATCTCTGTTAATCTAATTGCAGTCTGGCGTTTGTGATGTATGTGCATTCGTATAATCAAGCAGAGAGTTTTTGTCAATAGAAAATACTAAAAATATTAAATGAGTAAAACGTAGCTGCATGTGGACTTTTTTGGTGGTTTCATTTTGTGGCAGATTGGTGAGTGTATAGCCACCTGGTGGAAGTCAGACTTCTTCGGTAAGTTTACTCTTGGCAACAGACCCCAAGGTGCAAAGGTACATTATTGCTTGTGAAAGATTAAATACAGAGATGATGTTTTATACGGGAATTGACAGAAATGAAAAAAATTTCTTGTTTCAGGAGTGCACAAAGTATTTTGTTGTTCATTTGTCTAACGGGATGCATTTAGCTGAACCAGAAAATTTCAAATTGGCTTTTGTGCCCTTATCAAGTTTATATAGGCTAAAGGGTGTAAGATTGCCAATACCATTTTTACAACTTTACTTCCTGATGTAAAGAATCAAATGGGATTCAAGCACTAACATGAAATCTTGTTTTTTCAGTTATTGGGAACAGAGGATATATCAATCCCGGGCCTGCTGTCCACCAGAATTAGGTTCAACTTTGTGAATGTCGCAGAAGTTGTCAGTCATGTGAGTTGGGAGTAGTCAGGTATTTGGTTGATTTGGCACTCCAAAAAATGTAAAATAAGCTTTCTAGAACTAGGATCTTGAGGGAGTCTCAAGTTATCATGGCCTGGTTGCCAGTTGTTGGTGAAGACAAGCGTATTGGAGTAGACGTTACAATGATAAAGATTACAGACCACATATAATGCAGAGGTTGCATTTGAAGACACATAATGACATGAGTCCATTAATAATAAATCAAAACAAGGCAACATAATATGCCTATTCTGCTTTCCCTTGTTTTTATTCTGCCTAATTTCATTCTTCTCATATCTGCCTGTTTTGCTGAATGCTGGCGTTACATTTGAAGACATTATAATTAATCACATGAGTTCATGAATAAATCATAACATAGTGAATGTATTATCATGTGAATGTATTGTTGTAAGGTTCTATCCACACAGAAGCAACATAGAAATATTGATTTTTAGGGCAATCTTACAGATTGGTGATCTTTATACAGCCTGAAATGGAAATGAAGCAACAAGAAAATCTCTCTGTTTATAGTTTTAAAGAAAAACTTTTCTATTTTTATGTTTTTAAAAGCAAAAATCTTTGTTTGATAATTGTTTTTAAAAACTGTAGCCGAATATGTGAACTTAAAAGAGTTAGAAATAATTTGTAAATATTTTCTTGACTTATTTTTCTCTTAATGATGGTTTTATAATTAAATGAATTTTTTTTATTTGCTTCATGACTATTTTTTCCTTAAATCTAAAAATAGTTATTAAAAATTAAAAATAATTTTTAGAAAAAACTTCAAAAAACCAAAACATAGCTAAACACATAATGCTTGAGTAGCGTTACATTCAATATTTTTTTCTACCCAAACTTAGCTTGATTCTTATTTAAAGTGATTTTACTTGTTGACTCGTTTCAAATGATTTTATTTTTCCAACTTTACTTATTATTTATATACACTAAACCTAACTAAAAAATAAGATTTTATGTCATTTCTAAATGAAGTTTTTTGAATAATATTTGGTTTTAAGTAAAAAGATTTTATTTTATTTACGATTTCTATTTTAATTATACTTATATCTTTATAGAATTCATCAAATTTAGTAAAGATTTCATTAGAATCCATATATTTATGCTCTATTTCTTCGAAAATATTTTATTTCCTGTTTTAATAGCAGTAAGAAAATTTTCGTATTATCGAAGTTTTAAAACGTTTTGTATCATTTTCAAAGAAAAATTTTCTATGGTATAATAGTCGCTCACGTGAAACAAAAGAAATGACTGACTTTTAATTTTTGTTGATTTTATTATAAAATAGGCGAATTTTATAAATTGTAGATAATACTAAGAATTCTATGTATTTACTATTCACATAATGATAATATCATATACGTAACATCTTTTCGCAAAAATGTACTTGTGTCAGCATTTTTAATAATTTTCTTTTAATTATATACATAATCGTATTGAAAATTGATAATAAAATTCGTATTTTAACTGATAAACTTTTCACTTTTAAATATTAGATATTTTTATAATTTAATTATTTGTATATATATGGACACAAATTTTGAACCTTTTATCAAAATCCTTTTTATTACACTTATACGACGTATCAATTCTAAATTTTGTGAACAATATGTTGTAGCGACTGTTTCTATAAATAATTTCTTTTCTTGCATTCATTTTGATTTTCTCTTATGCAATAATAAATAAACAGTTTTTTCTTCGCGAAGGAGAGAGTCTAAAAATTGCCTCTCTCTATACATGAAATGGGAAGAGAATAGTTGTCTTTTTTTTGGTGAAAGATAATAGTTGCTTTTTAACTAGTTATCCATATATGTTATATTATAAATGTAATCGCCACAACTAAAATTAGTCACATAAAGTATGCAGACAACATTTTCTCATATTAATTAGTGTGTTTTTACGTGGCAAAGGTTACAGAAATCCAAGAGATCGTAAATTGCGCAACTGAGACATAAAGCGTGAAGAAACTATAATTGATGATATTTTGTTTAGCAAACAAGAACAACAAATCAGAAGTATGAACAATTTAGAAATAAGATAAGAGTGATATATAAACAGTGATTGAGGTATGTTATTACTTTCTTTAAGCAATTTGTACCGTCTACAAGAATTCATATTCTTTCGTGATTCCTCCGTGGTTCTGGCATTTTTTGCATATATTTAAATTTAATTTATTATCAGTATAAAATATTTTTTATTATGCAATAAATGATAAAAAAATTTTAAAAAATTATTGTAATAAAAAATTTTAATAATTTTTTATTGACATAACAATGTACAAGTGGGTAATAACATAGAGTTAATTTATATTGACAATAAATTAAACTTAAATCCTTATAAAAGTTCCTAATCTTTGGCAAATCTATTTGATTTATGCAATAGTTCTTAAATGTTGCCTTGGAATATAATGGTCATAGTCACATACTATTTAGTTTCTCAGTTCATACACAAAATTAGAGAGATTTCTCTACCCACTTATACACTTACTTTTATATGCAAGTCATCAGGTGATCGGTTAGTAGTAAAGAATTATATAATATTGTAATATGCAATATAAAATTCAAACTTATTATTATTATTGTTGTTATTATTATTGGTTTCTATTACCATTTTTTGTAAGCTAAATTCCTTCAAATATTCTATTGCAATGATCAAAGTTTTTCTTTATGTGCAAGCATTCTTCTTCCAAGTTGGTAAGCACGTAAAAACACTAATGAACAATGGTATAAATAATAAAGATTTAATGAATGAGACCTTATTTAAATTATTCTAATTTTTTTTTGTTTGGTATCTTTCTTTTTGCTTTCATGCATCGTTTGTCGTGCTCTTATTATTGTGTATCATTCATATGTCACGTGTTTGCTATATATATAGCTCTTTAACGCTTAAAATCATTATGTAACTTCATTATGCAACTTTATAACTTTCATTTCTTTGAAAATAACATACTATTATTGTATTTTCATATCACCCATATATTTAACTGAAGCATAAATATATATATATTATATATATATATATATATATATATATATATATATATATATATATATATATATATATATATATATATATATATATATATATATATATATATATATATATATATATATATCAGGCACATACTTCATATATTTGTCTCATGCCTCAAAGGTATACCATGCACACATTTCCTTACAGATTTCTCATCATAGTTTCCCCATGTTGCAAAAGGATAAGAGGGTCATATTATAATGAATATCAAAAGTAATTGAACTTCTTATATTCACATATAACTCAATAAGTTTCACAAATGGCCAATATTCCACCACAAACAACCTTTTCACATCATAAACAATAGGTATTAATAGTAGCACTATTTTGCAAGATTCATAAGTTTATATATGAAGCACAATAGATATCATAAAAGTATAGGTAATTGGAAATCCATAAATCTCAAGCAATGTCGTAATTAGACTAGGTTTACAATTCCACTCTATATTTCCACTTTGTCTAGTCATATATATACATTCATCTACATATGTTTCTCAATCCAATTTATACTTATTTTATTTTTGTTATGGCAAAGTGATAGCTTATACTTCAAGACAACTAAAGAAACACAAGTAGAATTATTCCACTCATGATCTAGAAATGGTAATAGTAAGTTTTTACCTTGAAAATCTAGAGTCATTATCCATATAGAGAAACCATTGAAATCTACATGAAACAAAAGAGCTTGAAGTGCATCTTCAAGCGAAAAGATTTTAACCTAAAACAAATAAAATAGATAGAACTCATCAAAGGTTATGATTGCTCAATTCTTTATCATCTTGGCAAGGCTAATATGGTAGCAAACACTCTCGATAGAAAATCTACAAGCAAAGTCATAAAGACACCATTTGGAAATTTAGGTGTAATGTGTCACGACCTGTTCCTATAGCCATTGTGATCGACATAAAGGTATCTAACTAATAAAAGATTATCAATTAAATACCTTTACAAGTCTTATTTTATTACATCAACTCATAACACTTAAATGTAATTGAAAATTTTCTTACATATATAATAAATTATAGTAATACACATACAATTAGTGTTACACATAATGTCACAAAACATGTATATATGTGCATATCAAGACATATGTACAATATGTAAAAACTCTTTATGCATTTGACTACTGACTCATGGTGATAGCTAGGAGTTCAAGCAAGTGTTAAACTGTCCGTGCTAGTCCAGGTTCATTCTCTATAAAGAAAAAGAAATCACAGAAAGTAATGAGTATTCAAAATACTTAGTAAGTAACAATTATTCTTTTATCGTATTATTCTTATATTGTAGGATTATCATTTATAATTAAAGATTTAATGTACTTTTACTTAATATCATCCACTAAGAATATCATCTAAAATATACAAATAAGAATGATTAGACCGGATATTAATAAATGGCTAAGCAAGTACGAGATTTCTTCTTATATTTTTAGTCTAACTTTATCCCTCACTACCAAAGCTGATGCCATCAACCTGATCCCTCCAATCCTTACCACACCTGTCCTTCATTTAGAAGGATGTAGTACTTCCCCCATGAGTCATAGGAAACAAGACTCAGAAGCATAACAATGCTTTAGGGTCCACTAACCTTTCGAGGCATATACGTAATCATATTATGTGGGTATGGTCCAATGTACCCACTAGCCATTTAGATAATATCCATTTCTAATCATTACACAAAATAACAATCATACATACAAAACATTCATTCAACAAAAAATACAAGATTCAATATTAAGGAATTCTACATTTATCCTATTCCAATACATAGGAGTCTTACTTTAATATCATGTTCTAAATTTTCTATAATATCCAGTTAATTTCATTTAAACATTCCACTATCTAAGCCTATTCTAATAATACAACAATGTATCATTAAAATGTTAAATATCAAGTTTCTCCTATATTTCCTCACTATAATTCATTGTTCACGTATTGTGTTCCAAAATAGGGTAACAAGGGACATGTTGTAATAGGGAATCCTTTATCATATTCAAATAAACTCTAAAAATCACCAAATTATTATAGGATGACATATTTATTAACAAAATTGAGGCTTTAGGTTTCACAAAAAATATGAAAAAATTGCTTAGAAAATTCGTAGATTAGGCCCTTCCAAATTAATTCCAGTACTGGATAACATTGGAGTTCCGAATTCTAAGGATTTATTTGGCAAAGAAAATGAACTTCAATTGCTACGAAATTTTGTCACAATTTCTCCAACATATTGAAGGGTTTCCATAAGTTTTTTCATAATTTTTCAAACACTTGAAAGGGCCTCAATTAATTCAATTACAGAAGCAAAATTTTTCAACTTTCTCTTCTTGGCTAGTCTGGACTTATGCATATAAAGGTCCCTATTTCGAATTCCTAACCATTTCTAAAAATCCCCAATAAATTCTATATACATAATAACATCATTGGAGGCTTGTAAATGAGTGGTTTGGAATTTTTAAGGAATCACAGCTTCCCCTAAAAATTTCGTGACTTGTGTTGTAAATCAAGCAACTTCAGAAACACTGTCAGCAAGTTTGTTCTTGCTAGTTTTTCCTATCAATCACCATATAAGCTATATAATCAAAGTTTCAATCACTCATACCTCTTGGTATCATCCTATTATTACCAAGGAGGCTTCAAGAACAAAAATTTCAAAATCATGCATCCATCCATGGCCACAATCATCCAATCCACCATAGGTCATTTTAAGTGATATTTTACTAATTAAATTTGTAGAAATTGCATGAAGATAAAAGGAAAATTTCCACTCACGTTCAACTTGCAATCTTCTAAGCTTCAAATTCTCTTCCACAAAGATAGGTTTCTAGTTTTAGGAGCAAGGAGATGAGTTCTTCAAATTTGGAAAGATTCTTATAAGAAAATCAAGAAAAGGAAGGTAGGGAAGTGATTTACCTTGAAATTTTATGATTAAATCTTCTTATTTGTGTGTTTAGATTGGCTTGGAATCTTGATTTCTTCCTCTAATGGTAGCAAAGCTTTCGATTGGCTCAAGGTGAAAGGATGGTGCTGGTGGTTTCTTGAATTTTCAAGAAATAATCCTTAAATATTTTGAAAAAGGCCTTTTTGAAAAAAGTGAAGAAATTTCTAGATATTTTTGTGATTTTTCCTTTAATTTTCTTTAGAAAGTCGGTAGTAATTTGCGCTGATCCAAGCTCAGCTTTCCGTCCAAAAGTTAGGAAAAAATTAGGCAAAACCAAGTCTTTTAGGAAAAATTATAATTTAACCCCACAATTTTTTATAATTCCACTTTTTCCTAACTTTCTTGGCTAATTTTAATTTAATCCTTGGGCTTAATTTTTGGGCTTTTAATAGTACTTATTGGACCTTGAAGAAACATACTAAATTGGTCCAAAAGGAATTTAAATAATCCACTTGTTTTACCTAATTTTTTCTCAAGGCTTTCCGAAGACTAAATTGAAAATTCTTTTTCATTTAGGTGCCTCCTTTTCTCTCTTTTTTATATTCTAAAATAATTTTTAGAAACACCATCTGAGGATATTACATAATGCTAGCTGATGTAGTAGTTCAATCAATTCTCCTAGAAAGGATAAAGGATGCTTAAAAAGATGATTCCAATGATTCAAATCTCATAAAAAAGGCAACTAAAGGATTAACATCTAACTTAACCATTGATGAAAAAGGATTACTACATTACTAAGGAAGAATTAAGGTTCCTATAAGTGAACAAAATGAATTAATCCATCAAGCTTATAACTCATCCTATATTATGTACTCTAAAGCAACAATAACATATCTTAATTTGAAGGATATTTTTTAGTGGAGAGGAATGAAAAGAGATGTGTTAGATTATGTAGTAAAATGTCTTACTACCAAGTGAAAGCAGAATATCAGTGCTTATACTAAAGTGGAAATGGGAAAGTATCACCATGAACTTCTTGACTAGCTTACCTATAACATATGGGTTATGATCGAGAAGTTAACAAAATTTATGCATTTTCTACTTATTAAAATAACCTTCACTATAACTCAATATGTTTAGGTGTATCTTGAAAAATTATACCATTGCATGGAGTTTTAATCACAATTGTGGTCAAATTATAATATCTAGTCCACATCTTACTTCTATCAATCATTTTAGAAAGCACTGGGGACCTAGCTACAATTGAACACAACTTTCTGTCCACAAATTAATAGACAATTAGAGCACACTATTTAGATTTTGGAAGAAATGCCTAAAGCTTTTACCATTGAATTTAAAAGGATTTGGGAGAATTACTTGTCGTTGATCAAATTTTCTTACAATAACAATTATCAATCTAGCATTCAAATGGCACCTTATAAGGCATTTTATAGCCAGAAATGCCATTCTCCAATAGAATGTTTCAAACTAAGAGAAGTAAAATTTTTGTAACAAAATTTCGTAACTAACACTTTAAAGAAAGTTCAAATCATCCAAGATCAACTAAAGATAGCTTATGATAGATTAAAAGTCATATACAATTAAGAGGAAGAGGGAAGTTTTAGGTAGGCAATATGATAATTCTAAAAGTTTCACCTATGAATGGTGTGATGCGGTTTAGGAAGAAAGGCAGACTAGTGCTTCATTTCATTAGGCCTTTTTTTATACTTAAACTTGCTAGAGCTATAGCTTATCATTTGGAGTTAAAAGATAACCTACGAGTCATTCATCTTATATTCTATGTGTTAATGCTTCAAAATTACCTACTAGACAAGTCTTAAGTGATTTGGCATGAACCATTGTAACTAGATCTTAAGTTAACATACAAGAAACAATTGATAGGGAACCTAGATTGTTAGGTTCAAAAGTTAAGGTCCAAGGAAATTCTATTCATGAAATTTTGTTAGGCATGTCAAGAAGTAGAAAAAGGCTACTTCGAAAATAGAAGCAAATATGTAATAGAAATATCCTCAAATGTTTAGGCGATTGATTAGTCTAATTAATCTACACTCCATAACATCATTAAAGTATTGTATAATAATTTAAAATTTATCCTGTGAGGTAAATAATTAAAGCAACTAGTATGCCTCTAGTTTAAAATGGAATGGTATCTATATAGGAAAATTTTGATGAATAGATGTAAATGCATTATATGATAAAATAAATTGATGTTTTAGTAAATATGAGAATATGAATTTTATAAGAAATAAATGAAAAAAAATTAGTAAAGTATTATAGTTCAAGATTTTAAACTATTATAAGTGAGTATGGAAGATGTTCAAGAAATAATTCCAAAAGTGCCTCGAGCAACTATTGGCTAAAAATTAGTTAATTCCTCTTTATTTCCCAAAATTCTAACAATTATTAAAGCTAATTAAAATTAAAAATTACTAGCTTGACAAAAATTTACAATATAAGGCAACAAATCAAGTTGAATTCCTAATGATCTACTTAATATACCTTTTACATTCAACTATTAACTATGATTACATAATTATTTAAGCCTACAAACTTAAAATAATTAACAAATAGTATGCAAATAAGATACGTGAATGTAAATAGAATAATTTGGTTTAAAATTAAATGAAATTCAAAATTAGAAATAGAATGTAGAATTAACAATAGAAAAATAATAGAGAAATGTAATTAATATAAGGAATTAAGAACTTTTAGGTAGATTAATCATAGATCATAATATATTTAATGATTGCAATTGATTTTTTACCCTAGAATCATTTAGAACCCTTACAATGATTCATATATTCTATACTATATAACCATCTAGAATTTGATCAATTTAAGTTAGAAAAATTAAATAACTACTATAATCCATAAATTTATATTTAAATTAACTTGAATATAGAATTTAGCTAAATTAAAGTATTAAAGTAGAAACATTTGATTTAATCATTTAATCCTTTGCACTCATAAGAAGAACAATGATTAACTAACCAAAATTCAACATAAAACTAAATAGATATAAAAATCACATAAATGAACACGGAATATATCAAATCAATATCCAATTCATATAATTCAATAAAATCAAATAAAACAATTAAAGAAAGAGAAAAATTAATTAACCAAAGTTAATATTACAGCTCAAGATCTCATAATCCAAACTGAGATGAGCCTCAAAATCCTTGAATTGATTCAAAAAATTAGCTTTTCATGGATGAAAAGAAGAAACTGGAAAAGAAAAGAAAGCTATCTAGAATTGTATGTTCTTACTTTTGAAAGCACAAACCCTATAATATGATTTCCTATACTATAAAACCTAATGTGCCAAGTTAATATATCTCTTAAGGTTACAAAAAATAAGACCTTGCTAATTTATGAATCTAAAACCTAATTTACAAAATAATACACTATAAGAATTATTGCAGTAAAATCTCTTAGGTTTAATTTTAGCCATTGTAAGAAGCCTAAAATTATGTACTTTCTTTAAACTTTAAACATAAAATTTATTGACCCAAGTCTTAGGCAACTTTAAGTACTAGTTTCACCTTGCTTAGGTATTCGGAGCTCCATATATGGCTTAAAAACTAAACTAGCCCAGTTTGGACAAATATAGAGCATCAATATCATGATCATTTTTACTTCCAAATATCCAAACTGGGCTTTAGCCTAAAAATAAAAGTTCTAGAGCTTCCTCTAAGCTTTCCAACAATATAAAAATTACCTAATTTTGATATCTAAAACTCAAGTTATAGCTAAAAATCTAAAATAATATAAAAATTTAATATTAACTGAACAATTTCAAAATATTAGAAAATTAACACCTAATTAAATAATAGCCCTAATTTCATAAATTAAACATATGTAATAGACTAAGAGACATAAAATAAGGAAAAATAATATAGACAATATTTTGTACGTTAAACTCTTTATATAAATTTACTTTTCCTTTTATTGTCTCTAACCTTACTTCTTTCTCTCTTTAAATTTTGCAAGAGAAAGTTTAAGCATATTCGACTTTGCCCTTTAACCATGGTAAAAACTCCATCTTTGTTAGATCACACTCTTATTATTCTTTAGATTGATGGGAAAAAAGGGATTATTTTAGTTTCGATGAACATTTGAAACCTTAACTCAAGGAGTCCTTGATTTATGGGGTGATTAAGTTAAAGAGGCATTAAATCTAACTTTCTAGCATCCTTCTTCATACTAAGTGAGTGGATACTTTACCTTCTCTTGTTAGATTCCAAAAATCTAAACTTAAATTGCATGATTTATGTTTTATGAACTTATAAATATTAATGTTTTATTTATGCAATAATTGATTATATCAATTTGATTAGATGATAATAATGGCTTTAATTAATTAAGTTTTATTTATGAGTAATTGATGTTTGTTAGTTGTTGTATGCATTAATTACAAGTTTTTAGATGATTGAATAGTTAAAAATTCAAACGATTTGCAAAATCCCAAATGATAGTCTATTATACCCTTAAAAAAATACATTTTAGAAGGGTATAGTTGACTATATAGTTATTATATGACAATAGTAGATAATCAATTATGGACTTCCTAGATATTTTATGGAGCTTAGTAGTTTACTATTAAGACCTAGATAAGTTCTTAGACCATGAAAATAGAACCTAAAATTGCTCTTTTTGATCCTATAGTGGAATATATAGTCAACTTTACTCAATTTATCTTGCTTGTCATGATTTCTAAGGGTTCAATGTCTAACATATAATTCTTGAACACTATGTATGATGGTTTATGATGTTTACGAGATAAATATATGTATTAGTAACAATAAGATGGGAAATTAAGGTACTATATTAATGCGAATAAACTTATATGGTTTATATTGTTTATGGTTTATGTTGTTTATGCAATGGAATATGTTGTGTGACCATGCATTAAGGTGAGGTATTGTTCGATGTTGTGTGACCATGCATCAAGGTATGGTATTGTTGGACTAATGTGATTAATATGGTTAATGTCATGGTATGAGAAATAAGAGCTTTTTGTTTTATGGCATGAGAAATTTGATAAGTGGATAATATGAACATTGAATGATTAATTCTTGATAATATATTTGTTAAGGGTATAAGGTTGACCCTGAAAGAATAAAGATGGAAAGGTTATAAAGGGTATAAGGTTGACCTAAGTGTCATAAGGTAGATGTATTTATTTTTATTTTTATTTTTCATATTATATTATGAATTTGGAACCTAATTATTATTGGTTGTTTATTTGTGTCAATTTTTTATTGTTATGGATATGGACAAGCCTCTTCCATTTACTTGCAATTAAATTGATAATATGAAAGTTAATGTGTTAAGTTATACAAGATAATGATTTGGTAAATAAACTTAATTCATTCTTGTACTTATTTGTATTAGAACATTTACTTATTGAGCCATAAACTTGCTCTTCTATGATTTATTTTATAGATACATAAGTTGAACCTTTACTAGCATGTTCTTTAGTTTGGCTTTAGTAACACTAAATATTTTTAGTTAAATTTTTTTTAGCTTTATTGTGTATATAAGCTTTAGGTAAAAGGATTATGAATTAAATCCTTTTATGAGTTAAACTAACATATCCTTATCTTGAGAGGGATATAAGCAAATCTAACTTCCTTATATTTAGTAAACTTTATTGTTGACAATTAATAAAATGCTTTTTCCATTTTAATGTCTCTTTTCTCAAGTTCATCTTAGTAATGAACTTTATTGCATAATCTAGCTAAGTAATCAGGATGGTGATAAACATAGTGGATTAAGTTGGTAGAAAATGAGTAGTGGATTCCATGCCATTCTTGCTAAGTGATTATTATAATAGTTATACCACTTATTAACAATTGTATATCTCTAGACACTTAAGACTTCATCCTTCATCCCTATATGTCAACCCAAGTTTGCTTCTTAACATGGTAGTTTAGCCTTATAGACCTCAAATATGGAATATTTACATTCATTTGATTTAATTTCATATATAAACTTAGCCATATACTTATCACTAACCTTTTGTTTTATAAAGATCAAACTTTGATATCATTCTTTGGACCTAACTATCTTATTTAGCTTATTAATGCATATTTGAAACATTTTGCTATGATCTTTAAATATAATGAAAGTGTTCTTTTTAACCTATCCGTCCTCATGGTAACTTTAACTCAACCTTAACCTTATTAATTATATCATATGGAATTGAAATTATTATTTCCTACAATTATAAATCATATTATCTTATTCTTTCTTAAACTATAACATTATATCTTGTTCACTCAGATTTAGCCCACTAACAACTTAGGCTTTAACTTTTATTATTAATTATTTAATCATTATACTTCTCTAGTCCATAACATGTCTATATCACCTCAAAAGTTCTAATTAATACTTTTTTTTTCATAACACATTAAACTAATTTTTGTATCCTAGTTGAAGTTACTTTTTATCAATTTCATATATACCTAAACTAATGCAAATACTTCCACACTTTATCCTAATGCAGTAGTGTCAATAATCTTGATTATTTAAAAATTTCTTGCTTCCAGTGTATGTAATCCTAATTATAAAATATTTAGAGCATTCCATTATACATGAATTTCTTTCCAAAGCTCAATGCAATTCTATTTTATAAACTAGTAAATTTATATGCATCTTTTCACCTAGTATTTAATCTCATTCTATACGCCTACTTATTTGCCAATATCAATGTAAATTTTGTAAGTTATACTCATGTTAGATAATTATTTCACACTATGTCTTAAAGAAGTAATTCATCCCCAAACAAGTCATATATTATCCCTATTATCACTAATTAATTACTTTTTTTTAATAAGACTTCTTATTTTGTATCTCATTTTTACTCACATAAACAAATACTATTCTTTTTACTACTTTATTACTCATGTTCTATTCTAATTGGTAAATTTCTAAAAGGCTAAGGACATAAGCTAGCAGATTTGGTAACTTATAGTGATCCTACAATCTAAAAGGGATTTTGTGGGGATCATGACATGTTTTAGAGTAGGTTTCAACATATCCATATCTATGTTTTCTGCTCTATAGCACAGTAGCATGAATTTAAAATGTTTAGCCTAATTTGATAGATAGAGACCTTTAAACCATGCACATATACTCTAGACTATGCTCTAATATATACTTACTTTATCACACCTTAACGTTAGGCAAGTGAAAGGTATAGGAAAATCAGCATTGAGTGACTTCCCATAAGTTTAACTTACGGACAATGCATACTTCACATGATGCATTGTTGAAAGTTCATAAAAATAATAACCACACAAAAATCCTTATAAAATTTTACATAAAACATAGTTTCCTATATCATTTTAATACTTTCAAGAGGATTGCATGCCCTAAAATTAAAACCTATAACTCAAAAGGAAAAAATAATATTATATGCATGAGACATGGGACGTACGTACCCAATCCTATTCTAATTGTCAAATATCTTCAATATAATTCCTTCAATCTCCATAAGGGTAACAAGGATTTATGAAATTAGTTTCAAGCCTAAAATGTTAAGAAAGAGGGGTGAGTTTACAAGAACTTTATGAGTGAAAAAACTACTAAAAAAACATAATTTAGTAAAAATAAAGTAAACGTTAATTCCTTTTCAAAACATGCTACATACCATAAATTCAAAAAATAAATAAATTTAGTAGAAATAAATTTAATTTATTTAAAACTTATTGATGTATGGCAAAGAAATATAAATTTCAAATTTTCAAAATACATTTTTAATCCTTGCAAAAATTATATTCAATAGAAAACAACAATTTTATATTAAATCTCACCTTTACTTAAACCATAATCATATTTAGGAGTTTAAAACATTAACAAAAACATAAAATTCACATGTAATAGTCACATAACAAGAACAAGTAGGATCCAATGGGATTTTCCCATGAATAACCATGTGGACATCAAAAGTATGAAAAGTCAAATTCTTTTCTAAAGTGAAAGTTAAATCCAAATTTCTAGTCAAAAATCAAAAGTAGATAGGAAGGTTAAATCTCTGTCAAGGTTAAGGTCAAATCCAAGATCCTAATCAAAAGTCAAAAGTATATAATAGGATCGAATCCCTATCTAAGGTTAAGGTCAAATCCAAGACCTTAGTCATAAGTTCCAATATCCATCCAAACTCTCCCTTATCACTCTACATAAAATTCCTCCCATATACCACCCATAATGGCCAAGGGAAACAAAGTTTTGAGTACATTTGGTGTTTTTTTTAAGGAAAACTACTAAGGATCCAAAATAAACTCAATTCTTTTTCATGTATCCAATTCAAACTTTTTACTTCATCTACGTAAGAAAACCATAATCCATTACACTATATTTGAAGTTCCAAAATGCTATCTTTTAAACCAATATTCAACAAACAATTTAAATTTCAAATATATTTCTACACATCAAAATATTCATTTAAAAATTCTAAAGTCAATGTTTAAAACTTTCAAACTTTAACAACTATCATAAATTCATTTTTGAACATTTTCATATAACAACTATCATAAACTCATTTTTGAACATTTTCATAGACAAATTCCATTTTAGATATAAAATTATCACCGAAATGTAAATATGGAAACAAGCCCAAAAGTATAAATATAAGAAAATCATTGTTGATTGCAAGTTAGTATAGTGTATGAACTCACCTCAATTGTCATTAATACACTCCTTAAATTTCCAATCAGTTATCAGGGTCAACTCTACAAGTTACCTTCAATACATGAACATTTAATCATAAGCAAAATTCTTAAAGTAGTTCGTATCTAGACAAAAAACTAAAAATCAAACCTAACTCCTAGAGTCTTGAATACTAAATTCGTCACTTTAGCAGTCATTTAAACATTTTGATCTCCTATTAAAATTAAAATTTTCTACTTAAACCCAAACTTCAAGAATCCCAATTGACACCAGTTAATTATTCTTTGATGACTAACTAATAATATTGACACTTAAAATAATATTAACTATAAAATTTACATGTACTCAAAACATCATTTAGCACCACACTTTCTTACTAAAATTATTTTAGTATAAAGTTAAGCTATTAGTGAATATGTTACATTTAATTTAATTATCAAAACCAAACTACGTTATTCTTCCATTGCAACCTACCTTTAAATTTACTTATCAGAAGATTCGAAAACGTATCAAACTCACAGTGGAAATAAATTCAACAGCTTGATCAAGAACGAACACTTATTTACTAAAAGATGCAATGGATTTAGGTACCTTAAAGAAAAATAGAGGAGAGACTTGCCGACAAAAGCAAATGAGAGACTTTGGTGACAACAACAAGCTCATTTGGCCAACAACCAAAGCTTCAACAAAGTAAGTGGCAGATAGTAGCCACCAATTGCCATCAATACACCGGAAGGGAGCCGCAACAACAATGTTTGCTCTTGCTCCTATCAACCTACGCACCATTTGAATTAAATTGTGCAACAGACCATGCTCGAGCTAGAAAGGGATGATAACAGTGGGTTGAAGATGGACATGAAAATGGGTGCTATGGATTAGTTTGGTTGAACAAAAATGAAGAGGGCATTTTTGGATTTTGAAAGAGGAGTAGACTTTGGTAACAAGAAAATAAAAGAAATTTAAAATCAAGAAAATTACAATATAACTAGTGGCAAAAACTAAAAAAGTTTTAAAATATCTAACCTATACAATTCTCTACCACTCATTTATAACAATAAGACTTACAAGAGTAATAAAACTGGAAGGGTAATAATAATATTAATTAATTAATTGAGATTTCAAATTACAAAGTTTCAAACAAGACCATATATCATCTCCTTTAAAAAATTATTTTACAGGCTCTTATATGTACATTCAAATATGCGAAAAGAAAGTTTAAAGTTTGTTAAATGGAGTCTAGGGTATTACAATTAAGCAAATTGTTTAAGCACGAATAGTTAATTATATATTTTTTTAGAAATAAATACTAAAATAATTTAATAATTTAAAACACTTAAACAAATATATCAAGATTTATAAATTTTCAATAAAATTATTTACTAGAGTCTCTATAGGATACATTTTATAAATCTTATACACAAATTCTAAATATTTTAAATTTTATAAAGAAATTTCATAAGAGTTATTCAAAAAAAATTTGGGTATCATAAATTCTCTCTGAAAGTAATTCATCCTCAAATTTCATAAACATCTTTAGAATTGGAAAGATTGAGTTTGTTTTGCACAAAAGATATCTTAATTTCATGCAATATAGAAATTCAGATATAGAGAAGAGATCTAGAGAAAATTGGAAAGCATTGTGACTAAACAATACAACTACTCAATTATAGACTATAATTTAATTCCTACCCTAATCCTATATATGCTATATACTCCCATATTTTCGTAATCAAGCAATTCCGCAAGCATTACAAGTTGCTTACTTTCATTACAATTGAAAGAATATTATTATTTATGCTATCAAATATAATATATTAATTTAATTACATTTAATTATGATTTGAACTTAATTTATTTTATTTTAATATTTTTAAAATTTTACTATAACAATTGTAATATTAAATTTAAATTCTAAAAATATTTAAATTTTCAAAGACTTTTAGTGATGATAAAGTTGTCGTTGAAGATTTTTAATCAAAAAATAAAAAAATTGTAAAATACATTTTAGTGACAACAATACCATTGCTATAACATCTATTGTATTTTTTTTATTTTTTAATTTTAAACATATAGCAATAATAATATCATTGTTGAAAATTAAACTTTTAGCAACAACATCAATTATCATTGAAAATTAAGCTTATAACAATGACATTGTTGTCACTAAAAGTATTTAACAATTTTTTTATTTTTAAATTTAAACTTATAACGATGACTAAGTCGTTGCTAAAAATTGAAACTAAAAAAAAATTAATTCTAAAATCATTTTTTGCAATGACTCTGCCATTAAAAAGGCTCATGTTTTTACTAACAATTTTTTTTGTTGTTGGTAGAATCGATGAATTTTTGCTAATGACATTTCTTCAATGATTTTTGCTTTCAAGGACGACTAAGTTATCTACAGTGATAACAATTGTCATTGTTGAAAGCATTTTTTTCCTGTAGTGACCACCTTTCTTCTAAATTTGGGTTAGGCAATTGGAAATGAAGGAATAATTATGTGTTTGATCATATTCCTCTTAAGGTTTTATTCTTGAAAAAGCCAAAGCAAACTTTTATGATTATTTGTAAGATAATTCATCAAATGTGGCTACTAATAATTCTAATTCATATAGAAATCATTTGAATAAATGACAACCTCCAAACAATGACCGTAAAAATCAACCTAGTTTGGAAAACAAAGGAATAAGGGCAATAGCATTTATCATAGGAAATAAAGATGGCGAACTTATGTCTCAAACAGAGAGACATGTCCTAGATTTTCCTAGTTTAATGGACGAGGCTTTGGCTTTAGATGCATCATTTCTAGCTCATTATTTATCTTTTCACATTATGATGTTTGAGTCATATAATTTTGATCTCATGTCAATTTATAGAGAGAAAGGAAATAGATGAGAAATGGATTCTATTTTAAAAGATATTTATGTTTGAGTCTCTCAATTTAATAGATGCTATTTGTGTGGATTCCCTAGGCCAGCAATGAAGCTGCTCATTGGGTGGCTTCTTGTTGGCCATAAGGCCAAATTTCTCTTGATTGATTTAATTAATAAGATCCCTGCTCATTTGAATGATATTTTGTATAAGGATATCCAAGTGAATAGCTAACAGTAACGATTTCAACCTTATGCAACTGTTGAATGATTTGGAAGTTGCTCAATTGAATGATCTAGAAGCTACTCCTACCTTATCTTATTTCTATACAAAAGGCTACAACTATTTATTTTAGTTTTTTTTTATTTTTTGGTGATTTTATTTTGGTAATTTTGTATTAACTTATATAGTATTGATAGTTACTATTACATTGCATATTTTTATGGGCTTGTATAGTAGAAGTGTTTGGGGTTCTTTTTTGCTTAAGGCAGTGATGTTTTGTAAGTTGAGAAGGGAAGTTGTGAGGGTTTTGTTCAAACATCTCTTGTCCAGGGGTTTTATGGTTTTTCTTTGTGAGGCTATTTAGTGGTCCTCTTTTAGGTGTTTGCCTTGTACTTTAACTTACCCAAAAAGAGGGGGGGGGGGACTGCACTCACTCATGTTGTAATGTGCCCTCAACATGGAAGTCTATTTCTAATAGTTTTTACCTCTCATAATGAAACTTAGTTGCATAAATTAGGTTAACTAAGATTTTATTTCATTTATACTTCTTATATACATTTCATTTAATCTTGCATACATGTTATGTCAATAATTTTAGTATCATATTACCATTTTACTTCCCATAATACAGTTGACATTTATCTCTTCACAAAATTTTATACATTATGGTTCAAATATGTCTATTTTCGAATCATTAATTATTATTCACTGTTCCAAACATTTGAATTTTTATGCGAATGAAATATATTCAATTTTCAGTCAGATGTTATGTTCTTCAAAGCCTAAGATTTTCAGACAGATGTTATGTTCTCCAACGCCTAAGATTTGAGAAAACCAATTGCAAGTTTCCACAATTAACCACAACTACAATTTAGAACAGCATGCTGCAAACTTAGGCAGTCAAAAACTCAGGTCAAAGAAATCTTCGAATCTTTTGTCATATGTCTATGTACTTAACTTAATGCCTATAATACCAACGGTAAATGGTTTGAATGGTTGAGAGCACGGTCTTTCTAAATAAGGTTTCAAATTTAAACTTTATAAATAAATAAAACTATTATTAGAAGAATTTTGCTCGTGTTAGATTCCACCTAACTTCATTTCGAATTAGTTAAAATCCAATGTACCAGACAATGAAGATCCTTGGACAGAAGAAAAATAAAAAAAAAACCTTCATGGCTGTAGCACACCCAAAACCATCAGCTGGCCAAAGACGCACAGCAATCCCGAACCTTATCTTTCTGCTGATAGCATAAAACAGAACTAAGTTATCGTTTTATTTCACTCAATAGAACTGTGAGAAATTAAGGGAAAAAAAACGAATTCTTAAACTCAAAATTAGACAGGAGCTGCGCTGACACGACCTCCCACCACCACAGATTATGTTCAGGGAGACCTTAGGCCAGCAGTCCTCGGAAATGCAATGGAATCACCAAAGCCATGAATCTTTCTGATCTTCCCTTGCTTCCGCCCAGCTAATTATGTTATTCTTCGGCCTCCCTCCTTTTTTATTGTCAGCAGCTCTATGACCAATCTTTAAATTACCCGAGGTGGGACAAATATGAGTGAGGTCAAACAATTTGTACCTTGTTTCAGCAAAATCAAACCCTGCTAATCTGCAATGAAATATTTGATCATGGAGCACAGGATTTTCTCATCCATAGTAAAACTTCTGTAGTGTTCTGTATATATATAGAAAAAGGTAGAATAGCTGATATATTAGGAGGAACAAAAGCTATACTAAATATTATCACAGTCTAGCAACAACAGAAGTTCATCATGAAACTTAGAACTGCACTGCTACAAATCCATTAGAAATTACGCCTAGTTATTCTGCAGGAAGGTTATCAGTTGACAAGAAACTAAAAACAACCAGATCCTTAAGGTCGCCCTTAACATATGTATACTTTCTGAGAGTGCCCTCCCTAAGGAATCCAGCCTTTTCCAAAACCTTCTGTGAAGCCTTATTCTCTAAAGAAACAAAAGCCTGCAACCTCACCAAATCAGGCAGATCCTGGAAAACTTGAGACAGAGTAATTTTTAAGCTTTTGTGGCAATCCCTTGGCCCCAATACTGGGTTGCTATAGCGTAGCCAATGTCTGCCTTACACCTGTCATCGCCAGCCCAAGGAAACACAGAAACAAAGCCTATTGAGTTTGTCATCTAAGCATATTGAGCGACGCCATGGATGAGGAATGCAAACATCTCTGATGAAAGTCAACGCCTCTTCCTTTGAATTAATTGTTTGCCATCGCAGATTTTGAGTGACTTTATCATCGCCTGCCCATAACATGAAATCATCCACATCACTCAGCTTGAATGGCCGCAGAGAAATTCTTAAAAGATCTATTGACATATTGTTGATCGAAATAGTTCCCAAAATATGTTCGTTTTGGTCAAAATGTAGCAGGCTGGGCAGCCAAGAGCAGTACAGCTTCTTTCTCTTGCAATGCTAAATGGATAGATTAGTCTATCCTACTGTGTCCCACTTTCATTTTTTTAATGCTATTTGAGTGTGAATGTGATGCTTTGTTTTTATTAATTGACTCCATGTTCTTTTCTAATTCCTCATGAAGTTTCTGAGAAATTCCAGTAAAATTACAATTGGACAAGGCCAGCAGTGGAATCATGTGTGCTGGTGTGTTAATGTTTAAACTGAAACTCTTCACAGTTTGACTGCACTGTGCCCACTAAACATTGGAAAAAAATTAAAATAAAAAAAAAGAGGTTGAAATTTGATTGAATAATGAAGGGTAAAAATTTAAATTGAGTAGTGTTATTTAGTTGGCATCTATTTTTATAGTTATACAGATGAAAATCTTGATCATTTTAAAACAAGACAAATTAATAAGTCATCTCATATTATAAAAATTAAGCTCTACAATATGAAAATGATTAGTCCATGTTTTTCACTTTCCTTTTTGACACAAAATTGACTCTGGTCCATTGTTTTAATCATTGACCGGTTTAATTTGAAAAATACAACATGTACACTAACTTGGGAGGCATAACTTTGAGATCTCAATGAACTAAATTTTTATTCTCCAATTATTGCAGCAGAAAACAACTGCATCTTTTTTTTTTTATCTGCAATAAGCTTCTGGAAGTCATAATTTTCATAAAGTAAAGAAAAATCACAAAGGTCTAAGAATAATCATGCCAAATGAGGATAAATCACAACTGATTTATTGCCCAAAAACTAATCAAAAGGGCATTAAATTCATTCATAATTTCAGATTCTCCACAAAAAGTGACTCCTCATCTCCAGTCATTCCTTTTAGGAAGAGGACATCCTTGGTAGGAATCATTGTCATAGAAAAGCCTCAGAGGCTTGTCCCAGTAAGGATCCTGCAGTAAATAAACAAAACCTGATCATAAACAAAGCATAACCTTAAATCATTTTCTGATCACTATTTTTGGCTCATTAAAAACTTAGAAAATTTTCATTCATTTTTATGCTTATAGTAAGTAAAGTTTCTTTCATTTTTCTTCTTATCTGTGATAGTAAGTAGAGTTTAAAGTGTCTCACAGATTAACCTATGTTCAGAACCATCGATTCATCTCTAAGAAGGATTTGCCTAATCCAAAGTTCAACGCAACTCTGGAGAATACAATGGGTTGAGTTGCTTCAGAACTCCTGCAAGAAGAACCGGTGTCCCTCTGAACAAGTTTAGCTATATTGTTGGAAAACCAGAAGAAACATAGGGAAAACAAACAGAAATAGAAACTGAAACAGAAATGCAGAGAAGTTATGGCAGTAAAAAAATTCATCAATAAAATATTATAACATTGTATTTTTTATCAATTATTACTGCACTCAGGGAGTTTTCTGTCTTCTCTAAGAGCTCCATTTTCAAAAGGTTGAAAAATATCCAATTATAGACATTCAATATTAATCACAACTTAAAATATTACATTTCATATTTTACAAATTAATCAAACATAGCACACATTTCTTTTCTTTTACAACACACCATCACCAAGTCTTTTCTTTGACAGAAAGTAAGTACATGACATATTTCTTCATATTTTTTTTTTTTAAATTAGCTGGAGTAAGGCAAAGAAGAGCTCGCTTAGATATATGCCTGAAAGATTCCGTTTTCCATTATAACAAATTTGTTGCCACAGGCAATCCAGTTTCCTCAAGAGATTGCCTCTTCTTTCATCATGGAGGTAGAGATAACTCGACCAAAATCGTCGACTTGAATTGGGGAAGGGCTGTGCGAACGCAAGCCCCACTGTCATAAATTATGACGTAGGCTCTCCTACTTGAGGAGACCTTAGGCTAGCACCCCTCCCAAGTGCAATGGAGGTTACTAGCCTAGGCCATAGATCTTCTTGCTCACCTACTGACCCCGTCCAGGTAAGTATATTGCTAGTTGGGCTTCCCTCCTAATTTATTCTTAGCAAGGTCAAACAACTTTAGCTTTCCTTCAGCAAATACAATACCTGGTCCAATGAAATATTTGATCATCCAACATGGGAATTTTTTCATCCACAGAAAAACTCTTTGCTATACATCAAAACAGATGAGCAGCTGATATATTAGGAGAAAAGAAACAAAGATCAAACCTAAACATTATGATAGACTATAGTTAATACTAATATCATATTACTGTTTCAACGCATACAACGGTCAAGAAAAGTTTCACAAAACATAAAAACAATAATTTTATACATATTTTGGGTGTATTTTTTTTTTCTATTGTCTGCATGTTCTTTCTACTCTTCATTATATTTGAAATTGCAGGAAAATCTGGTATTACAATTCTTGGAAAAAATGGCACATAAAGAAATGAAGTGCATACCTCAAATGTATTTATTCATTTTCTTGGCTTTACTTAGCATACATTAACTTTGAATACAAACGGGTATATACAGTTACTAAGTGACTGTTTGACACCTATACATTACATGAACTTAACAATACATACATTACATATATCTAGATACATGAACTTTAACATTTAAAGTACGCACAATGAATTTAATTAATAGAAACCTAACAGGCATGTGAATATAGACACAAAAATTATGAAATTACTATTTTCAACAACAATAGAATAGATGGCAGAGAGTAATACCACTCTCACCTTCTTATATTTATTGTCTCTGCTCTTCCATTAAAAGTTTTTGGAGTCACACAGACATTTCAGGGGAGTTGAATGAGAGGGGGTATAGGAGAGCGATTTTAGATTTATTCCACTAACGTAGTGTGCAGTTTCAAATCCACTCACACAATTTCAAAGTTTGGTTTCACTGAACCCATTGAACTTTGAGAAGAAAAAGAAATTAAAGTTTGATTGAATAGTGAAGGATAAAAATTTAAATTGAGTTGTTCTGCTTTCATTTACTGTTATTTAGTTTAATCTATTTTTATAATTATACATAGTTCTTGTTTGGCAATTAGCTAATAACTGTAGCAGTTAGCTGATTCAATTAACTGTTAGCTGATGGCTGATTATATTAACTGATTTGACTAACTGATTGCATTAACTATTTGAATAAAAATATTTGGTAAAATCAGCTGTTATAATTAGCTGTTTATATGTAAAATGACAAATAAAGGTATGAGTATATTTTATGAATTATTTGAATATTTTTTATTTTAATATTTCAAATTCTATATATTATTTAGTAAATTAAATTTCTTGGAAACAATATATCATTATAATTTATTATAAATTAAATATATCTTTAAAATTAAATTAATATAATTTTTATTAGAATTTATAATTATATCCTAATTATTATAGTTTTTTTTAAATTAAGAAATATATTTTTTATTTATTTTTAAAAATTATTGATTAAATGTATAATTTAAAAAGAAAAATATAAATAATTTTAAAATTTTTTAAATTTATTATTTTATTTTTAATTTTATAAAATATTTTTTATTTATATTATCAATTATATTCTATTATTTATTTTTTTAAAATAAAAAACATCCAAAAGCGTGTTATCCCTCCTTTTTTGCCTGTAACGAAGGCACTATCTAACAACCATGGAAGAGACAAAACTCAAATGTTGATGGAGGATAATTTAGGAAATATGTGAGGTATCCTACAATAGCTAAGCAAAAACGCTGCCACAACAGCTAAGCAAAACTCAGACAGCGTTTTTCATTTTGGTTGATTGCAGCAAAACGCAACAGCTACTTACCAAACACCTTAGCTGATTTAGCCAGTCAATCAATCAGTTAAAAATTAGTCAAACAACTAAAAGCGATTCAAAGAGCTGTTTACTAAATAAGTCCATAATCAAATAAACCTTTCTTGTTTTAAAATAGAAGGACGATTTAATGAATCACGTTGTTTCATAAAAACAATTGCGAAAAAGTAATTGTAGAAATAACCTTTTTTTTTCTCATGCGAGCTAAACTCTATAATATGTAGCAGATTAGTCTATCCTATGTTTTCCACTTTCATTTTTAATACAAATTTCATTCTGATCCTCTGTGTATTCATTGAACCTGACTTGTACGGTGTGGGATTAACTTTAGGTGTTATATTTTCAAGATCTCAATAAACTACGAGGTTTTATTTTATTCCATTTTGTTATTCTGTAGTTATTACAATGGAAAACAGATGCTGTTTCTTTTATCTGCAGTAAACTACTGGAAGCCACAATTTCCTCGAGGCCAAGAAAAATTCTAAAGGTCCAACCAAACCTTCATAATTTATCATGGACTACTGTAGATAAATCACAGCTGACTCATTGGCCAAAACTTATCATGCAAAAGGGCTTTTTTTCCACCCTTTTATTTTACTCATTCATATTCATAAAAAGCTTGTTCCAGTAAAGATCCTGCAGTGAATAAACCGGACCTGATCATAAACAAAGCATAAAAACTTGAAGATTTTCTTCCACCTTTCTGCTTATCTATGACAGCAAGTTTAGCTTGAAGTGTGTTACAGGTTAACATATGTTGCAATTGTCAGTGATTCAATCCATCTCAACTCACTCTACAGATGACTTGTGGATTTCTGAATATGATAAGGAGCATCCTGGCGCGAGTAATTGCAGAAATGAATCTCCTCAGGTTGCTCAGAAATCCCAAAGGGTATGTTTTGTCAATTATTCTGTTTAAGTGTAGATCTCACCGTCGATACTATGATTTCCCTCTGTTGTCCCTGAAACTGTTCAATACTGCATGCCATAGTTTTCAAGCTCAACGTCAGGCTCATTTATATTTCATTTATATCTGTACAAGCTTCAAGTTTCTTGATCAGCTCGACAATTTTACTGCCTCAGTCCAGTTGTACCACGAAGGATTATTTCCTTCTCTCTCATCACAACTTTAAATTCCAATGAATAGAACTGCAAAATCTTTGCGTGGGAGCAAACTCAGATAGGCATAGGAAGAGTAATTGATTTCTTGACATGCAAGTAATTCACCTCCATAAAAGAGTTTGGAAGGTAAGTCCAAAATTGCCAGATGAGATTTGTAATTCCTCATCAATTTTTTCACAAAACCTTCATCCTCACCGTCCCAACATTTGCTTTCGAATAACCTCTCCAACAAGGATTTGCCTCATCCAAAATTTAATGATCTCTGGAATAGAGAACGGACGAGTTGCTTTTCAGATTTCCAGCAAGAACAACTACAGTGTCCCTCTGAACAAGTTGAGCTATAGGAACCAGGCTCTCAGGCTCAGAGTAAGACAAGCTGGCAAAGAAGAGCTCACGTGAATATATGCCTGAGAGATACCCCTTTTTATTGTCACTTAATTTTTACCAAAGGAAAAAATTATATCATCTGCATAAATACTACAATATCCTAGTATGAATGGAGAAATTTTCATAGTCAAACAATTTGTGTAATGAAAAAAAAATCTGTTGTAAGGTACAAACCTCGTAAGTATCTCCATTTGTAATTCCCTGCCTTTGAAAAAAATACCATCACCATGTAATCGAAGGTCTTTTCTTAGGCAATCCAGGTTCCTCGAGCAGTATCTAAAGCCTCTTCTTCCACCATGGAAGTAGAGATAATTGGACCAGAATCTTAGACTTGAATTGGAGAGGGGCTGCGCGAACGCAAGCCCCCACTGCCACAAATCATGACGTAGGCTCTCCTCCTTGAGGAGACCTTAGGCCAGCACCCTTCCCAAGTGCAATGGAGGTTACTAGCCTAGGCCATAGGCCTTCTTGATCACCCATTGACCCCGTCCAGGTAAGTATATTGCTCTCTAGGCTTCCCTCCTAATTTATTGTCAGCGCCTCTGCAGCTAATCTTTAAGATATTCGATTTGGGACAAATATGAGCAAGGTCAAACCACTTTAGCTTTCTTTCAGCAAATAAAACACCCTGCTGCAATGAAATACAACATGGGATTTTCTCATCTATAGAGAAACTCTTTTCGATCTATCAAGAAAGAAGATGAGTGGCTGATAGATTACGAGAAAAGGAACAAAGATCCAACCTAAATATTATTAGTCTGGAGTTAATCCTAATATCAAACTGCTTTTTCAATGCATACAATAAGGTCATGAAAAGTTTCACAAAAATATAAAAAACAATAATTCCTTGCCCAATCCATAATAGATCAACAGCAAAGTCTTGGTTTATATATATATATATATAACCCACATACACTATAACCCTTTGATTCCCATGGGACTTCCTCAAAAATTATATCAATTTAAGGTTAATAGATTAATTGTAGATATCAAAATTTTAAAAATTATATTGTATTTTCCAAAATTGCAATTTTATCTCACTCAATTTCAACTTATACAATAGATAATTTGAGAATTGATACTTGAAGACTTAATTTATCAAATAATAACATTGGCATAAGTTAAAATTGAACCTTCATAATAAATTCTTTAGAACTAAATTTGTGTTGGCTTACTGAAGTCAATCTTAAAGTATATATTAAATGATTAAATTATAAATTTTATATTGTGTTTCACTATCATTATAATAATTAAGCCTTGATTAAAAAAAAAAGACATTTAGATTGACATATTACAATCAATGTAATATTGAAAAAGAGAATCCTTTAAATGTCAACTTTTTTATGATCTTAAGTTGATTTTTGAAAGACTTCCTAAAAGTATCACAAACAAGTTTCTTAACATCCTGAAGATATACATTTTGTTAGTTATTTAAATGATTATATTTAAACTATAATTTTATGTTTTTTATAATACATTAAAAAAAATTAAAAGTTCTATCTAAGAAAAGAAAGCCCAATCATTAATTAATATGTGTAAATAATTAATTTATCTAAGAGGAAAAAACCATCTTGACTTGATACTCACATTCCTTAATCGAACAATTTTTCTCCCAAATATTGTCAATTTTAAGCCCTATTAATCAAAGTTATTAATTTGGATTGATTTGATAAAATTTTTATATTAAAGGAATCAAAATACAATGTTATTTTAGTAAAACAAACACTATTAATTAACATATTAAGAAATGAAACTGATAATTGAATCTAATTTTTATAATTTGAAGATGATAATATCTCCTTCTAAACATCTACAATTAATTCTATCTTCTTTTCATTTGGGAAGCCATGGAGGGTTAGGAAGGGCTTGGTTCCTAAAGCTATACATTTTCTCTTATAAGTATAGGGTTTAGGGGCTCGGTTCCCCAATCCTAAACCCTAAACACACACACACACACACATACACACACATATATATATATATTATACATTCCTATCCCATTAAAAATTTTAAAATATTTATAGTCACATTGAGAAAAATATAGACTTATATAATAATAAATTTTATAAAAATAAATTTACAAATACAAGATGTAAGATTATAATTCTTCTATAATTAATTAACTATAAATATTTTATACTTTATTTTTTTTGTCTTTTTCTCTTTTTACTAAATATGAACTTTTCTTATTTCCTTATACCTTAAAAGTACTTTAGAAGCATATGCTTAGTTCAAACGAGAAGTTTAAATTACTTATAAAATATTTTTCTAACTTATGTCTAACTCTAATTTTGTTCTTTAGAAATATATTATGTGCATTAAAATTGACATGAACCTATTTACATTATATATATATATAATATGATTGAATTAATATTGCTACTTATTTACGATTCATTTTTATTTTATCATGTCAAACTTTCATAATCTTTTATGTGTGTGTGTGTGTGTATTAAAAATGTATACACATATAAACTTCATTAATTTAATTATATTTTTTAAATTTTATAATTTTTTATTGTAATTTTTCTAATAAAATTATGAACAATTTGTGTGTTATAATCTTTATAAGAAAATTTTTATATTTTTATTTTCATTATACCTATATTATAATTGCACTAGTTTCGCTTACTTACTATCTATTTTAATTTTATCATCTAAATTTTTCAAATAAAAAATTTATTTATGTTTAAAAAATATGCATTGAAATGGAATTTATTAAATTAATTATATTTTAAAAAAATTTAGATTTTAATTGTAACTTTTTTATAAAAGTCTAAATAATTTGTGTTACAACATCTATGAATAAACTTCTATAGTTTTATTTAATATTTCAAAATTTTTTATATTTAATTTTTAAAAAATTACAATACATAAAATTAAAATTATCAAAAAATATAGTTTTCTAACTCAACCCCCAGGGCTAAGATATGAAACTAGATAACATTTCAATGAAATCATTCCATTAATGCATAGTGTTATTAAAAAGAAGGCTTTGTTACAAGAATTCATTTAAATTTTAAAAAACCTCTTTAAATACAATATTAACGGTGATAAGTTTTTTTTTTTTGGTTCATGTATAAAAATTTTTAAAGCTTATTTAATTTTAACTCTGGATAGTACAATATATAGTTGATAACAATTTCTAGTGATTGTCCTTAACTTATGTTTTTAAGCATTGCATATGATAACGTGATTAGGATCTATCTTCATTAAAGTTTAAAAGGCTATCTTAATTTTGATGAGCTAAAAGTCATCCTTGGAATATATGTCTTTCCCCAAATATTTGTCCCGCTCAATATCTTTGCTTCAATTACACAATCATCCCATTGCATAACAATCAGTTTAATGTCATTACAAAGACTAGTTAATTGCTTTATGTTTTGAATAAGCATGATTGGAACTTCAACTTTAGATTTCAACTTGTGGTTTGTTAAATTAGAAAATCAAATACCATTTAACACTTTGATGTAATCAAAGCAATTTAATACAATATGTTCATACTCATTTTTCAAACCAAGTCTAAGTTAAAGTAATATTTATTTTGCTAATTAAATTTGTGATAGCATGTAAGTGTTGACTTTATGGACAGTGCTTAACTTAATAAAATGATATGATTGAATGCTAAACTAAACTAAAAACACTACTATAGAAATATTGATTTACATTGGTTGATAAATGTTGTTTTACATTATGATCAACATTATTTGGATGCAGAAATATTTCTAAAATTATATGAAAATTTAAAATAATAGATGAGAACATGACCAAAGTCTATGTTGATGGTAGGAAACATACAACATTAATTATAAAATTATGAATGCCTAAACCTTGCATGGAAACTTAGGCTCCATTTAGTTTAAGAGAAAATGGAATTTTTAGAAAATGCCTTCATAAGAAAACATATCTTTAGAAAATGAATTGATTTTATATTGTTTGATGCATAAAGAAAAAAATATTTTATAAAAATTAATTCCATTTAAAGTAAATCAAAATTATTTACTTCAAAATTATTATAATTTTACATCCTTTTTAAAAAAGAAATTTTTTTAATAAAATTTCTATCATTCTTGGTACCCAGTCGTCCAATAATGATTAATCTCTAATAATAAAATATATATTAAAAGTATTACAAAATCTTATATATACATTCACACAGTTAATTAAATTAATTATCGTGAAATATTATATAATAGAGCATCCATCATAAGAAAAAAAAAAAAGGAGAACATTTTAGTTAATATTGCATGAAAATGTACACCTGTACTTTAACAAATAAAAATAGATTTTATAAAAATAGAAATAAAGTATCCATCATGAAAATATTTTATAAATAAAAATAAATTCTGCTCATGATCGTGATTGCGTAACAAGGTGAGAAGGTAGAAAAAGAAAGTTTGAGCTTAAGTATGGATATATTGAGTAACAAGGAAAATGAATTCCATTTTTCAAAATGAAAAATTACTTTCCCAAAAAAATACTACAATTTTTTTGTTGATAAAAATTTATTTTCCTATTGACCAGACTTTTTGAATATCCAAACAAGGAAAAGTTAGAAAATAAATTTTAAAAATTTATTTTTCCCCCTTAACCAAACGGACCCTTAGAATGTCTATTTTTTACTTAACCATTTTCTAAAAAGTATTTTAAAAGTCTCTTTGATATAGTACAATTTAGCTTTAGTGGATAAGATATCAAATTTAGCTAATGAATGTTTCCTAAAAGGCACTTCAAAAGTTACAATGGAAATCATAAATACATTTTAAATTGATTATATTTAATAAATGAAATTTATTATTTTCCTATAAATTTTTACTCTAATTCAGTCTTTCCATATGTGTTGTACCCTTTAAGAAATTAAGAATTAACTCTATCATATTTTAATTTTATGTATATTTAGGCGAAAGTGAAAATTTATTTAAAAGTTATAGATGTGTTTAAGGTGACTTGTATTTGAGAAAAAAATACATTTTTAAGATATGAATGGGAGGGAATAAGTTAAATATGAGTTATAGTGTAATTAGATTCAAGTAAGTGTATACGAAAGAGATTTAGGAGTTGATTTTCCTAATTTACACTTAAGAATATTCAAAATGCCTAACTTATCTTTCAAATATCTCTTGCCTCAAAACTCCTATGAGCTAAGAAATTTCATCATTTTTCTTGGTTGATTTCATATTCAACTTCTCCTCATTTACTTCTTCAATTTCTCTACTTCAAGTACAATAGCTTTAGTCAAAGATTTAATAGGAAACTTCAGGAAAACAGATATAACTTTCAACTAATTTGAGGTAACTCACTTTAATCCTAAGCTTTTAGATCATGATTTTAAGAAATATGGTTCAAAGGGAAGAAATTAGGAGATTTGATAGTTTTAACTAAAATTGTTTGGTTTTGTGTTTAATAGGATAAGATGACCTTCCCTCTAACTTCATTTCATCTCTTTTTAATATATGGTAAGTAGACAATTTACTTAAATCTCTATTTAAATCCATGATTTATGAAAGCTCCAAGCTTTGATGTGAAGAGGCTAGAAACTAGATATTTTGATGATATTTTTTGTAATAAATTGTGAGAATGGCTTAGGTGAGGTGTTGGAAGCCTATATTCATGTTTTTTTTGTAAAGTTTAGAGGAGAACTTCAAGCATTAAAGTTTAAACTAGATAAGAATAAGTGTTTTTCTTTTTTTTTTTAAAAGAAAATATGTAAAGCTCAAGCTAGTGGTCAACTATTATACTTATTAGTGATCAACAGCCTACAAAATTTCAGTTTTGAACTTCTAGAATATAATGGTCGATCATTGTGCACAATGGTTGACCAATGCACCCTAATTTTAGCAGCATTGGTGGATCACTACATGCATTGGTCCACCAATGTTTATTAGCACATAAAGCGCTAGTATATAAGTACCAAACATAAAATTGATTAAGTAATACATGTTTTGCATTGAAATTAAATCATAAACATATTAAATAAGACTTTGTCTTTCTTAAGCATATGTGTGAGGTTAGTATGACTTGAAATAAATAGGATTTATTTTAAATATTATTTTTATGAACTCTTTATAAATATTCCTTTTATGTATATGCATAAGACATATATTGTTATCTTTAATATGTTGAGTACAAAATTATATAGTTGTGATTATTTACTAGTAATTCAACTATTATGATATTTAATGAAGGTTTTTTTTATAAATTATTGTTAATTATTTCTTTAGGATCTACATAATGAAAATATAATGTTATCATTATTGTTGAACTAAGTTGTGCCCACTTGTGTAGTTATGATTAATATTAAATGAATGATTTATGGTCACACATGAAGCATAGAGTTCCTAATTTATATTATTATTATATTATGATAAAATTAATATTATTCTTGATGGATATTATTATTTACAATGCAAATGATGAAATGATATGATGTGAAAAATGCCAATGAGCATGTTTGATGTGATGAGATGGGATGATGATAAACATGTGATTAATACCAAATCCAAAAAATGTTTTGTGAAAGGATAAGGTGGGATAATTGAGAAGAACAAGGAGAAAAAAATTTATGAAAGGACAAGGTGGGATAATTGGGAGGAATAAGAAAAAACTTGTATATCTTTAACATTATGAATTAATAATTATTATCTTTGAAATGTTATTATTTTCCATATGGTAATCCCTTAAATATGATTATTTTATGAATAAAGAAGGGTATTATACTACCCATTATTGACTATTATTCATATCTGCTTTGTTAAGTAAATTATTTGCTTACTAAATCATAGACTCATTATTTCTATATTTATTTTTTTTTCAAATACGATAATAGTAATAATAAACCTCCTTACTATTTTGTTAAGGTAGCCATAGTTATAGGCAATCTATAATGAAGATATTTTGAACTTGTAAGATATTATAAATATAATGATAAGGAAACTCATGTCTGTGAATAATTTTGATAATCTCTATTAAATAGGTTTGCTTATTAAATTCCATGTAATGATACTAAGTATAAGATTAGTATAAGTTAGTGGAAACTGAAAAATAGGTTCCATGCTGGTTGTAGCCTATTTAAGTCATGACAAAGTTAGTATTAAAGCATAGTTTAAGATTTTTGTAGGAAAAGAAAGCCTCAAGATAGGATACTTAGGATATGATTATGGCTATTTATTTGGGTATTGTTTGGAATTGTATTAATGTTATGTGTGCACTTGAGATCACATATCACTAATATAATTTCAATAGATTTTAAATTGTTTAGAAATATGGTAATAGAGCTTCTTCATAAAATAATTATTATTAATTTATGTTATATCTATATGTTTAGAAATTATATGAATTAGTAAAGATAACATAATTTGGTAGTTGTCAAGATAGTAATCCCAATGATAAAGTTTCATCTAGAGGTCTTCTAGCTCAAAGTGAGTTTAGCAAGTTTTTCATAAGGAACAATATAGAAAGCAATGAACCATTGTGTAAGGGGTAGCAAAAATAATGAATTTTTTTGTTGCTTAATAAAAGTTGAAAGAATAGATCTTATAGTCTAGTAATTAACTGATAATAATATTAGTGAGAGAAAATTTGGAAAGAGTATGAAGATAATTATGAATGAGTTAATTTCTTATCTGTGTGATTTAATAGAGAATGCTTAATTGGGAATTATCCTATTAGCCTAATATTAATAGTAAATTAGGAATATTAGTTATAAGGCATAAGCATGTGTATAATATTGATTACTTATAATTTTTAATTTGATGAATTTTATATTCTTCTAGTGATATCTTGAATGTATGTAGTTATAATGATTCGATATGAAAAGTAGATATGCAATTGGAATTCTTGACATATGCATGAAGGAAATATGATCATGTATACTATTTAGTTATGAAATCTAAATTGATGGTGGTGCATGAATGGTTTAAGTGTTTAATGAAATTCGATTCAAAGTTAGGAAACTTAGGAAAAATACAAGTTTAGTAATTGAAAATAGCCTTGAGTAGCATTCCTAATAGGTTAAACTGAACTATCATAAGCATGTATTATACTAAGGAGTGGCCTTAGAACAACTCAAATATAGTATTCAAGCATGGTTAAAAGAATTACAACCTAGGAGCCATACTTTATTACCATAATTGGATATTACAAGAAAAAAAAACATAGCCATGGATTGAAGATATTTCAGTACAGTATTCAAATTTGATTTGCCAGTGTTGCTCTTGAAACTTTATATTTGAGTACCACACTTGAGTATCCCACTTTTTTTTTATTTTGTGGTACATGGTGGTATGCTATGGTGACTTAGGTTATATAATAAAGATTTGGATAAATAATACTTATGTGATTCTAGGCAAGTAGGTAAGTAAATAATTAAAAATAATGTTATTTTACATATTCAATTAATAAGTTTTGGGAATTTCGAGTTATAAGTATAGATTATAAATTTATGTTATAAATTGTGAATTATGTGGACTCTATGAATTATTGTGGCATGTTTTAGGGATTCTTACTTTAGAATAAATTGCTTAAATGTGGTTTTAGTTTCTTTTGATGATTGATGGTAATTTATGCAAAGATGAATAATTTAGAGGAATATAATATCTTAATTAGACTTTTACTTTGTTTTTAAGAAAGAAAAATTGTAAATGAATTAAGTTGGAAATTATGTGAAATAAAATATGGAAGATTAGCTTAAAAAAAGGGAAATTTCATAAGTGAGTTGTATGTTGGTGGTTTGGGATCATTTATCTTTGCATTTAAAATGAATAGTTAACAAAATATGGTATACGTTAAACTTATACAAGATAATGTTTTAAATTTTATTCGTAGAAAATTTGAAAATCGCTTAACTTACATAGGTGTTCTAAATATTCTTATAAATGAGTGAATGGTAAAGAAATAAACTATTAGATAAAGCTAATTAAAATTAATGATGATATAAATGGCGCAAGATTCTATAAATATAAGTATATATATTCCCATATGATTAGATTTTGTTATAAGAATGGATCTTGAGTAAATTTTATTGATAAATGAGAATTAAATGTCAAAAGGTTGTGATATATCATAAACTATCAATGTTACTAGTTTGAAAATTTATATGGATAATGAGATTATGATTGGTTCTAGCTATATTGAAGTGTAGGTGTGGCTTTAGAGCAAATTGATTATGTGGGAAGCATTATGATGTTATATATTATCATGATCCACTTAATTGTGACTAGCATGATTTTTGTTTACTGGTCGCCATGAGCCTTCTAATCTTAATATGGTGTCATAGCATATTCATTAATACTTAATTTAGTTTATTTAACTAATTTCAAAATATATTTATATTTACAAAATTAGAATACTTACAATGGATATTATTCATAATGTCATATGCATATATTAATTATAAAAACTACCCTCGCTAGTTAGTTTTTTTCTGACTCTAAGGCTACTTCAATATAAAAAAAATAATGTTTTTGCATTGAAGAGTAGATAATGGTGGTTGAAATGCTTCCACAAGTTCATTTATAAAAAATTTAGAATTAAAAATAATGAGACGATGCATTGATTAATAAATAACTTACTTAAACAAAACAAATTAGAGTTCAAGAGAATTTTTATTTTTAACATATCAATGTAATCATTCATTAGGAATAAACTAAAAATTTGATGAATAAAAATAGTTAAATAAATAATTAATTAATTAAACAAATAATCTTCATTGTATCTTCTAGTTCACCCTTATCCCTCATCACTAATTCCATCATTGTCCTTACAAGGTCCTTTTTATCCCCCACCACTAACTAGTTCCTAGATTTGTAACACTAGTTCCAACTTTGTTGATATATCTGCCTTTTCTCAATTCATCATATTAATTCCTTCACTTCAATAACTTGTTTACAATTATTCACATTCTCATAGTTAACAATTTCATGACTACATGTTATCACTATAATTATGTAATTACTTAAGTTACTTAATAATCATGTAACATTGCAAGTATTCAGTTTAACAAGACTTCCATATTTAATGTGAAATACCTAGGTAGTCAAGTATAGTACTTAATTATGAAGCTCCTAAATTGAGCTTATACTCAAGTACTATACTCGAATAGTACCAACCTAAGAGCTTAGGCTAGTTTAGTATTCGAGTATGGTTCTCAAATACATAACACTAAATTATTTCACCTAAATTATATTCAAGTATTATACTTAAATACTAAAAAGTAGAGATAAGAGGACGGCCTCATATTCAAGAATGTACTTAAACACCACTCTATGATTCATATCTCAAAGTCATATTCAAGTACCTACTAGAATTTTCCAACAAACACCACATTTCATTCCTAACTTCCATATATCAATACACAACAATTTAGAAAAACAATACTAGCTTACTAACATCTATTTAATTCAATCACTATCAACAATTCTATAGCAAATATTAATTACCAAATCATTTTCACCATATATCAAGTTTTATTTAAAACCTAACAAAATTATAGATTTAAATTCCATTAAAAGTTTAAGTAAGTTATTTACTTACCTAATCCTTTAACGAGTGAGAAGAAGATAAGAAGATCTTATTTTAGTAATTGTTTGATCCCAAATAAGGTGAAAGTAAGATTAAATTAGGAATCTCCATTGTTAACTTTAAGAAATCATTAAATTTAAAGCTTCATTAAACTAGGTTACTTACTAAAGATAATTAAGTAAGAAGTTCCTTGAATCCTTTAATTAACTCTTATTGAAATTCAAAGAAGAATTCAAGTAAGGAGGATGGAAGGAAGGAGACAATAACAACAATAAGAAAAAGAGGAAAATTTTACCATAAAGAAATTGTAAGTAAGAGATATAAAGCATAATGATAGTTTGGTTATTTTTGGAGTTAAGTAAGGCCAAAAATGGATATCTAAGGCAAAAAATGGACATCTTAATCCTAAATCTTCTCCACACATCCTTTTCAAGTTCTAATTTCTCTAGTATTTATATTTAATTAAAACATACCTGTTTGCAATATAACTTCTTATTTTCCTTAATTTAATTATTATCCTAAAACTATTTATAACTTTTCTAATTATCAATAAAATCTTCTAATAACTTAATAAAAAAAAATAAAATAAAATAAAATAAAATTTTAAAATATTAGAGGTGTGACAATTCTTCTCCCTTTTAAAGAATTCATCCTCGAATTCAAAGAAATTAGATAACTATTAATTTTTTAACAAAATATTAACCTTACTAAAATGGTAAGGATATTTTTGTTGTATTTTTGCTTTTGATTCCTAAATTACTTTTTCCAATCCATGTCTTTTCCAATGAACTTTCACTGAAGGCTTTTTAATCTAAGCTCACAAATTTGACAATCTAGGATTTTTATTAGTCCCTCTTCATAAGAAAGCTTAGGATCTAATTGAAAAGGCTCATATTGGATTACATAAGATTGATCATAAATGTATTTTTGAAGCATTAATACATAGAAAAGTAGATAGATAGCACGAAGCTCATTTGGTAAATTAATCAATACATTACAAGTCTAATTCATTAGATAATTAGAAAAGATAAACCATAAAGCTAGCTTCCATTTCTTTCCAAGACACAACTCTTTTAATGGGTGAAACTTTCAAAAATACCTTATCCTTCTTGAAACTCTAACTTCTTTCTTCTTTTATCTGTGTAGGATTTATAGTAATCTTATGCTATTTTCAAATGATCTTAAATTATTTTCACCTTTTTCAGTGCATTAGAAACAAGGTCAAGACCAAGAATTTTAGCTTTTCTAAACTTAAACAATCCCACAAGGGATCTACATTTTCTATAATAAAGAGCTTTATAAGGTTCCATCTTAATAAAAGATTGGTAGCTATTATAGTAAGTAAATTTGATCAAGGGTAGATATTTCTCCTAATGTTCTTCAAACTCCAGGGTATAAGCATGCAACATATCTTCTAGAACTTGAATTGCACATTTAAAATATTTTGATAATAGAAGGCAATACTAAAGTGTAACTATGTTCTTAAAGCTTTTTAGAGAAATTGTCAAAAATGAGCAATGAATTAAATGCCTTGATTTGAAATAATGTAAAAGCAACACCATGCAAAGGAACAATTCTATAAAGATAAAGTTAAGCATATTAAGCCGTAGAATAATTTGTTCAAACTAAAAGAAAGTGAACAATTTTGGTAAGGCTATCAATGATTACCCAAATAAAATCAATCCTTTTTGGGAACAAAGGAGACTGATAAGAAAGTTCATAGTTACACTTTCCCATTTCCATTCAAGAATAGGAAGTGATTAGTGTAAGCTAGTAGGTTTTCTATGTTCGACTTTAATTTGTTAACAAGTGAGACATTTGGCATGAAATTAAGCACATCTATTTTTATTCCTCTCTACTAGAAGTATTATTGCAAATTATGATGCATTTTTGCTATGCCATGATGCATTATATAAGATGAATTGTGGGCTTGAAGAAATGATTCACTCTTGTTATGTGCTAGAACCCAAAGTCAACCTTGAAAATCACTCCTTACTCATTCACCATTAAATTAGCATTCTAGTTTAATAAGGCCTTTTCTCTTAAAGTTTGATACTACACATTGTACTATTAGGATTCTTTAATTTTTCTCAATTAAAATAGATCATATAACAACTTGAGCAATTATCATCATTTGATCTTCTGTTTAAAAGCTAGCTAGAAATCCAGAAGACTTTCTGCTTCATGCATTAGCTACTATGTTAGTTTTTCTCAAACAGTAATGAATAATGTAGTCATAATCCTTTATAAGTTCCATACATCATTGCTGCCTTGAATTTAAATCTTTTTTTATCAAAGATATATTTCAAATTTTTATGATTTATGTAAATCTCACGACTTTCACAATAAAGGTAATGTGGCCATATTTTCAATATGAAAACCTCTATAGGCATTTCAAGATCATGAATCAAGTAATTCAATTCATGTTTCTTTAATTAATGAAAAGCATAGGCAATGACCTTCTGATTCTATATAAGTGCACATCCTAAGCTTATTTATAATGTGTCACAATACATTGTAAAATCATTAGAACAAGAACAAACTACTAGAATTGGAGCTAAAGTTAAACAAATTTTCAGTTGTTATCAAACCATTTGAATTTAACTCCTTTTTTAGTCAGTTTTGTCAATAAAGAAGCTATTTTTGAGAAGTCTTTTACAAATCAACGATAATAACTGGCTATACAAAGTAAACTTTGAATTTTAGACACTGTTGTTAACCTAGATTACCTTAGTTTTTTAGGGCTTAACTTAGATACCATCTTGGGATATCCAGAAATTTCATATTAGAAAGCTAAAATTTACATTTGGAGAATTTAGCAAAAAGTTGGTGCTCTTAAAGAGTTTACAAAATAGTTCAGAGATAGGTAACAAGTTCTTCTTCACTTTTAGAGTAAAAAAAGATATCATTATTGAAAATAATAATAAATTTGTGAAGGAAAGGCTTAAAATTTTTGTTTATAAGGTCTGTAAAGGATCTTGGGGCATTAGTGAGGTCAAAAAACATAACAAGGAACTTATAATGACCATATAAATTTTTAAAAACTATTTTCGATATGTCCTTCTTTCAAATTTTCAATTAGTTATCACTAGGGCATAAATCCATCTTAGGAAAACATTTTGGATTTTGCAACTAGTTAAGTAAGTCACCAATTCAAGGAAAAGGATACTTATTCTTAGTGTTACCTTGTTTAACTAATGATAATTAATACAAAACCTTAGAGTTCCATCCTTCTTTTTAACAAGTAAGATAAGTACTCCCTATAGAGAAGAATTAGGATAAACAAAACCCTTATTAATCAATTCTTGCAATTAGTACTTGAGTTCTTTTAATTCTATTGGGGCCATTCTATACGGTGGAATAGAAATTAGATTCATGCCTAGAGCAACTTCAATACCAATTTCAATTTTATGGTCCAAAGGCAAACTTGGTAACTCTTCTAGAAATACATCAAGAAATTCATATGCCATAAGAAGATTACTAAGTTTAAGGGAAGGTTAATTCAAATTCTAAATTACAGTAAGATAATTAGAAGATCTTCTTTAAAGAAGTTTTTAAGCTTTGATACTAGATATGATTCTAGTAATTCAAGAGGGCTTTTCTCTCTTAAATGCAATCAAGGAAGCTCCTTCTACAACCAAAGTAATTGTTTTATCAAAACAATCCACTTAAGCGTGCTATTTTAACAACCAATCCATTCCTAAAATGATGTTAGAATCTACCATTTTTAAAAAGATCAAATCAACTACCATGGCTTGATCGTGTACACAAATAGAAGAATCATGAATAAATTTAGTAGTCATTAAAATATTTCCTACTAAAGTAGTAACCCACAATGGATCTACTAATTTATTGGGTAATTTAGTCAACAAAGAAGTAAATTTCATAAAAATAAAAGGAATAAGTAGCTCTTAGATCAACAAGAACATAAGCTTGAAGATTTTCAATGAGCAATTTACCTACAACAATAACATTTAAGGCCTAAGCCTCCTATCTTGTTAAAGTAAACTTTAGCTTAGGTTCCTTCTGTGTTTCTCCCTCTTGTATTGCCGCTCTACTTGGTGTTTGGGTGTTTTAAGGCTTAGAAGTAATTGATAGATTTGTAGGTGGATATCATTGTGATGGAATACGAAAATTCAATTGTAGCTAAGGAAGTTTCTAGCATAATCCCTTCTCTTATGCCCGAGCTAGCCCACTAATAGCATATAAGGTTAGTTTTGGTTACATGGCCCCTAATGCTTATTTCCACATTGATTACATCTAAGTAACTTACCTTTAAATTCATTCCTAACTTAAAGGTTATCCTTTATCAAAATTTAGTAAAGCATTAGGATAGATAGAAGGATTATTCTAGCTTATCCCTTTAGTTAGCTTATTAAAAGCAACTCTAGGTTGAAAACTTGAGCTAGATTTACTTTTTCCATTATAATACCCATTATAAGATGAGACTTCTATACTAGTTGACTAGCTTGAACCCTCAAATTGATTATGCTTCCTATTCACTTAAGCTTTTCTCTCTTCTTTGTCTTTAATCCTATATTCTACATTAAGAGCTTGATCTACAATTTCTTAGAAAGTGGTGGTTTTATGATATAAGTTGCATTAAAGAAATGGCTATAATTATAAAGAACATAAACAAATATTCATACTTTTTTCTTTTCATCTAGAATATGATACCCCACATAACAGGATAAATAAATAATTGAACTATATATTCACTAACTAACATTGAAACCTATTTTAAATATTCAACTCCTTAATCTTAGCTTCACGAACACTATATAGTAGGAATTAATCAATGAAAAGTTCTTGGAATGTTATCCAAGTCAAAAGAGGTAAGGAAGCTTCTCTATTTTTTATAGTGCTTGCAAACCAGAAATGAGCAATGTCTTCCGATCAATAACCAACAAGCTCAATGAGCATTTAGTTAGAATAAGAAAGCATTTTGCTATACCTTTTAATCTAGTGGAGAAACTATTGTGGATTAACATTTGAATCCATCCCAAAGAATTTAGGATACTTAAATTTATTAAATTCATGGATAATGGATAGCTTTAAGGTTAAGTCCTCATTTGGTATGGATTGATTTTTTTTTATTCTACTTTCTAGTTAAAGGGTTGATCCTTCTGTTCACTAGGTTGCCTCTGCCTTTTGTTTTAGCAAAGAATTTATGCTACATCTATCAAAGTTTGTTGTCTAAAAAGGGTTGGCCATGGAAGGGTTTTTTTTTATCATTATTTCCCTTGTACCTACCACTATGAGCTTAAGACCCTTTGGATGATTTTAAATCACTTAGACCACTGGTTGGATAACTACTAGATTATGTTATTCCTAATATTTTAAATGTTTAGCACATACAAATAATGTATTCCAATAAGCATATATCTTATAGAAGATCCACCACCAATATTAAACAACTTCAGGTTCTGCTAAAATGGTATTAATAATATGTGTTCCTAAGTGGACATATATCAATAATATAGTTTTGACTAACACCTAAATAAGTAACTATAACCATATCCTATTTACCTTATCGTGAGGCCCTTTATCCCCCTCACTTATTTCTAAACCATGCTTTAATACCAACTTTGTCATGACCTGCTTAGATATAAGTGGCATAGTTTTCATTTATCAATCATCACAATCCTTTTAATCCTAATATGGTACCATAGCATATTCATTAATATGTAATTTAGTTTCATTTAACTAATTTCAAAATCTAATTATATTTACAAAATCAAAAGATGTATAATGGATATTATTCATAATGTCATATACATATGTTAATTACAAAAATTACCCTTCCTAAATAATTTCTTATGATTCTAAGGCAACTCCAACATACAAGATAACATCTCCTACTAAAGAGCAAATAATGATGGTTGAAGAGCTCCTCCAAGTTCATTTATAAATAATTTAGAATTAAAAATAGTAAGGCAATATCTCAATAAGCAAATAACTTACTTGAATAAAAGAAATTAAAGTTCAAGATAATTTACATTTTTAACACAACAATGTAATAATATATTAGGAATAAATTAAAATTTTAATGAATAAAAATAATTAAAAAATAAAAAAATAATTAAATAAATAACCCTGCTTGTATCTCCTAGTTTAACCTTATCCTTCACTATTAATTCTATCCTTATTCATCTAAGGACCTTCTTATTCCCCACTATTAACTAGTTTCTAGATCTAAAACATTAGTTTCAACTCTATTGATATATCCACCCCTTCTCAATTCATTGTATCAATTCCTAACACTTTTATAACTTATGCATAGTTATTCACATTCTCATGTTTAACAATTTCATGACTAGATGCTATCATTATAATCATGTAATTACTTAAGTTACCTAATAATCACATTGCATTACGAGTATTCAATTTAACAAGGCTCTTAAATTTAATGTGAAATGCCTAGGTAGTTGAGTATAACACTCAATTATAAAGACCTTACATTGAGCTCATACTTGAGTACTATACTTGAGTAGTAACAACTCGAGAGCTCAAGGTAGTCAATATTTGAGTATGGTACTTATATACAAAGTACTAGACTATTTCACCCAGACTATATTCAAGTACTATACTTGAATACTGAGGGATAGAGACAAAAGGATACCTTAGTATTCGACTATGGTACATGAATGCCATTTTGTAATTCACATTATCAAAGTTGTATTTGAAAGCCTTTTGGAATTTTCTAGAAATACTCAAATTTTCTAACAACTTCTGCACATTTCATGCCTAACTTCCATATATCATTAAATAACAATTTAAAACAATAATAATAGCTTTCAAACATCTATTTAATTCAATTACCATTAACAATTCCATATCAAATATCAATTACATAATCTTTTTCATCATATATCAAGTTTTAATTTAGAACTTATAAAGATCATAGATTTAAATTGCATTAAAGGATTTAAGAAAGTTATTTTCCTAATCCTTGAAAAAGTAAGAAGAAAATAAGAAGATCCTAATTTAATAATTGTTTAATCCTCAATAGGGTAGAGGTAAGATAGAATTAGGAATCTCCATTTTAGCTTCAAGAAATCACTAAATTTAAAGCTTAACTAAACTAGGCTACTTACTTGAGGATGATTAAGTGCAAAATTCCTTGAATCATTTAACCAACCCTTGTTGAAATACAAAGAAAACTCGAAGTAAAGAGGAAAGATAAAAGGTAGCTTTAGTAACAATAAGAATGAGATGAAGATTTTTACTATAAAGAAATGGTAAAATGGAGGATATAAAGGGGTAAGGGTAGTTTGATCATTTTATTGGGTTAAATAGGGACAAAAATGAAAATCTAAATTCTATATCTTTATTGCATATCCCTTTTAAGCTTTAATTTCACTTGTCTTTATATTTAATTAAAACCTACCCATTTGTAACATAACTCCCTATTTTCCTCAATTTGTTTATTACTTTAAACTTATTTGTAACTTTCCTAATTATTAATAAAATCCTATAATTACCTAATAAAATAAATAAAATAAAATTTTAAAATGTTAAGGTTTAACATATATATATATATATATATATATATATATATATATATATATATATATATATATATATATATTAAAAAGGTGATGATTATAGGTTATAAAATTTTGTTTTGGAATGAGATATTGTTGTTTAAGGCTTAAGAATGAGTTTGAATAGTTGTCTTATATTGAAATTTGAGTTAAAAAAATAATGTATAGCATTTAATTATTTAAGGATGATTATCTAAATAATGAGTTCATAAATTATCTTCATAATTAGGAATTGACAATTGAGTATATAGTTAATTATATAATCAAGTATTTCATTATCTTATCCTATCTTGTTTATTTTATGATGTTTTAAACTATTGCATACACGTATGACTTTAATACCTACACACACACACACACACACACACACACACACACACACACACAAACATGCACACACACTAAATATATCAATGTGATTGTCTATGAGTTGAAGATGAAATCTCGATTGAAATGAAATAGTCATGAGGAAAGAATAGTGAAAAGGATAAATCAACAATCAATAAATATACTAATTTTCAAAAGCACAATTACATTATGCCCTATTTTGTAATCACGTTGGAATTATATGGCATTAATAAGCTATGTAGCCTATGTATTAATTCAAGTAGCTATGGATAATTCCATTCATAATTCTAAAATTAGAATCTTAGATAAGGATGCGTTTAGATGGATAAGTGATATATTATTTTTAACTTAGTACATGATTGTCTAAATACTATTTTATGAATAAAATTATGTAGTAGATCTATTTTTTTGTTTAAATCCTTTGTTTGGACTCCTAAAGGATGTTTATTGAACTTAACCTTAATATAATAAGATTAACTTTGTTTGTCTTTATGATCCTTGATGAATTACATTAATAATCAATTTAGGTGTGAATAAATGTTATTATTTACTAGTAATGATGAGTTAAATATAAGGATTGTTAAGTGTATTGCAAATAGAAATTAACATATTATCTGTCATTGAATTTCATATAGCATTACTTTAGTTATGTAATTCACACAAACATATACTATTAAACATAAGAATATTGATCAAGTTAGTGTAAGTTTTATAAGTTTAAGCAGACATTTGATAAAAATGAATGTAATTGGAATGTTAGTAGGTTTGATTAAAAAAATAATATATATTATATTCAAGAAAAGTTCTATCATATGAGCTGAAGAGGCAATAAGTTAATAGAAACTTGATGAATGATATTAGCTAAGACAAATATAATTAATAGAGAACATGTGTCAATAAGGGAAATAATGTATGAGGCTAAGAATTGAATTAATGATAAACAAAGAGACTTAGTGAAACTAAAATATAGAAATTAAAGGGAAGAGAAGGAGATTAAATATGGATACTATGGCATGAATGAGTCAATATAGCAATTTGAAGGAAACAACTTAATATAGGATCCTTAAACTAGTGTGTAGTAAGAGAAAATTTAAAGATAAAACAAGTGATTAGAAGAAGTTGAATAATGTTATGACAAAACATATATGGACAAAGGTTGATCTAGTGTTAAGGTATAGAAGAAGCAAAAGTTAAGAATGAAGAATGCCTATGGTAAAATCAAACCAAGGATGATAGAATATAAATGGTAATGAAAATAAAGGAGCCTAGGGTAAAGTAGAAAGTAATGGATTAATTGATCAACCAAGGATATTATAATTCAAATAAGATTAAGAAAATATAGCTTGATTAATCCAAAAAAATAGATAATATGTAGATAAAATCCTAAACTAATAATAAGGTATTAACCTTTGAGTGTAATGCTAGCTTATATTAAAAAGCTATGTTTATTTGCAAATGTGTTTATATGAATAAATAAATCAAGAAAAAATGGTAGGGTAACTAGTATCTTAAAAATTCAAGGATGAATTCCTTGAAAGGAAAAGAATTATTACATCTCTTAAAAAAATTAGGAATTAATTTATTATATCTTAGTTTATTTATATTTATGTGAAAGTGAAATTTTATTTAAAAATTATGGTGTAGGGTGAGTTTGTATTTGTGAAATATACAATTTTATAACATTAATAGGAAGAAATAAGTTAAGTATGAATTATGATGTAATTAGATTTGAGTAAGTGTATATAGAGGAGATTTAGGAATCAATTTTGCTAATTTACCTTTGAAAATATTCAAAATATTCAACTTATCCCTTAAATATCTCCTACCTTATAACTTTAATAAGCTTAGAAATTTCTTCCTTCATTTTGGTTGATTTCATTTACAACTCTTCCTTCTCTTCTACTTCTTCATTTTCTCAACTCCAAATCCTATAACTTTGGTTAGAGATTTAGTAAGAAACTTCAAGAAAACATTTATAAATTTCAACTAATCTAAATAACTCACTTTAATCCAAAGTTTTTAGATCACGATTTTAAGAAATGTGGTTTAAAGGGAAGAAATTAGGGGATTTGAGATTTTTAGCTAATAGTTAAAATTCTTTGGTTTTATGTTTAATAGGACAAGATGACCCTTCCTCTAACTTCATTTCATCTCCTCTATAAGTGCTAAGTAAACAATTTAGTTAAATCTTTATTTAAATCCATAATTTATGAAAACTCTAAGTTTTATGCCGAAGGACAAGAAATTAGAGATTTTGGTTATTTTTGCTATAATAAATTGTGAAAATGGCTTAGGTGAATTGTTAAAAGCTTATATTCATGTTTTTCTAAAGTTTAAAGGAGAACTTGGAGCATTAAATTCTTGATATAGGCGAAAATAAGTGTTTTTGGAAGGAAAATATGTAGATCCCAAGCCAATGGTTAATCATTGCACTTATTGGTCAACTAATAGCTAGTCAAATTTTAATTTTTGAACTTCTAGTATACAATGGTTGATCATTATACACCATAGTTAACCAATACACTCTTGTTTTAGTAGCATTGGTAAACCACTACATGTATTGGTCCACCAATGTTCGTCAACATATATGCCACTAGTATATAAGTACCAAACATGAAATTGATTAAATAATACATGTTTTACATTGAAATTAAAGCATAAACATATTAAGTAAAACTTTGTCTTCCCTAAGCATATGTGTAAGGTTAATATGCCTTGAAGTAAGTAGGCATTTATTTTAAATATTATATTTATGAGTTTTCTATAAATATTCCTTTTCTATATGTATATAAGAAATATATTTATATTGTTATCTTCAATATGTTAAATACAAAATTATATAATTATGATTATTCACTAATAGTTCAACTATTGTGATTTTCACTGAAGTTTTTATGGATTATTGTTTATTATTTCTTTAGGAGCTATGTAATGAAAATGTAGCATTATTGTTATTGTTGAATTAAGTCATGCTTTCTTGTGTAATTATGATTAACATTGAATAAATGACTTGTGGTCACACATAAAGGCTTGGAATTCCTTATTTATATTATTGTCATATTATGATAAGATTTATATTATTATTGATGGATATTATTATTACTTATAATGCAAATGATGAAATGATATGATTTGAAAAATGCTATTAGGCATTTCTTATGTAATGAGATAGGATGATACTGAATATGTGATTAGTACTAGATCCTGAAACATGTTTATGTGGGAATAAGGTGGGATAAGTGGGAGGAACAAGGATAAAAATGTTTGTGAAGGAATAAAGGTAGATAATTAAGAAGAAGAAGGAAGAATTTATGTATCTTTAACATTATTAATTGATAATTATTCTTTTTAAAATGTTATTACTTTTTTGTGAAAATCCCTTGAATACGAGTATTTTATAAATGAAAAGGGGTATTATGCTACCTTTTATTGATTATTATTCACTTTACTTTGTTAAGTAAATTGTTTGCTTATTAAGTTATAGACTCACTATTTATATGTCTTTTTTTCAAATATAGTTGTTAAAGCTTACCTTACACCTACAAACTAGAGGTAATAAATCACATTATTTTGTTATGGTAGCTCTAGTTGTAGACAATTTATAATAAAGATACTTTTGCCTTGCTAAATATTATAGATATGATGATGAGGAAATTTTTCATCCAATACTCATAACATCACCCCTATCATATTTCTAATTTCTATTACCATTTAAGACATGATTCATAATTACAATTTGAATATTAGAGATCAAACTCTATTCAACACAACCATAATTCAATTTCAATATATATCACAAAACTTATCAATATTATTATGTCCTTTAGAATAGATACAAGCATTCGCATATATCATAGTATCTTTTCATGTCATGATCATCTAACACATGTAATCATCTTACACTTATTATGAACCACATTATCTTTATTGTTTAGTGACCAAATACTTATGTTGGGCAATTAAAAGTTATGAAAACATAAAACAAATGGGGTATATGTTACTATACAGTCATATTAACTATAACTTTTGAGTGATCTTCTACGAATAACTCAAAAATTATGAATATAATACCCATGGAACCTATTTCCTATAAAAATAGACTCAATAAGCTTTTCATAGATTGGTTATTTGCCCAAATTGATTAAATTTTGAAATGGTTATGCTATTTTGAAAATAGACGCAAAAAGTTCATTTTTTGAAATTTAAGTTTTTGACCTTGTCCACTATTTTGATGGTATCTCAAAATATGTATAATATTTTGATGTAAAACTAATTTCATTTGAAAGTAGATTCAATTACCTTTAAAACAATAGGTAGTTTTTTTAAAATGGACATAAGATAGAAGAGTTATGCCCCTTCAAAGTTGGTATAAAATTTTACAATCGATAAATCGATTCACCAATCAATTCACCCACTTAGTTTTTGCCTCTGGACCCTTTGAGGCTCAATTTTGCCTTTAAACCCCTGAAAGTGATTCATGAATTAATTTATCAATCCCTAAATCTGCAAAATCGATTACTCACCCAATTTTAAAGGTTAGTTTCGCTTTTGAATCTCTAAAACCAATTCATGAATAAATTCACATATGAAAATCTCAATTCTCTACAAAAAAAAATCATTATTTTTCTAACTTTGAATACCTCCTAAACCTATATATTATACATCAAACCTCAATATAATCATTAATGCACTAATCTAACCTATCATATTACCTCTCTCAATCATTTATTACTTCCATAATATGAAAATAAACAAAATTCAAACAAAATCACAGAACAATCCATATTTCATCTATATCATCATATAACATCAAAATTCATAGATTTAGTTAGATTATTACTCATCTTATATGAAAGAGATAATAGAAGACTAGTTTGAAGATCTTTCAACACTAACCACATCAAAATCCATAATTTCTAGAGTTAGGGTTTAAAATGCTCAATAAAATCAAATAAACTTCAAATCTTTTATCAACTAAGAAGAAATAGGATGGATTCTTACCTTGATTGAATCAAGAAAATTTAAAATTCCTTTGCTTGATTGATGGAGTGGTGTGAAGATTGTGTAGAGAGAATGGGAGAAATTCTTAGAGAGAAATGGAAGAATTGGAAGGACAAAAGTGAAATGAGGGGAAAACAGGGTTTAGGGGTTGAAATGTGAGAAAATAAGGCCCCAGGGGTATTTTTGAAATCTTGCTCATAAACTTCTTCCATACTCACATGTTCATTTATTTTGGTGTATAATTTTATACTTCAAGATTTTAATAAATTTTTCCCATCAAAATTTCACCTAAATCACATTCCCACATTCTTATTTTTATTTATTTTATTTTATTTTATATTTCACATATAATATTCTTAATTCACCTGAATTTATCTACTAATTGCTTTAACCATTCTTTCTCATATCATAATTTCTAATTTATCAATAATTAAGAAGGGTGTAACAACTAATCATGAAACAATACCAAAAAAAATCACAACTAGCCCAATACTTTTAATTCAAGTAGCATATAATATTCTTTGAACATTCTACCTTCCCATCTTGAGTTTAATTTGAAAATCTTGTCTTTGTGTGTTTAGTAGTTTTACCACTCTTATAATTATTTAAAAAAATAAAAAAGGATAAATCATTTCCCAAAACTTATCAAAAAGGCATTCAACTCATTCATGATTTCAAAATTTTCACAAAAAGTGACTCCTATATCCACTGTCATTTCTTTCTCGAAGAGAACAACCTTGGTAGGAATCATTGTCATAGCAAAGCCTAAAAAGCTTGTCCGAGTAAGGATCCTGTGGTATACAAACCAAACCTGATCATAAACGATGCTAAATAACTAAATCATTAAGTTATACTTCACTATTATTTAGCTCATAAAAACCTTAAAAATTTTGTTTTCATTTTCCTGCTTAGATGATAGAAAGCAGAGTTTAATGTCTAATAGATTAACTTATGTTTACAATTATCTCAACTCATCCTATAGATGACATGTGGATTTCCGACTATGATAAGCGGCGACCTAGCGCAAGTAATTGTGACATTGAATCTCCTCGCATTGCTCACAGATCCCAAACAGTATGTTTTATGTGAGTTATTGTGTTTAATTCTATATCTCAAAGTTCATACTATGATGATTTCCATCCCTTGTCCCTGAAACTATTCAACACTCCCAACCTTAACTTCCACATTACAGCAAGCCATAATTTTCAAGGGCATTTTTAATCTATATCACTTGCTGTCAGTAGGTTGTAATTACCCCAAATAGACTCATTTACATTTGTACCTGCTATGAGTTTCCTGATCAGCTCGATCACTTTGCTTGCCTCGATCCTATTGTAACACGAAGAATCATTTCCTTCTCTCTCATCACAGCCTTGAATTCCAACAGACTGAACTGGAAAATCTTTGTTTGGAAGGAAACTCAAATGAACATATGCAGAGTAATTGATTTCTTGACATGCAAGTAACTGTCTTCCATAATAGAGTTTGGAAAGTAAATCCAAAATTGGCGGATGAGATCTGTAATTCCTCACCAATTTTGTCACAAAACCTTCATACTCCTGTGGTAACATGTGCTTTCAAATAGCCTCTCCTAACAGGATTTGCCTAATACAGAATTCAAGGCATCTCTAGAATATACGACGGGCCAAGTTGCTTCGGATCTCCAGCAAGAACTACAGTGCCCCTTTGAAAAAGCTTAGCTATAGGAACCATGCTTTCAGGCTCCAAACCTGGCCCGCCTTATCTTAGAATATATGTGAGAAATGACCGGCAGTGACACCTTCAGAGTAAAGCAGGGAAGAGCTCATGTAAGTAGAAATTATGATCCTGTAGTGCCTCAACACCTTAAGAAGCGGACACTTAAAAATGTAGTATTCAAAGTAATAAAACTGGATATAATTCTGTTGCAGATCCTCGAAGGGGCAGCTAGCAGCATTTAGCCTAAAGATCTCATTCTGTTTTAGACGAGCCATCGTAGAATTGTTGGTGAGCTTCTCTAGTATGTGATCAACTGCACTAAGCAGCACAAACAAGAATGCGAGCACTCTCTTTTTTCGTGTATATTTGCAAGGTTGATTCCACAAGAGTCATCGTTTTACTCGTACCCATGGTGCATATATCACATAAGGAGGAGCATTATTGCAGCTGAGTATCGTCTCAACTGAGTTTTTGTTCCTTATTTAGTCTCGAAGCAAAGGGAATAAAAGGAATTGTTTTTGGCAATCTCCTTGTGTTGGCAGAATCAGATGGAAAAAGAAATGTAGGATCTAAACTTGCTGCTGCTTGAACACCTTGGAACATCCTCCTGATGTTCATTTTATTGTAGGCGTACTGTATGTTATACCAGTGCCATTTTGATGGGTGGCATGCAACTCCATTGGAATTCAGAGAAGCAGTTCATCAGCCTCAATGGTATAGATGTATCCCTGAAAAATTCCATTTTCCATTATCGCGCATTTGCATGAAAGATAGAAAAAAATTGTTATCTTCTTCATAAGCACTATAATATCTTTTAAGCTCAGAAGCCTAGGAGATAAATGTAAAAATATTTTGGACAACCATTAATTGGATCTTTTATTTTATTTAAAATGGGCTGAGTCTGATCCTAGAGTTATATTTTTAAGTCCAGCTTTTGTGATCACTTTTATGAATTATAAATGCCTAGGTGAGTTGATGTGTTTTGCACTAAGTGTAGACCTTTAATCAACTGAGCTTTTGATGGGTGAGCCCAGTAGGGCTTTCTATTTAAGCAGGTTAGATCCCCTTAACTACTCTACGCTCTATCGTGAACCACAAAATACTTTGTGAATCCTGGTGCCCCATCGGCTAGCAAATTCATAGAGAAGGCAGGGAAGACCAAACCTTTGTTCATCAATTTATTATGACGAACACAGGTACGCTATCTATTTTCTTAAATCATATATTTTATGTTCTTGATCTATATAAGTTTATATCCTGTTCAAACAATATTTGCTTACATTTGGTATCAGAGCCACTTATAATAGATTAAGAATTAAGATACATATTTTCGCTTGATCTATATTCTTAGATGATGATTTTTTATCTATTTTGTTATTTGATAAATTAGTATCATCTATTTTTGCTTCTACCGATCCATTTTTATGAATCTTTATTCTACGGGTATTAGTACAAACATTCACACTGCATTCACACTGCTGTTGCTACGTTTCATCACAAAGTTTCATGATTTATGTGACTGTTGTTCCTACTTATACTATCTTAGTTGATAATTCCATCTGTCCTTTTTTTATTATTTTATTTGTATTTTATTTATTTTATTTTTCCTATTTTTACTGGTGCTTTAGTTTGTATTTAATATTTGATTTTAAATTAATAACTCCATCCGTCCTTACTGGTGCCTTAGTTCCTGCTTATGGATCTTTATTCTACGGATATTTTTTTTTATTTTGATTAAAGTATATATATAATTTATTTTTGATATAATTTTCTTTTGATTTGACAATTTATATCTTTTCAGATGATTTCATCATCATCATGGTACATTATATGTCAAGCCTATCATAAATTGTATTATTGTTAATTTCAGATATTTCTATTTTTTTTTCTTCTTTTCGATCTCATGGGTTATTGAGAGTGTTATTCAAAGTACAGATATTTCTATTTTTTTTTCTTTCTGATATCATGGTACAGTATATGTCAAGCCTATCATGGGTTATTTCTATTTTTTTTCTCCGATTTCATCATCATCATGGTACAGATATTTCAATTTTTGTTTCTTTCCGTCCACATAAATCCGCATTTGTTTATATCTTTCCGTCCACATAAATCCGCATTTGTTTATATATATATATATATATATATATATATATATATATATATATATATATATATATATATATATATATCGATTGTGATAGATATTCATGTATTCATATTTCCTTAAAAGAAAATTAGGAAAATTTAAAATTTTTTTAATTTGTACCAAATATATATATTGAGATTGTATTTTTGATGCAATATGATTTTTTTTATGATCAGTATTGGTACATATTGTTTAGCATCCCTTAATAGACTGATCATATTTTATTTTAATTTATAATTTTGGATTTCATTTAAATATCCTGATTCTTTTGGGAGACTTATAGGTTGAAATGGGTAATTATCACCAAAATGAAATTATTTATTTTGATTTATAAGTCTTCGAGCTATTAAAAAATTTTTTTTATGGGATTATTATTATTATTATTATTATTATTATTATTATTATTATTATTAATTATTTCACATAATTATCTGCCCAAAGGGGGTAACTATGTGTTATAATTAAAAATGAGCTAATTAATATTTTTAATTATTTCATATAATGACCTGCCCAAAGGAGGTTATTGTATGATATAATTAGAAATTGAATTATTGAAGCAAAATATTATTTCTGGATTTATTTTATTATTATAAATTTTACCTGCCCAAAGAGGGTAATTTTATAATAATAATATATTATCCTGGTTGGCTTTAATTTTTAGAAGGGTCTTTCATACATTGCATTCTCTGCCCAAAGGGGAGAATGTAGTGATATTTTATATACTCCTAATTGTAGTTATGAATAAATTTAAAATGCTCAGAACTAACATATTGCATCTCTAATTATTCTTTCACAATCTCTTTTGCAGTAAACAATAACACTGCAACTATTGAATTGTTAAATGATACAAATTATAAGAGGTGGAAGCAGGATATAGAGTTTGCTCTTGGTATTATAGATCTTGATTTAGCCTTGTGTGAGTCAGAACCGCCAACACTCACTCCTGAAAGTACTCAAGAGCAAAAAGATTACTATGCAAAATAGGAGAGATCTAATAGGCTTAGCCTTATTGCAATTAAGAGATCTGTACCTGAACATCTACTGGGTGGATTGGTAGATGCAACCAAGGCCAAAGAATTTATGGATGCTATTGGGCAAAGGTATCAAGTATCTGATAATGTTGAATCTGGATGCCTAATGAAGGAACTGACAACTATGAAGTATGATAACACTGGTGGTGTAAGAGAGTTTATTATCAAGATGGTTCACCTTCAAACTCAACTGAAGAACTTAAAAATTGAATTGTCAGATACCTTTCTTGTCCCACATGCATTAAATTCCTTACCTCCAGAATTCAGTCAAATCAAGACAGCCTATAATACCTTGAACACACCTTGGACCATTAATGAACTCATCACTAAATGTGTTACTGAGGAAGAAAAATTGAGGAAAGAAAAGAAAGAAATAAGTTTTTTGACCCAACTAAAATCCTTATCCAGCAAAAGCCTAACCCACAAGAAAAAGAAATCTAAATCTCATGCTCCAAGGAACAATTTTTCTAAATCTCAGGAGGCCCACAAGCATGGTAATAATAATAATAATAATGGTCATAAACCACAAGTGGGAGGCCCTATAGGTTCCATCCATAAGAATGTAGAGTATTATCATTGTCATAAGAAAGATCATAAGAGGACTGATTGCTATAGATTCAAGTCTTGGTTAGAAAAGAAAAAGGGAAATGAGAATGGTAAACTCTTATCCTTAGCTTGCTTTGAATCAAATTTAATTGATGTTCCTATAGATTCTTGGCGGTTTGATAATGGTTCTACAACTCATGTTGCAATTATCCTGCAGGGGTTCGTAAGCAAGAGGAAACCAAGTGAAAGAGAGTCCAAGCTTAGAGTAGGAAATGATCTTGAAGTTGTAGTTGAATGCATAGGAGATGTTATTTTACGTTTAGAAAACTTTATTGAGATTACATTGAATAATGTTTTTTATGTTCCTAGTTTTAGACGTAATTTAATTTCAATTTCTCTTTTGGGTAGGCTTGGATACACATTTATTTTTGGAAATGGAAAAGTTGATATTTTATTGCATTCTAAGTCCATTGGTTTTGTTGTTCTTGATAATGGTTTATATAGGTTACTTTTAGCCTCTGATAGTCCTTATGCTTCTTTGAATGTTGAAAATATGATTTCAAAACGGCCTAGAATTAAGGAAACATCATCAGTCTTATGGCATAGAAGATTGGGACATATATCTAGGGAACGGGTGGGGAGGTTAATTAAAGAGAATATTCTTCCTTCCTTAGATTTTGATGATATAGACATATGTGTCAGCTGTATTAGGGGCAAGTTAACTAAGACTAAAAGGAAAGGCACTACTCATAGTTCAAATCTTTTAGAAATAATTCATACTGATATATTTAGACCATACTCTTCCACCATTTGTGGTTGTCGTTATTTTGTTACATTCATTAATGAATTTTCTCGATATGGTTATCTTTATTTGATAAAAGAAAATTTTGATGTACTTGAGAAATTCAAAATTTTCAAAATTGAAATTGAAAAACAATTAGGAAAAGTCATCAAGATTGTGAGATCTGACCGAGGAGGTGAATATTATGGCAAACAAGATGTGTTTGGGCAACACATGGGACCGTTTGCTAGGTTTTTACAAGATTGTGGAATTGTTCCACAATATACCATGCCTGGTAGTCCTGAACAAAATGGTATTGCTGAAAGGCGTAATCAAACTCTTAAAGACATGATGAGGAGCATGATGAGTGGAACAAATTTACCTGCATTTCTTTGGGATGAGGCCATTAAAACTACTTTGTACATCCTTAACCGTATTCCTAGCAAATCAGTACTTAAAACACCCTTTGAGCTTTGGACCGGCAGAAAACCTAGCCTTAATCATTTTCGAATTTGGGGTCGTCCTTCTGAAGTAAAAATTTATAATCCATCAATAAAGAAACTTGATCCAAGATCTGTTCGTTATTACTTTATAGGGTATCCAAATCGTGCAAAAGGATACAAGTTCTATTACCCTACAAGAGGTACAAAAATAATTGAGTCCATGACTGCAAAATTTCTTGAGCTTGATGTTGCTGATTTGTCACCAAATCCAGGGCACCTTGAAACACAAGATGATCTAGCTTCCATTACCATTCCACTAGTTTTACCTAGTCAGACTTTTGTACCTCCATCTGTTTATGTTAAGATACAAAATGATCAAAATATAGAGCGTGACCAAATTGTAGAACCTATTGCAGCTGTTTCCATTGAAAATCACCAACCTGTTCAACTAGTAGAGCAGATCCCTATTAGAAGGTCAGTCAGACAAAGGAAGGCAACAATTTTAAATGATTATTATGTTTATCTTGGTGAAAGTGAATATAACATTGGGGATGTTGTTGATCCAACAACGTACAGTCAAGCAATGAACAGTCAACAATCTGATCTGTGGTTAAATGTTATGAATGAGGAAATTCAGTCTATGATAAAAAATGAAGTATGGGAACTTGTTGAGCTTTCGTAAAATTATAAGGCAATTGGTTGCAAATGGGTGTACAAGACTAAGAAGGATTCAACTGGCAGAATTGAACGATTTAAAGCAAGATTGGTAGCTAAAGGTTTCACTCAAAGAGAAGGAATTGACTACTTTGATACCTTCTCGCCAGTATCTTCTAAAGACTCATTCAGAATAATTATGGCCTTGGTTGCACACTTTAATTTAGAGCTTCATCAGATGGATGTCAAAACAGCCTTTTTGAATGGTGAACTTATGGAAGATGTCTACATGAAACAATCAGAAGGTTTTCAGAAAAATGAATCTGAGCATCTGGTATGCAAGTTACGAAAATCGATATATGGTTTGAAACAAGCATCTCGGCAATGGTATTTAAAGTTTGATGAGTTAATTACATCTATAGGCTTCACGGAAAATAAAGTTGACCAATGTATTTATCTCAAGATCAGTGGGAGCAATTTTATTTTTCTCATCTTGTATGTTGATGATATTCTATTGGCAAGTAATAGTCTAGCTTTGCTACATGACACCAAACAAATGTTGTCTAGAGCTTTTGATATGAAAGATCTTGGTGAGGCATCATTTGTTTTAGGTATTCAAATTCATAGGGACAGAACTCGTAATTTATTGGGATTATCTCAAAAGGCATATATTGATAGGATTCTTGAAAGATTTGAAATGCAGAATTGTAAACCTGGGGATATTCCAGTTGTGAAAGGTGATAAGTTCAGCAACATGCAGTGCTCAGCAAATGAGATAGAGAAACAGTCAATGCAAAATGTTCCCTATGCAAGTGCCGTTGGAAGTTTAATGTATGCTCAAGTTTGCACCAAACCAGATTTAACTTTTGTGGTTAGTGTTCTTGGCAGGTATTTGTCTAACCCTGGTAGAGATCATTAGTGTGCTGCTAAGAAGGTTATGAGATACTTGCAGAAAACCAAAGGTTATATGCTCGTTTATAGGAATGTTGATAACCTTGAAGTAATTGGGTATTCAGATTCAGATTTTGCTGGATGTTCCGATGATATGAAATCTACTTCAGGTTACATTTTCATGATGGCTGGAGGTGCTATATCGTGGAAAAATGCTAAGCAGACATTGACAGCTTCTACTATGCAAGCAGAATTCGTTGCTTGTTATGGTGCTGCTTCACAAACTATTTGGTTGAAAATTTTCATTTCAAGATTACAAACTGTTGATTCTATTGCTATACCACTGAAAATTTATTGTGATAATAGTGCTGGAGTTTTCTTCACCAAAAACAATAAAAGTTCTAGTGGATCTAAGCATTTAGAGTTAAAATACCTCACAGTCAGAGATCTTGTGAAGAAAGGGGACATAGTGGTAGAGCACATTCATATTGATGCTATACTGGCGGATCCCATGACTAAATGACTTAGACCTATAATTTTTCAAAAGCATATTGAGAATATGGGAATTGTAGGCTCTTTTGATATCTTTGGTTAGTGGGAGTTATTTTCTTTTATGTAATTTTGGTGTTATTTTCTTATATCTTTACATATACTTATTGGTACATTGATTATGAATTTATGATAAGTTATCGATGCATGCATCATTTGATTATAATTTGCCAATGTTATTATAATTTTTATGAGAGCTAAGACTTAGTGTCAGTCGTTAGTTCCTGAGTTCAATTATTTGTCTCAAAATCGATACATTTTAGGATTTGTGAGACAATCTGGCTTTGTATATTGCCAGTTGATTTCTTGTACTATGTGAATTTTATTTTAGAGAAATCATTGAGGACTGACATGAAAGATAAGCATGATTGATCACAATTCTGATGCCATCTTTCATGCTACACTATCACATCAATGACTAAGTATATATAGTTCATGATATTTTGTAACCATGGAAGATCCTACATTATTAAAGAATGTAACTATCGCCATGATTCGATATCATTGGCTATATAAGCTTAATTAAATTTTAAGGAATTTATCTCTAAGGTAGTGTATTTTAAAATTGTAGCCACATATATTTACAAAAAAAAAAATAGTCCTCAGCCCAAGAGTCATTTTTCAAAATAAAATATTTTATAAAATAAAAATAATTACAATTAATGTTGTCCAAGTGGGAGAATATAAAAATATTTTGGATTACCATTAATTAGATCTTTTATTTTATTTAAAATGGGTTAAGTCTGATCCTAAGGTTATATTTTTAAATCCAACTTTTGTAATCACTTTTATGAATTATAAATGTCTGGTAAGCTGATATGTTTTGTAACAAGTGTAAACCTTTAACCAACTGAACTTTTGATAGGTGAGCCCAATAGGACTTTCTATTTAAGCAGGTTAGGTCCCCCTAGCCACTCTACGTTCTATCGTGAACCACAAAATAATTTGTGAATCCTGGTGCCCCATCGGCTGCAAATTCGTAGAGAAAGCAAGAAAGACCAAGCCTTTGTTCATCAATTTATTATGACGAACACAGGTACGCTATCTGTTTTCTTAAATCATGTATTTTATGTTCTTGATCTATATAAGTTTATATCCTATTTAAACAATATTTGCTTACAATAAAAGCTTTAAAAGTTTTCGATTCAAGTTGTCTGGAAAATAGTAGATACAATACGTATATATAGGCTCAAGTGGGGAAAGGAATAATATAAAATAATCACAATGCTTAATTATAGGCCTGGATTGCGAAATTAGTCAACTAATCAATGAAAATAATGTAACATAAATACTGAGAATCATTTTGGAAGGAAACCAGATAACTAAGCAGTTATGTCAGAGCTATTATGGTCTTTTAGATTCGGGCCATTGTGTCAATGGACTTGTAATTACTGGCCAATGAATTAGGCAAACAACTTTTGTCATGAATTAAACAACAACATAAGGTACAATCCTTGTGAGTATCTTCGTTGGTAACTCCAGACTCCAGAGACTACCTTCACATAAACAACATCACCAAGTACAAGAGAAGGCCTTGTCTCAGCCATGGTAGTAAAACCCTTAGAAAGAGCCTCAGGAAGTTGCTAATTCTCCAACAACATTCTAGTTACATGAAAAAATCTCATATTCAGGGACCTACTTCCGGAGTTCTTCATCCATATTGAAGGATGTGAGAAAAAACCAAAAGATCCATGATCAGGAGTAAACTATTTCCTTTTGGAAGATCTTATATGCCTTGTTTGGAGCCAGAGATTGAGAAACATTATCTTCTGCCAATAGATAAACAACACTTTCAATCCTCATATCTTCTGCATTAAAGCACAAAATAGACGTGTGCATTTCAATTTTTCTTGGTTTGCAAGATAACCAAATTGTCAAAGTTTCATAAGGCTGAAGAATTTGCTGAATAATTCGAGGATAATATGGATGTATCTGGAGGTTGAGAGCAAAATATCTGGACACCCCAGAGCTGCACCTGCTCGTTTGTAGTGTTTTCTATGGAGACTGCGTATTTCCTACACAACAAATTGAGGCATTCCATTTAGTAATGGAAATGGGGGAAGATATGATGATCGGATCTTCCTCTTTAGGATCATGACAAAATGAGGATTTCTCGCCTTTATAATCAATGAATCCAATCTGTCCCTTTGCTCCAATGACTGAATGTTCATCATCATCTTATTTGTATTTTCCGATTGTGTCTATTGTTCAACAGAAACAACAAGGTTCTATGAACTCTGTAAGATAAAATGTTCAGATTATCAGAATTTCTTCTTTTTAAGTGTAAGAAGAATGTGAAAAGATTAATTAGAGCATTTTGGCACCAGTAAAGCCAAGTACTTCACAGTCACAGTCCGAAAACTCATTCAACTTGAAGTTATCTACAATGCTGTTTGTGATATCTGAGGCTAACTAGAATTGAAAACGATAAACAAGAGATGCAAATATTAGGAAAATTTTGATAATAATAATAATAATAGAGAGAGAGTTTTTATAGTCTTAGTAAAACAATGAATGCACTTGCGGAACTTCTTTCCTGCTAATTGTTCAATTTCAATAGAAAGTTATCGACTAATACAGTTTATGATTTTAAGGTTCTAACGAATAAAGATCAAGATGTCAAATGTAGATTAAAAGCACAAGAGATTAAGAACTCAACTAACGAGTCAGTAAACAGACTCTAAAGCAAACTATAGTGAAATTGACAGAATATTTTATTTAATGCATAAGCAAACAATGAAGCAGATGCAATTGCAGGTTCTCTTAAACTGACTGAAGGTGTGATTTATTATTTGCAACACTAAGTGGTAGCTAAGCAAAAATTAATTTTAATAATAATAATAAACAAATATTCTTGCAATATTACTACTAAAATAATTAAAAACATATTGTCATTGCAACACAATATCAATAAACTATATCCACGCCTGACATACCAAGTACAACGAGCTTTCCACGGATGAAACAGATTAGCATTATATCATTGCTGTATCTCAATAGATGCCGCACGAGCACTCCTGCTTAGACTTCAGACTGTAAACTAACAAAAGGAAAAAGATTAGTAAATCAACGTTTTAGACTGAAAATTGGAGGGGCTGCGCGAACGCAGGCCCCCACTACCAGAAATTATGACGTAGGCTCTCCTACTTGAGGAGACCTTAGACCAGCACCCCTCCCAAGTGCAATGGAGGTCACTAGCCTAGGCCATGGGCCTTCTTGATCATCCATTGACCCCGTCCAGGTAAGTATGTTGCTTCTTTGGTTTCCCTCCATATTTATTATCAGCAACTCCGCAGCTAATCTATAAGTTATACAATGTGGGACATGTGTGAGTAAGGTGTCTTTCTATTATATGTGACATAGAAGCAGAGCATCTGAGACATTAGGAGAAACCAAGGTAAAATAAATATTTTCACAGTCTAGCAAACTGTTCATTGTAAAACAAGAAGTGCACTGATTTGATGAGTCACTACAAATCCATTAAAAATAATGCTAGTTATTCTGCAGGGAGGCTATCAGTTGACAAGAAACTAAAAATAGCCAAATCCTTAATCTTGCCTTTAACATATGTATTTTCTGAAGGAATCCAACCTTTTCCAAAAACCCTCGGTGAAGACTTGTTCTCTACTAAAACAAATCCCTGAAACATCACCAAAACCTGGAAATCCTTGAATACTTGAGATAGATCAGTTTTCAAAGCTTTTGCAGCAACCCTTGGCTCCAATACTTCATCGCCATAGCATAGCCAATGTCTGCCCTGCACCTGTCATTGCCCGACAAGGAAACACAGAAATATAACCGATTGAGTTGTCATCTAAGAATATTGAACGATACCATGAATGTGTTCCATCGCAGAGTTTCAGTGACTTTATGGTGGCCCGCTCCTGACATGAAGTTATTCACGTCGCTCAGCTTGAATGGTTGCAGAGAGGTTCTTGAGAGAGCCAGTGATCAATTGACATATTGTTTTGATCATATATGTTTCCTGAATGTGTTAGTTTTTGTAAAATATGGTATGCTGGGCAACCAACAATGGCACTGGTTGTTTCCTCTGCAACGTTAAATGGATGGATTAGTCAATCCTACTACGTTCCACTTTCATTTTTTTGTGCATATTGAGTGTGAATGTGACCCTTTTTTGTTTGTTTCAACGTTCAATCTTCTTTTCTACCTCTTCATGGAGTTTCTAGGAAATTACAGGAAAACCAAATATTATAATTGGTGCGTGTAATGTGTTTATACCTAGTTCTTCAAATCTTTTGTATTGTACACCATGCAGTGAGGTTGGTTTCAAATTTGATTCCATAACGAAGGATAAAAATTTAAGTTGAATAGCACTACTCTTATATTTAGTTCCCCTCTATTTTTATAATTATATACATGACAATGTTGATAAAATTAATACCTTAATACCTCTGGTTTTAAAGCGGGACAATAGCAAAAGCTATCTTATGTCATAAAAAATAATGTCAAACTTGCTTTACTTCCTCAAATTTTGCCTTTTGCATATTTGCTTAATTGGTTGGGATTTTCAAATTCTGTTCCCTTCTTTATACAATAACTAATATAATAACTTTAAGGGATGAACTTGTGAACCCATATTAATGTTTTCAAAATCAATTTGACTTAATTAGCTCAATTAATTGAACCGGCACCCTAGTGAGAAAATGGTCTAGAAGAATCCCTAAATCCACATTGGACAAAAACGAGATGAGCTCAGCCAATTTTGGTAAAAAAATGAGTTGAACTATCAATTCAATAAAATCCAATGACCTTTGATCATTCTTTTTTCTTTTTTTAACTCTTGTCTAATTCCAAAGTTTAATATAAAAAAGCCCTGCCTAAATTTATTGAATTTCAAGACACAATTATCTCTTAAGCTATCTTATTTATTTATTTTTTTACATTTTAAAATTTATGACTTTATCATCTATTTATTATAATATGAATTACCATTATATTAAAGTATATATTAGAAGTAATATTTGACTAATATATTTAAACTCACTAAAATATAAATTTCTAACAAATAATAACCTTGCAATTTGAATACAAGACATTATTCTTGATCTATTTTGAAGAGTTTTAATATCAATTTTCCTATCAATTATTCTTTCTATTGCTACGTTACTAATAATTATATTAAGATATGTTTATTTTTTAAAAAAAAAAACACAATAACTTTTATTAATTAAATAAATTTATTATATATATATGTAATATATAATTTTTATATATAAAAATACAGTAATTAGTTCAATAACTTAATTTAACCAGTTAAACTAGTCCAATCTTAACTCTCTCCTTATTAGTCGATCACCATTCCAAGCCTAAAAACGTTCACCCATATGTCTTTTCAAGCCATATATTCCTAGAAAATATATTAATTATGTAATTTTTAGCAAATTAAAATAAATGGTTCACATTTGTTGTATTAAAAACTAGAGCAAGGAATACAAAGTTATTAAGTAATAAATACTTATTATAGATCTTAAGAACCTAATGGTAACAATGAGTCTAACAAAATCTAATGATAATAATGTAGCCAATTATTCTTGGCATCTACACCCCAAATTTACTTGCATATTATAATATTGGGCTAACTAGAAATGGAAAGTTGGAACCTCTCAAAAAACAAAAGATGCCGGCATTGTAATTTCCTTTTGGCCTTTATGTATTATCAGATATTTATGTTAGACAGTTACGGTATAATACTAGCCCATTGGTTTTACAAGTCAAGGCTATTGAAAAGTTAATTGTTCCAAATGAGTTAAATAAGTCATACTATCAAATATTTCATAGAATCAGACAAGCTGAAAACCCTGCAAGGATCATGTTAGACGGTTAATTAACAACTCCAAACCCCAACAGAAAACGAACCTAAAACACCACAAAACTATGAACATTCAACACCACTGCCCATGATTTGTTATAAACCAAAATTGAAAAAAGAAATTACATTAGAAAGAAGACTTTCAATTAAGATAAGTTTTCATGGCTAAGATTAGATTACACATCCCTCTTCTATGATGACATAATGCGATTCTCGGGTTCTGATCCGATGAAATTACCTCGGTGTCGGCTAGTTTTCGAATCCGGCCCGCTGAACTTGGGATCCTCTAGGAGATCTGTTTGTTTCAACAAGTCGAGATTTACCTGTCAAATTTTTCCGGTACCTATTTCAAGCTAGGTTCTGCATAACCAAATGATTGAGAACTTGAAAATTGTATTATAGAACTTTAGTGAGCACTGATCTTAAACTTCTTGCCCTTCCATAATCTCTTTCAGCAGTGCTTTGCCTCTGACTACTAGCAGCTGTCAAAGTCATGAACTGAGGCTGAGAATTCAAGAAATTTCTCTTAACGGACTTCTTAGATGATGATTTGTGGGATTCAACAGCTTGTTTCGCCTCATCGTTGGGGCTTAGAAAATGAATCCTCCTCATGTTCCATAATCCTCTTCTCCCTTTGCTGCTTCAATTCCTACAACTTATATAATCAGAAACTTCAAATAGATTCGTTCTGCTTGGAAAATAAACAAACATCTTCATCACAAGGGCTTTGAGCACAAGCATCAAGACCTTTGAACATCTTCACAAGAGTATTCAACCAGGAAACTCGATTATATCTCTCTGTTCATTCTCTAATCTTAAATATTTTGCAAAGTAAAATGCTCACCAGTGTATCAGAACTTGTTAAATATTCTAAATATAATAATCTTATACTCTAGATAATTCTTATTTATCGGTCCAAAAGTTCGAACTGTATGTGATGTCCAAGAAAAATGTAGGTGGGTCAGTCTAAATCAATTTTGACATTTGTGCCTATCAGATAAAATGAATAATTGTAGTGTTGCTCGATGCAGAATATGGTAATATACCTAACGAATCTTCTAGTATTTGACTCAGCCTGCTGTTTCTGCAACCAATTGTTGCATTGCAAACATCAGCTACATGATATGATGCTTTGATTGTCAGGAAAGGAACGAGTAAAACAATTGATAGGAGAAAACGGTTAGCAGCGAAAAAATTAGCACCAAATTAAGTTCCTTTATTAGTATTTCATTGAAACCATACCAAAATTATTTCACATGGTAATTGCTTTATTAGCTTGGCAATGATAAAACATCTGATCAGACTAGCACAGTAGCACTATATCATTGCTATATAAAAAATTAGCTACCACATCAGCAATCCTGCTCGGACATTAAAGAATAAACTAACAACGAACTTGATGGGATATAATCCAATAGAGCTAATTCAAACAATAAACTAGCAGAGGGACTTAATATGATATAATCGAATAAGTCAATAACTAAATCTGATAATAAAAAAATTTAAAATTGATGCCAAAACCAATTAGTGGAGGATGTAGGTATTTAGTTAATTGGAAAAAAAAAATGCAGAGCACTTAAAGCAGCAAATAGCATCAGCCAAATCTGAAAGAGAAAGATTAATGGTCCTCCTTCATTCAGTGTTAACTTAGTCCAGTTGCTCCAGTTTTTAGCAAGCACTCACTGCCTCCAAGATCACCCATCCACAATTTACTAATAATCTGCCTCATAGCCTTCAAGGCATTATGATCCCTCGCCGTGAAATGATTATCCTCGTCAAGCTAGATGTATGAAGCAAAGAAGATGATAAATTTATACAAACAGTACGAGTGCATCTAATTAAATCCTATTACTCACCAGAGTGAACTGCTTGATGCCTCGTTCACATTTGTCCATGAAGTTGACTTCACCCACGTGATCTTGTTGTACCACTATCAGGCTTCAGAATAATCTGAGATTTCAGCTTCTGCGAGTCCCTCAATTTCAACCATTCCCTTTGGATCTGTTTGAATGTTCAGATTGCAGTCGAGATTCATTAGCCCAAGTATTAGATGGATCTTAATATGATATAAGAAGTCAAGAATTTTTCCTACGAGCTCTCTAAAAAGAAGTGTATTATCAGATAACTTATCAGTGATGTAACATAATGAGTTTTAGCATATTATGAGCCCGAGAATTACACCGTATTTTGCATGGATATAGGTACATGTATCTGCTGATATAATATATGATGTCATGCAAGGATATGAACCTTTTGCCTATATATGATATAAATGCAATGGAATATTATAAATAAACTCATTCATAATTTCAGATTCTCCGTCAAAATGTGATTCCCCTACTCAAGAAAGGAAGGAGATAACTTTGAATCATTTTCATTTCAAAGCCTAAATAGCTTGTCCAAGTAAGGATCCTGCAGTGAATAAACAAAACATGATCATAGACAAAACTTAATGACTAAGAGTCCTTCTGTTTTGACAAAAAATATGACATCTTCCATCTGGGTATCATAAGGTTTAAATCCCGACAATCATTAGTAAGGAGTGCAAGTATTTATAGATTTGAATCTACTGGGATTGCTCAAAATCACAACAGGAAGCAGAGATAAGTGGATCAAGATTTTACACTGGAACTGAAGAGGCGCTGCGCGAACGCAAGCCCCCTCTATCACAAATTATGACGTAGGCTCTCCTTCTTGAGGAGACCTTAGGCCAGCATCCCTCCCAAGTGCAATGGAGGTCACTAGCCAAAGCCATGGACCTTCTTGTTCATCCATTGACCCCGTTCAGGTAAATATGTTACTACCTTTACCTCCGTCATTATTTATTGTCAGCATCACTATTCCCAATCTTGTAAGTTACCAGATGGGGAATAAATATGAACAACAGCAAACAACTTGTACTTTGCTTCAGTAAAATTATACCCTGCTGGCTGTGATGAGATATTTGATCATCAAACTTAAATTTTCTTGTCAGGACAAACGACAAACGAAGGCTAAACTAAATAATATTATCACTATCTAACAAACTGTTCAAACGTAGAAGTGCACTGAATTGAATAAGTCCTTACAAGTCCTATTAAAAATTACACAAATTATTCTGCAGGAAGGTTATCAGTTGACAAGAAACTAAAAATAACCAAATCCTTAATGTTGCCCTTAACATATGTAAATTTTCTGAGAGTGCCCTCCCTAAGGAAGCCAGCCTTTTCCAAAACCCTCTGTGAAGCCTTGTTCTCTACTAAAACAAAAGCCTGCAGCCTCACCAAATCCTGGAAATCCTTGAATATTTGAGACATAGCGATTCTCAAAGCTTTTGTGACAATGCCTTGGCCCCAGTACTTCGTTGCTACAGCGTAGCCAATCTCCGCCTTACACCTGTCATCGCCCGACCAAGGCTTGGCAGAAATAAAGCCGATTGAGTTGTCGTCTAAGCAAATTGAGCGATACCATGGGTGAGGAATGCAAACATCTCTTATGAAAGCCAGTGCCTTTTCCTTTGAATTGAATGTGTTCAATCGCAGATTTTGAGTGACTTCATCGTCGCCTGCCCACAACATGAAATCATCGACGTCGCTCAGCTTGAATGGCCGCAAGGAGATTCTTGAAAGATCCACTGACATATTGTTTTGATCAGATTAATGTCCTGGATGTGGGGTTTTAGTGAAAATAGTAGGCTGGGCAACCATAGAGAATAGCAGCTGCTGGTTGTTTCTTCGCAATGTTAAATAGATGTATGGATCAGTTATTGCTATTGTCTTCCACTTTCAAAGTTTTTCTCAACAGTACTCATGCAATCATACAAAATATTTAATCTTTAAATTTTATAATAAATACTATTCATCTATTATTTTTATTTTTCTTATAATTATTTTTTCTTCCTATCTATTTAAACGATAAATTTTAAAATAAATTAATAATTAAATCTCGTCTTAACAATATTTTTTATATATTTTTTATTTTTATCATTTTTTTTAATATTATAGGATGAACAGAAAAATGAATAATTACAATAAAAAAATAAACTAATGCTATTAATTATAAAATTTTAAGAACATAGTAATTAACATCTATATAAATGAAGGAAAAATTATTATATTATATTTACTCTGTTCGTATACATCAAGAACCACACCTATTCTTTCATTTACTATTTTATTTTAACAAGGTTACTTGTTTTATTGAAATATATTTTTCAGCAAGTTTTTTATTGTAGGGTGGGACAAAGCCAGAAAAGAAACAGAGTAAAAAAAATGACAAGAATCTATTATTTTTATTTTCTTACCAAACTTTTTTAAAAAATTGATGAGAAATGATAATTTCATGTCTTTATTTTAAATTTTCCCATCTCTTTTATCACTTTATTCTTTCAAAATTAAGTTTAAAGATAGCATTTTTTATTCTATAAAATTTAACTTTTTTTCTTTTACTTTTCTATTCAGACCAAAAAAATATTTCCTTTTTATTTTTTTTTCCTCTTCAACTAAATAAAAGAAGAGATTTTTTTATTTTTTTATTTTCTTTCTTCTCGTTATATTGTTTACAACCACGCAAAGTGTATGAAAATTATTAACAGATCTTAAGAAAATCAGTATCCTGTTAACGGTCAAACTTCGTTTTTTTATTTTCTTTTTTTAATAATTGTTTCAACGTTCAATGTTTTCTTCTGAACCAAACTCTTCACAGATTTCTAGCAAATTGCAAGAAAAATCTTTGACTGCAATGGGAGTGGATTCTGTGTACTGTTTAAGTTGACCGTGGTAACAAAAAACAAAAGAAATCAGTGTCATGTCCTTAATTTGGTAGGTAAAAAAATTGGATTTTTTTTTTTGAAAAATTGGAATTTTTTAATTTTTAATTTTATTTTAATAAAAATATCAAATATTAAATATGTTATTATTATTTTTTATCAATTTAAATTTGAAAAAAACACTTCTCTCACACTCCTATTTCAAATTAAATTTAAAAGTTTTTCCCTTTTTTTTCTCAATTTCTTTCCCACCAAACCCGTCACATCAATTATAAAGTTAAGAGGATTCTCCCGCACTCCCGTAAAAGGGAATTGCTATTTGCTATATATCCCAAAAGAAGACTCCCGAAATAGATTCCGAAATAACAAGATTATATGTATATACCTTTCATCTCCCGGGGGGGGGAGGGATATAATGCATTCGGTGCACAATTCGGCTCCAAAGTTTCGCCCCCCCCCCCCCCCCCCCCCCCCGGTAAAAATATGAATACCAGAATAATAGTAGGCATGTGAAGTTGGACGCGGCGGGCTATGCCGGCGCGGGTCTATGCGAGATTATTCGTATAAGTCTGTATAAAAAATAAATATTTTTTGATTGAACCGCAGGGGCTCGTGGTTGGTCCGCAGATAATTCATATTTTTTTTATAATTAAATTATTAAAAATACATATATAAAATTAAAAAATTAAATTTTAAACATAAAAAAAGATATATGTAAAGAAATATTAGATTAATATAAATTAAAAAATTTAATTATTTTTATAAATTATAATTATCTAAGTAAATTTTTTTATTTTGCATAATTAAATAATTAAATAAGTCTACAAAAATTATATTAAATTGTTATATATTAAATTAAGAATTGAATTACATTACATTAAAAAATTATTAAAAAATAAAAAATAAATAAAAAGTTCACATAAACCTGCGAAGCCAGTGATCAAGCCCGCACGGACCAAGGTTCAATCAAGCATGCCCACATAAGCCGGCAAGAAAAATAGATCAAAAGAAAAGAGGATCAGACCGTCCCGCACCTGCGAGCTATCCGCAAAATCCACAGGTTGGAGGCCCATTTTACACCTCTAAATAATAGTGAACGTAAGCCATTCAAAGCACGTGATTATATCTTAATTTTTTATTGAAAATCACTTACATAGATTGCAATAACAAGACAGGAAACGTAAAATATCAAAAAAAATTATTTTTGTGTGAAAAAGGGATTACCAGACAATTAACCAAATTTAAAGGAAATTGAGTAATAAATCTTAAGATTATTATTTAGCATATTTTCTTGTGCGTTCAAAAGAAGGCATATATAATATAATTTATTATTACTAGTATTTATTTTAATTATTATAATTATAATTATAATATTATATAAAATATTAATGATTATTATTGTCATTATTATATTATATATATTTATTTATTCATTTGTATAACATGAAAAAGAAGGTAGAAAGAATGGATTAAGGAATAAAGAGAAAGAAAAAAAATTGCATGAAAAAGAAAATACCTAGAACTCCATAATAACTACCATAAAAATTTATGTGTATTAATTTCCACTCCAGTTTAAAACAAAGAGAAAAAAATATACAAAAAGAAAGTAAATTGCTCTAGTTTTTTAATGATATATTACTATTATTATATATAGTGTAACTACTAAACACATGACCAAATTTTAATTGACATATATATATTTAATTTGAAATATAAATTGAGACATTGATATAAAAAATAATAAAAAAGTTAAAATAAATAGGTTTCACTAAAAATTTTAAATTTTTATAAGATAATAGAATATACAATCAATTAATTTTATTAATAATTTTTATATTAAATTTTTTATTTATTTAAAATATTTGTCTAAGAAATAAAATATATCTGGTTTAATCTAAATTATATAACAATATTAATATTTAAATTATAAATAATAAAAGTGGGCATGAAAATAAGAAAGAAGTAAAAACATGCAATGATGCAAAGGAGAAAGAAAAATAAAAAAATAGTTTGTGAACTATAATGTAATAAGAGTTAAAAATACAATATGTAGTTAAATGATTTAATTAAATTAAATTTTTTACTTATTTAAAATAGTCTTACAATAAAAATAAATTATATTATATTATATTCATATTACAAAGTAATATTGGTGCCTGAGTTATGGATAACAAGATTGTACATTAAAAAATGAAAAGCATATGATGGAGTAGATAAAAAGAAAAAAAAATAGTGTGTGGCTTGTAAAGTTTTCACAAAATTTTAATTGGCGTATAACTAATTTGAAGTAATATATGACTATTGATTTCAAGAAAATACATATGGATAAAAATTAAATAAATATAGAATTGATTTTAATTTCAGTATTTTTAATAACAAGTTTAATATGAAACTAATCAATTCAATTAATAAATTATGTATTAATGATTTAATTTATTTACGTAATTTTTAAAATATAAAATATATCATATTATACTTTGTGGTATTAGGTAAAATTTGTAAACAATTGGAGTGAATACAAAAAAGAATATAAAAAATGAGAAAAAATGAAGAAAATTGATGCATAAGCTGTAAAGTAACAAGAAAATTGAATATCTATATGAGTGATAAACAATAAAATTGAAAATAAAAAAGAATTTAAATTTGATCTATTATTAATATAAATTAATTTTATATTATTATCTATTCATATATTGTCACATTAATAAAAATTATTAAAATATTTTTACTATTAATAAAAATTATTAACTTTTTAATGAGGTATCATTTCCTTATTCATTAAGAGTTTAAAAGTTTTTACACTATTAATAAATTAAATTTAAACTAAGGAAAATATATAATAGACCAAGTCTAAGAAAAGAGAAATAATGTGTGAATTGTAATATAATAAATGTTAAAAATAAAAAAATATAATTAAATATGGAATAGGAATAAACATTAAAAAAGGCATGTAATAAAGCAAATAATAAAAGATAGTTTTATATTTTTATTATAAAAAAATTTATTTGTCAGTTAGAAATTTAATACTAAAATTTAAAATATGACAATTTTCAAATTTTGTGCTGTTCATTACATCCAGAGGAGTAAATTAACTAGTACAATATAATTTTTGCTATTACGAGCAAATTCAAAGGGTAAAATAGTTACTTTATTAGTTTCATTGTGATTGCCAATGGTAGCGAACATTTTCTCATGCATGTGTAAACAAATCCACCACATATTCTAGTATGCAAGAGCATGGGTTATATGATTCCCGAATAATGCATGACAAATCTTGATCAAATTGATACCCCTTGCTTTAAAACCAGAAGATTTAACAAAAGTCGTCTTATTATATTATGAAAAACATGACAGTTCTGAACATAAAAGTCGTTAATTAAAGACAAAATTCCAATCCAAGCCCACCCCTGAAAAGATGGGAAACGTGAAGAATTCTCAACTTTGGTTTTATGGTTTTACTAGAAAATTTGGACAACAATAATATAATTTTTTTATTATATAATTTTAAACAACTAGATCAGATTTAATAGTTATTTTAGAATAATTAAAATTAAAATATGAAAAATAGTATCAAAACATTCATTAATTATATATTTTAGCTGGTGTAGATCTTAGGTCATGAAGTTCAATTAGGAGAAATAGTCAATTCCATGAAAACTAAGTATGATATATAAGATACCAACCTTAATTACTTAGAGAATTTGAATTAATTTTCTAAATTAGTGAATTAGATCGGCAGTGGTGTTATAATAATTAGGTCCGAGGCATTACAATTAAAAGTTAATAATTTTTACCAACAATAAAAATGCCTTTTACAATTTTTTGTTATGCCAATACATAATTTAATAATAGTATAAAAATAATTTACACTAATAATTAATAAAGTTTAAATTCTTTTAATAATTAAAAGTACTTTAATAATAATACAAGTATGCAAAATGATAACCACCTATTAAAATGTATATCTAAGTGCAAATGAACTTATTTAAAGTTTTACAAAAACTATAAAAATATATTTTTATAATTTAGGTTTTATTTATTTTAATGAAAAATATTTTTCACAAAATATAATTATAAAATATTAAAAATGAAAGAAAGTAGTTTGTTTACTTAATGCTAAATATAAAGAATTTAGGAAGGGTAAATTCTATTTTTTAATAGAAAATTTTACTTTTCTTTATTACTATAACTTTGAATATCATTTTTTAATCACATATACAAGTGAAGCATCACTCCTTTATCAATATATATATAATATTTTTTGAAGGAATGTGTTGTTTATATGTATATTGATAAAAGAGTGACATGTACCGTAAAACTTGTAATTAAAAAAATTGTTAAATTAAAAGTAATAACATATTCTTCTATTAGACCATGCTTTAAAAAAATTCTTATAACTTAATTTGAAAAACCCTAATCACTACAAAATTTGGATTATCATTGTAATGATTGGATTAGAATACATGCGAACATATATATTACAAGGTCTTCATCAATACCAAGAACATAACTTTACCAAAAAATTTGAAAAAAAATTAAGATATTACAGTTTTGGATTCATCATAAAAAGTGACAAGCACTATTGAAAAGTTTTTAGGCACCTACCCCAAAAAATATTTCTACATCCCTCATCGTCATTAGGTCTATATTTTAGTCCTTTCCCCTTAACTTCTTATTTTTCAATTAAAAATGCATACAACTTTATTGTCAAAATATTTTCCTATGTTTAAATATTAGTTTTAATTAGGGGTGGCAGTAAGCCACCCAACCTGTAAGCCCTTAAAAGCTTAGACTATTTCTAGTTGAACCTAACCTAACTTATTTATAAAATATATCAAAGCTTAGGATAAACTATTGACTCATTTTACAGAATAGACTCGACTATATTATTTAAACATTACTCTATTAATTTATGAAGTTATCCAATATTTTTATATATTAAATTGTATATAATATATGTATATATAATATTCAAAAAAAATATTTTTATATACATTTTAAAAAGTGCATAAAAATTTTAACACATTCATTCTCTTAATTTTAGCTTATATTATAATTATTTAAATAAATAATTTAAAATTATTATCATATTTATATTTATTTTGAAATCAAATCAAATTCAAATTGAAGTGAACTTTGAACTTCACATTTTTTATTTAGTCACGACAAGTTTAACTTAAATTATTATAGAGCTCGAATAATTTTCTATGGAGGTTAAGCTACACTTAATAATATCTAAATCAGATTTAACTTGACTTATTCTACTTTTAATAATATTTTTGAAGAATATAAACTAATTATTAATAAGTTTATGTAAGCTAATAGACGAGGTTAAACTATGAAAAAATTAAACCCAAACCAAGTTAGGTTAAACTTTAAGCCTACCACATGCTTATAGGACAAGCCAAGCTATTTCCTTTGTGCAAACTTGGTTTATTTTAGTAAAAGTCTAATTTAGCCTAACCTATTTTCACCATTAATTTTAATTCATCTTTAAGATCATAGGCCACTCACGTTGTTATACACAATCAAGAATGCTTAAATAATGAATACCCTCAATTACAATATATCGTGCACCAATATACAAAAATAATTAAAAATATAATTAGTAAATAAGTAACTAATAACCACCAATATTTGGACAATATGATAGGAAGCTTCATAGTTATGGATATGTAAAGAATGAATAATAACAAATAGTAGTTTAGGATACTTTCTATAATAATTTATGTAATAATACATGTATAACACTAATTATTTAAACTACCATTTTTATTGTCATATTTGCGAATAGCATGTAATGTATTAGTATTAGGTTTAATTTCAATTTTGGTCCCCTAATTTCAATTTTGGGTGCATTTGGTCCCTTTTAAAATAAAATTTCTATTTTGGTCAATGTTAAAGAAAAATTGAAGCAAAGTTAGTGCTTTTTTTATTAATGCCATTAAACCCTTCACAAAGCAGCTAACCTAGCAATAGTTATTTCATTTCCAACCGTGCATTATGTGAAACTATGTCAATATTTTCATTTAATCTAATTTAATAGAATTTATTTGAAAAGGTAAATTTACTTTAATTTCAATTTATACTTACCTTAAATTCAAAAGGGAAGTTGTACTAGAGGTGAATCACAAGGAGATGAAAACAATTTTCACAACAAAACTAAGTGTCAAAGGGTGATAGGGCATTGTAGATGAGCTTATTCAATTAAGACCCTCTCAAATATTGCTTTAGGTATGATTATCTATATATGTAAATCTACATTTTTATAGAATGGAGCTTAAGGTGGTTCAATGTTATTTTGTTTGACTTCTTGGGAAATGATGTCAATATTTATGTATTTTTCACTATAATTTTAATTAGCTGGTAGGCTTTTTTATTACCCTTTAATACGATGATAAAGATTTGCTTTTGTTTTTAAAAGACAAGAATATTTAGGATTCTATGAACTATGATGCTCAATTTTAGTGGTCCCTTATTTGTTTTTGTTTTTATATATGTTAGAGTGGTAAAAGTTATAATATTTTGATTCCTTGATGCTCAATTTTAGTGGTCCCTTATTTGTTTTTGTTTTTATATATGTTAGAGTGGTAAAAGTTATAATATTTTGATTCCTTTTTTATGACTTAAGATATTTCCAATTAACCTAAATTGAATAAGAAATTAAAAATAAAAAATTAAGAACTTGAAATGAAATAATTCTATAAAATGTGGTTAAAATATTAACATATCATACAATAGGCTTTAGAAGTTTTAATACTCATAAAGATAAATAATCCAAAACAAAACAAAGATTAAAGACATTAATTGAGTGCACTAGGCTTTGGACCTCCTTAACTACCAGATGTAGGAATGAGAATCTAATTCAGTAAAATGCATATGAAATTATGGAGTAACCCTTTGGTACATATAACCATCACTAAATTTGCTAATGTCAAATTTCATGAAACTTGACCAAATTGATAGTATCATTGAAGAAATAAAGGGAAAGGATAAACATAAGATGCTTCAAAAGGCATACTTGAAATTGGTTTTGTCCTAAAGGAAAGGATAAACATAAGAAGCATTAAAAAAAACATGACAAATGTATATACTAAGCCTTATGGGAACAAAGCTTTTTGGTAGTAGGTAATTCTTTTAGATCAAAAGCAAACAACCTTTCTTAACCTTTTAGGTAAGGAATGCAATAAACTAAAAAATTATTAAACAAAAAGATAAGGAGCCTAAATTATAAGAAAAGCTGAAATTTAGGTTAAGAATGTTAGGGTTTAAAATAAGGATAGGAAGAAAGAAAGAACAAAAAAATTCAAATTTAAAATTAAATTTAAAAAAATAAAAGTAAAGGAAATGAAACTTCTATGCATTTATTCATCCATTTTAATATGCATATTTTGAAAATAAAAGATCAATATGAGAAATTATATAAATAAAGCACATTTTTCCCCATCAAAAGGAATAGAATGCAAAAGATCAATTAATTGAGATTGATAGAAAAGGGTACTGAAAAGTTTCATGTCCAATAGCCTCCTTTCCATGGAAGGAAGATTTTTTATTCAGCAACCACCTTAAATTCACATCTGTAAAATATATACATGGTAATTGAAATTTAACAATCTTGAATAACTATTTATTGCACATGCCATAAAAATTGATTTTTGTCATTGTAGTTCAAAACTAAAACAAAAATATATAATTGCTCCGATAGCAATATTAATGTACATACTTTGCTAGAACCTTAATTAGCCATATAGCAAGCATTTCAAAACACAAATTAGACACTACAAAAAAAATAATTATAATAAATAAAAACTTAAAAAATTTAATAAAGCACCATTAATAGTAAAATTAAAATTATAAAAGACCATGAGCTTAAAATGGCTATCGATGTTGCACATGAAAATTCATTTACATGAAATGTCAAAACTAAAGATAAATGAAAATAAGGAACTATATAGCAACCAAACTCATCAATATAAAACCTAGCATCCAATATAAACAAAGAATAAGGTGTAAAGTTTGATAGAAATGCTAGAACTTCTATCTTTTGCTCATTGAGTGCTGCTTTAAAATGATTGGCCTTTACTTGAATAAAAAAATGAAAGAAATGGTGTTCTAAATTCAAAAGAAATCATAAAAGGGAAAGAGCAATTTGAAATAGAAATTGTGAGATTAAGAAAGAAGGTAAAAATATAAGACAATAAGGAATAGAGCAGTTCAAAATTTGAAATTTGATATCAAATACTAAGCAAAAATGAAATGGAGTGAGAAAGCAATATATAATGGGAAAGTTGAACCTAATTTTTGCAAATACAGAAATGAGAACCTACTTTATTTATCGGAACATGAACCCAAAGCAAAACCATATGCTTGAAAGATAAAATCAATGGGATTTCACTTCTTAATTTCACAAAAGCAAGTCAACAATACTAATATATGTTGCATGAAAAGGAAATAATACACTTGTAAACTGTAAAAGTGAATCATGAAAGATAGATAAGTAAAACAAATAAGCATAAATAATAATAAAAAAATAAATCAAAACATCAATAAAAAGCAAATTGAACACTCAACAAACCTACAACCCATTAATGCATATGCAAACTATAAAACTAAATATATAAGAAATCAAGGAGCAAAGCTAATTTAATGAATTTCATAAAAATAATGGAACCATGTGAGTATGAGATTGAGAAGATGCACTAATGGAAAATGGTAAGTCTAAGTAACTAATCGATGTTGTAGCAATAAGCAACGAAGTTATTTACAAAAAGTTTAATTATAGAATAGATAGATTACTCTATGCCCAAGATTAAAATCATAGATTGCATATGTTGCAATCACATTTTGAACAGTATTGATTACTATTTTCTGCATCATATCACAATTTGCTATCACATTTTAAATCCATATACTATGACAAGTGGTGCACTAAAACATGAGGCATATGACAATTTTCTATTAGTACATATGTGCAATGTGTGAGGTCTATATAATATTTAATTTGACTTAAACTTTTATTAAAATTACGACACTTCCCCTAAAATATTAATCCCTTTTCTTTTCTATTACCTAACTTTAACTTTGATTATGGATTTGATTTGGGAATAATCTTTATGTCTAATTTCGATGTTAACATCTTTCTATTCTAGACTTAACTTAATGGTCTTCTATTTATAAAGTTTGGAAGCCACAAACAATATTGCTTGATCTTGCTTTTCTAGTATAATATGTAAGAAATTAATAATTAACTTGTATAGAATTTAGAATGCCATAATAAAATTAGTGCAAAAATGTATCTTTATCATGGAATTAATTCTCATATGTATGGTGGTATTTAAGTAAATACTACAAGCATAGATTTTTCTCTCTTCTCCTAGAATGTGTAACTCTTAATAGGATAAGCTAATAACTCTAATTATATTAGAAGTGGAAAGGGAACCTAATCAATATAAATAAAACCTTATTAGGTTCTTCTATTATAGGTCAATAAAGATAAAAGCTTGCACTTTAACTGCTAAACACATTCGCCCATAATCAGGTATCTATAAGCCTCAATAATATATCACATTGACAAAAATAAAATATCTATAGAAAATAAAAATCTTTTAGATAATTGCTTAACTAATTTTATCAAAAATAAAATATTTATAATTAATGATAACCTACATAAAAAAATTTCAATATATTCTCATTTGAGCAACATAAATTGTGAAATAAAATTAAATGTCTGATGTGTAAGATTTTGACTATATTACAAGTTAATAAAAATAAAACCTTATTAGGCTTTTCTATTATAGGTCAACAAAGATATAAGCATGTACTTTAATTGCTAAATACATTTGCCTATAATCAGATATCTATAAGCCCTAATAATAGATCACATTAACAAAAACAAAATATCTATAGAAAATAAAAATATTTTAGATAATTACTCAGTTAGTTTTATCAAAAACAAAACATTTACAATTAATGATAACCTATATAAAAAAAAGCTCTAATATTCTCTCATTTGAGTAACATTAATTGTAAAATAAAATTAAATGTTTGATATGTAAGATTTTGACTATATTATTTCCTCTTATTATTTAGATAATATTGGATTTTTATACTATTTTATATTTTTAACTATAAGTTAAGTTTTGTATATCAAATCTGAGTAATCTTTACATTGTTAGAAAGTTTAAAGGAAGCTCTAAAACTCTCGTACTTTGGCCAAAGCCAAATTTAGGTGTTTGAAAGGTAAAAATAATTGTGAATTTGATGCTTTATTTTTATCTAAGCTAAACTAATCTAGGTTTTTTATTCATATTTGGAGCTCTAAAAGTTCAATTAAGATAAAATTAGTGCCTAAAGTTTTCTAAGACCTAGCCGAACAACTCTTATGTCTTTGGTTTAGTGAAATTATATAATTTTGGGAGTCTTACAATGGTTAGAAATCAAACTTATGAAATTTCATTACAATAACTCTTGTAATGTATTATTTTGTAATTTTGGTTTTGAGCTTCTAAATTAGCAAGATCCTATTCTTTGTAACCCTAGGAAATATATTAACTTAGTCCATTAGGTTTAGTAGTAAAAGAAATCAAATTTAAAATTTGTGCCTCCAAAAGTAAGAACACAGTTCCGCACAATTGTAAATAATTTTATTTTCTTCTCCAAGTTTCTTCATTTTCATCAATGGAAGGCTAATTTTCTTTTTGATTCATGCAATTTAAAGCTTGTCTCTATTTAGATTATGAGATCCTAAACCATAATATTGACTTTTTCTTATTGATTTTCCTTTTTCTCTAACGTTTTTATCTAATTTTCTAAAATTTTATGAATTAGATTTTGATTTAGTATAATGTATTTATTTATGTAATTCGAAATATTTATTTAGTTTTATATTGAATATTGGGTGGTTAATCATCATTCTTTTCATAAGAATAAAAGGTCGAATGATTAAATCAAATATTTTTTTATTTAATCATTCAATTCAATTGAATTTTATTTTCAAATTAATTTAGATTTGATTCGATAGATTATAACAGTTAGTTAATTCTATTAATCTAATTTGATCAAATCTTATATGATTATTTAGTATAGAATTTATGAATCATTGCAAAGGTTCCAAATGATTTTAGGCTAAAAAATTCAATTGTAATTGTTAAATATATTATAATCTATGCTTAATCCACTAAAGAGTTCTCAATTCTTTGGATTAATTATGTTTCTATGTTGATTTTTTATGTTACTTATGCATTCTATTTCTAATAATGCATTCTGTTTAGTTTCTAATCAAATCTCCTAATTTAATTCTATTCACATTCCTACCGTATACTATTTGTTTAATTGCTTAATTCTATTTCCATTTACTTGTTCTATTTTTAAATTTAATTTTGTTATAATAGTCAATAACTAAATGTAAAAAGATATCTTAATGGGTCATTAAAGGTTTGACCTGGCTTATTACTCCATACTACAAAATTTTTTTCAAATCAATAATTTCTAATTTTGATTAAGTTTAACATTTGTTAATGTCTATCTCTTAATAGGCTTCTAAAACATCTTATAAAAATAATAATTTTGGTTTAAAAAAATAAATATTTAAATTATATATATATCTTAGTGATATGTAAAATTACGATTTTTCAAATTGTTAATTTTAAAATTATGATATAATATAAATAAAACAACCTGATATTTAAGAAAAATCAATTATATAATTAATTTTGATATCTCAAACAAGCAATTGCATAACTATGAAAAGTAAATAATAAAATTGATACTAAGTTAATCTAAAAATGGAGTTTTCATAACATATTTATAGAAATCATTTAAACAAAGTATGGATAAAAGTCTTAAATTTGACTTATAGTAATTTGGAAACTCTCATAGTTTCAATATATACTAGATAACAAAAGCTCTCATAAAAAATTCAAAAAAGAAAAATTAGATTTACAATATATATGTTAGGAACTTTATAAGTTGCTTTGTACTATGTTGAAAGAAACATATAAGCTTATATGTCAAATTCATTATTGTTAGTAGAAAATATGCTTGATAAAGAATTACCTCAATATTCAAATATTGTATACATAAAATAAGATTCAATGAAATTTTCACCTTTTTATTGTGCATATTTTCTAACAAACTAATATATATTAACATATACTTTATTACAAACTAAAACTATACAAACAAATTTTGATATTTAAAAGCAATTTTAAATATCATCAAATAATCTTCAACTAAATAAGTTTTTAAATATAGGTATCACATTTTGCAATAAAAACAAAAATTTCATAATATTAAATCAAACTCCCACTAATTTGAAGATTTAATGTAATTTTCAAAAATCATACACCATTTCGAAATATAGATCAAGCATTATTAAGTAATTCATCATATTTCAAAAAATTTATAATATTAAGGAAATTCTTGATATTAAACAATTATAAATTTATTAGCATCAATTGATTAATAATTTATTCATCAAATATAATTTTTTTAAAGAAAATTATATGAAATTCCACCCCAAAGAAGAAAAGGAAAAAAATTACATTTGATAACTATTGTGTCATAATACTATATAATAATATGAAATTTAATTCATTAACATATAACTCAAGTTGCAAAATAGTATATGATATTCTTAAAATTGATTCTTCTAATAACTTTTTAAATTACAAGAAAGTTAAATCTAGTTGTATAAATTATCTAATAGTACATAATAAATAAAATGACAATTTCTTATACATTAGCAAGATTTACACACAAGAGTTCCTAATATATAACTATAGATTCTCTAGGGGCAAAATATATAATATGCATTAAGTTCTCTTTCAATATATTAATTCAGTTATATAGAAAAATAACATGATGTTCAAGAACAATACGGGAATAATTTTATAATTTTAACTAAATTCCTTTAACATATTCCTTTTTAGAAATATAGATTAATTTAAAAGTAAAAATATCTAAAAATAATATTAATATAATTCAATAACATACTTTACTTGATTCATGTAAGAACTATGGTAAAATAAAATGTTTATAAATATAAGCACCATGTGTGAAATGACGTTAACAAAATTTACAAATACCATGTGTTCAATAAAATATATTTTGAATAAAAGAGATTGTGTAAAAATAATTAAAAATGTAATATGTTAGTTCTAAGCAATTAAAATATCAATAACCAAATTTAAAAGTGTACAAATATCACTACATTCTTTCCTTTATGTAGAGAATATTGTATGTAAAAATTCTTTTAAAATTAAAGTCAAATAGAATAATATACTATTATTGTAAATTTATTTCCTTTATGCAAATAAAATATACAATAACAAAATAAATCTTGAAATAAAATTATTTCACTAAACTAATTTTCAATTACAACATATAGCAATCCCTTTAAGCAAGTCATCATATGAAATAATGAAAAAAATCATTTTATTAATCTCATTTATAATTATAATACACACCTACCTCTTTTGAGCAAGTAAATATGTGCAATGATTAAAAATTAATTTTTAAGTATTTATTAACAATTAACTTGGAGGCTAATAAATTATTATGAATTAATTTCATTTTGATAATAATTATCCAAATTAATCCATAAGTCTTTCAAAAGAATTAAGATATTAAAATTAAACTCATAACTACAAATTAAATTATTGAAAATAATAATAATTTGATTAGTCCATTAAGGGGTACGAAATAATATACATTAATACCGATCATTAAAATCACATTACATTGTAACACAATCTCAAACTTAATAATTTTTTTACTTAAATAAAAGAAAATCCTGTTTGATTCCCAATGTCATATCACTAAAATTATTTCAAATAATGATTTTTATAAAATATCATCACTTTGTCACATTAAGGATGAAATAAAAACCAATACTCCATTAAACTAATTAGTGGTAAATTATTGGCAAGAAGGATACCTGGAGTATAATATTTCCTTCATCTTATATTTTATATGATAATTATCTTAACATTAAATCTTAAAAGTAGCAAAGAAGAATCTTAATAGATAACTATTGAAAGCATAGATTTTTATCTTCACTAATAAAACTCTCTTTGAGATAATAATTATCCAAAATAATTTTAATAATGAGATAAAAATAAATTAATAAAGAAAAATATTGTGCATAATATTATAAAAATGCAATATATTAGTTCGTGGGCATATAAATATTAAAAATATATAAAAGTATTAAAAACATTTAAATTTTCTCTTTCGGGAAAAAATATTATATGTAAAAACCCTTCTATTATTGAAACTAATGAGAACAATATTTAATATTAGGATTTCATTTCCTTTAAGAAAATAAATTTTCAATAATAAAATATGTCTAAAAAATGCTTCAATAAGTTGATTTCTAATTAAAACACACAACTACCCCTTTTGGGTAAGTAATTGTATGAAATAATTAGAAATTAATCCTACAAATGTTCATAACTCAGAGAACTTTTATATCAATATGATTTTTTTTGCTTTGGTGATAATTATTCAAAATCAATCCAAGTGATAATTATTTAAAATCAATCCAAAATTCTCCCAAATAAAGGCCTAGGGTTACTAGAAAAAAATTACCCCAAACTATTATTCAAATAGTTTTGCAAAATTAATAATTTGGAAAATATGATCAATTTTTAGTGAACTGCTATACAACATACAATTATACTGATTATATGAGTTCCACATTGCATTAAAATTCACAATCATATGCTTCATTTGATACAAAATATTTAAATAATTATTTAGAATCATTTAAAAAAATAATATATATAATAAATATTTAATCGGTTAAGAAATTAGTTACTTTCAAAGGGTCTTTATGTTTTAAGTTAGGAATAGCTTTTTTTTCAATAACTTCATTTTAAGCACATAACCTTGTTCTTATGGTAATAAAATATAAAGAAATATAAATAAATAATTATAGACCATAAAGGTTAAATCCCACATCTCAACTAAGAAGCCTTGTATTTTACTTCTTATTTCAAACTTCCACTATTGCAAGCAATTCCAATATTGAACCTTACCTTTGAGCTTATTGGTGCAAGTTCTGGGCTTGATTTGAGGGTGAAATTGCAATAAAATTGCAAGTACCCACATCCATCTTATCCTAATGATAATTAGGGCAAAACTCTCAAAACAAACAATAAAATATCCAAAAAAATTGTAGAAAATTACTTTTTTTTTTTAAAAAAAGGAACTTAATTTTCTCAATTACAATAAAAATATTAATGGATATTTTATACATGCTTATCATAAGCATCCACTAATAAACAACAAGCTTTCATCTATGAGAGCTGATTGATGTATTTCAAATAAAGGATATCTATCCTCTATAAATTTGATCAAGGTTATTAGATAATCCAAAATATAATATATTAGTCTACAACAAAAAATGTTAATCAAATTATTTAATCTTAAAGGATCAAACATTAATCTTATGTCAAATAGTTATTTCATGGATCAATACAAATTTCACTAGATAATTGTTTTTAATTATAGAAAAAATGCAATTTCTTTGGCCTTTACCATAAAACAATTAATTGAAGAGCATATATAACCTGAAAAATATAAGTTATCTCCATGTTTCACAAATTTATTAGATTTGCACAAATAAATTTGAAAAATACAACAAAATTATCTTAACGACAATCTCACCATGGAAGCTAATTAATTTGGAGTTGATTGATAATTTTCCAAAATTTTGGGGAGCTTCCATAATTTCACCTTTTTTTTTCTTACTCATCATTCCAAATTATTGTTTATTTTAACCCTCAATTGATCTTTATGGCCTACAATCTCCCACATCACCCATTGCCCCCGTGTAAGACTTCCCTTGCACAGTAGACTTCACCCACATATTATCAAGACTTCACATAAATATTATCAAAGTTTACGGTGCATCATGTCAAAATTATCCATGGCATGAAAAGTAAAAGTGCAGTGAAATAAATAGGTTGCTACAAACCCATGAAAAATTGCACGTTATTTTACATGAGGATTATCAGTTGACTCTTGAAAGATCTATTGACTTATTTAGTTTTTTGAATATGTTGGTTTTGGTTGAAGCGTAGCTAGGCTGGGCAGCCTAGAGCAGTACTGGTTGTTTCTCTTGCAATGCAAAATGGATAAATTAGTTATCCTACTTCTCATAAAAAGCTTAAAAAAAATCTGTTTTCATTTTCTAGCTTATCTATGATAGAAAGCATAGTTTAGTGTCTAACAGATTAACCTATGCTTACAATTATCAATTCATCTCAACTCATCCTATGGATGACATGCGGATTTCCAGCTATGATAAGCAGCGACCTGGCGCGAGTAATTGCGACATCCAACCTCCTCGCATTGCTCACAGATCCCAAATAGTATGTTTTGTTTAAGTTATTGTGTTTAATTGTATATCTCAAAGTTGATACTGTGATGACTTTCATCCCTTGTCCCTGAAACTGTTCAACACTCCCAACCTTAACATCCAAATTACAGCCAGCCACAATTTTCAAGCACATTTTTAATCTTTATCACTTGCTGTCAGTAGGCTGTAATTACCCCAAACAGACTCATTTACATTTGTACCTACTATGAGTTTCTTGATCAGGACGATCACTTTGCTTGCCTCAATCCGGTTGTACCACGAAGCATTGTTTCCTTCTCTCTCATCACAGCCTTGAATTCCAATAGACTGAACCAGAAAATCTTTGTTGGGAAGGAAACTCAGATTATCATATGCAGAGTAATTGATTTCTTGACATGCAAGTAACTGTCTTCCATAAAAGAGTTTAGAAGGTAATCCAAAGTTCGCAGATGAGATCTGTAATTCCTCACCCATTTTATCACAAAACCTTCATACTTTTATGGTAACATCTGCTTTCAAATGGCCTCTCCGAAGAGGATTTGCCTAATACAGAATTCAACGCATCTCTAGAATATACAACAGACCAAGTTGCTTCGGATCTCCAGTAAGAACTCCAGTGTCCCATTGAAAAAGCTTAGCTATACGAACCATGCTTTCAAGCTCCAAAACCTGGCCCGCCTTCCCTAAGAATATATGTGAGAAATAACCAGCAGTGACACCTTCAGAGTAAAGCGAGGAAGAGCTCATGTAAGTAGAAATTATGATCCTGTAGTGCCTCAACACCTTAGGAGGCCCACACTTAAAAATGCAGTATGCAATGTAACAAAATTGGATATAATTCTGTTGCGGATCCTCGAAGGGGCAGCTAACAGCATTTAGCCTAAAGATCTCATTCTGTTCTATTAGAGCTATCGTAGAATTGTTGGTGAGCTTCTCTAGTATGTGATCAGCTGTACTATTCCAAGCAGCACAAACAATAATGCGAGTACACTCTTTTTTCGTGTATATTTGCAAGATTGTTTCCACTAGAGTCATCGTTTTACTCGTACCCAGAGGTCTATATATCACACAGGAAGGAGCAACATTGCAGCAGGGTATCATCTCAGCTGAGAGCTTCTGTTCCTTATTTAGTCTAGAAGCAAAGGGAATAAAAGGAATTATTTTTGGCAATCTCCATGTGTTGGCAGAATCAGATGGAAAAAAGAGCGTAGGATCTAAACTTGCCGCTGCTTTAACACCTTGGTACATCCACCTCATGTTAATTCTATTGTAGGCGAACTGTATATTATACAAGTTGCCATTTTGATGGATGGCGTGCAACTCCATTGGAATTCTGAGAATCAGTTCATCAGCCTCAACGCTAAAGATGTATCCCTAAAAAATTCCGCCTTCCATTATTGGATATTTGCATGAAAGATAGAAGAAAATTGTTATCTTTTTCGTAAGCACTATAATTTCTTAGTAGCTCAGAAGCCTAAGAGATAAAAGCTTTAAAATTCTTCAATTCAAGTTGTTTGGAAAATAATAGATACAGTACCTTTATGGCTCACGTTGGGAAAGGAATAATATAAAATAATTACAATGCTTAATTATAGGCCTGGACTAGGAAATTAGTCAACTAATCAACTAAAATAATGCAACATAAATAATGAGCAATCATTTTGGAAAGAAATTAGACAACTAAGCAGTTATGTCATTGAGCTATTATGGCCTTTTAGATTCGGGCCATTGTGTCAATGGACTTGTAATTCCTGGCGAATAAATTAGGCAAACAATTTTTGTCATGAATTAAACAACATCATAAGGTACAAACCTCATAAATATCTTCAGTGGTAACTTTAGACTCCAGAGATCGCCCTCACATAAACTCAATCACCATGTACCAAAGAAGGGCTTGATGCAGACCATGTACCAGTTTTTATCCTTATGTTTTTTTAATATTTTGTAATGTATTAGAAGAAAATACTAGAATGTTGAATGAAATTATGGTGGAGCATATTTTTTGACTTTAGTAAAAAACAAATCTCCTTAAAATATGGAGATTTGGTTCTGACTATAGATTTTTGTGTACTTATATAAATATATTCTTGAAGGAATGAAATTGTAGCTCCCACATTCACAAACTTTCTAAAACTTCTTTCATATGTATTAGAAAACCTTCAACAACTAGCATCAGAGCTTTTTCTGATGTTAGTGGGACTGTGCGTGGGAGAAAACAAGTAAGGAAACCCTCACAAAACGGCCAGAAGTCTGAGTGATTTCTATCATGGGTACAAGCAGTAGTATTTCTGCTCTTTCTCCTCCAATATTTACTAAAGAAAATTATCCCATGTGGTTTGTGAAGATGGAAGCATATCTTAGGGGTCTGCTACTATGGGAAGCTGTTGAATCAGACTTTGAAGCTGAAATGCTAGAAAATATAACTTTGAATCAGCTTAGAGTGTATGAAGAAAAGGTCTCTAGAAAATACAAAGCACTAAGTACACGCCATTCAACAATAAATAAGACCATTTTCATAAGGATCATGGCATGTAAGACAACAAAAGAAGTCCAAGACAAGTGAAAGCCAGAATTTCAAGGCAATGAAAAGACAAAACAAATGTGGATCTTCATTTTAAGAAAGCAGTTTGAATTTCTCAGAATGAAAGAGATTAAGAATGTGAAAGAGTACATTGATAAAGTTATGAAAGTTATTAATCAAGTAAGGCTGCTAGGTGAGGACTTACTAGAAAGAAAAGTTATTGAAAAGGTGATGGTAACTCTTCCAGAAAGGTTTTAAGGCTAAGATCTCTTCACTTGAAGATAATCGGGATCCATCTCAGCTCACTCTCATAGAGCTTGTTAATGCCTTAGAAGTTGTTAAGCAAAGGAAAGCTTTTAGAGAAGAAGAAAGCTTAATTGAAAATGCACTTATTGCATCGTAAAAGGAAAAAGTGCACATTAATGAGGCAAAGAACTCTCATTCAAAGGCAGGTAAAGGAAAAAAAAATAATCAAAATAGCAAAGAAAGAAATAGAAGTGGCAAGTATCCACCTTGTCCTCATTGTAAATAGACAAATCACATTAAAAATTACTGTTGGTACTGGCCTAAAGTTCAATGCAAAGCCTGCAAGCAATTTGGACATGTTGAAAAAGTTTATCAAAGCAAAGCTGCCTAACAAACTCAAGCTCAACCAGCTCAAATCAATGAAGAATTTGAAATGGAAGAGGAGAAACTTTCTATTATTACTGCTGAAGAATGTTTTGTTATGACTCAAATTGATGATATTTGGATGATTGATAGTGGATGCATTCATCATATGTCAACAAATTTGGAATGTTTTTAAAACTTTAAACAAAGCATATACTTCCAAAGTGAAGCTTGGTGATGGAAGACTTGTAGATGTTGAAGGCAAAGGTGTTGTAGTTGTGCAAACTTTGTTAGGTACAAAGCTTATTTCTGATGTGTTATTTGTACCTGAGATTAAACATAATTTCTTAAGTATTGGATAGTTGCTAGATAAAAATTATTCAATCAATTTCAAGGACAAAATATGTGAAATCATTGATCATTCAAGCATAAATCTTTTATCTGTTAGAATGCACAATAGGAGCTTTAATATTGATTGGAAAAGTGACAAAGCTGAAGCTCTTGTTAGTATTAAATCTAATTCTTCCTTGTGGCACAAGAGGCTTGGTCACATAAATTATGATGCTTTAAAGATGCTTTAAAAGGGAAAGATGGTGAATGATTTGCCTAATATGGTTATGTTCTCTAATGTTTATGATGTTTGTCAAATTAGGAAATTGAGCAAGACTTTATTTCAAGTAAATCAAGCATAGAGAGCAAATGAAAACTCCAACTTGTACACACTGATGTATGTGGGCCGATGAGTGTGTCCTCCTACAGTGGTAGCAAATACTTTCTCTTGTTCATTGATGATTTCTCTACATACTGTTAGCTTTATTTTCTTACAAATAAATCTGAAATGTTTTTCATGTTTCAAAAGTTTAAGGCAACAGTTGAAAATCAAAGTGCTTGCAACATAAAGACCTTGAGGTCTAATAATGGTTTTGAATACACTTCTTCAAAATTCCAGTCATTTCTTCAAAAGGTAGGTATTCATCATTAACTAACAGTCACTTATACACTTCAGCAAAATGGTGTAAGTGAAAGAAAAATAATTGATCATGAATATGGCAAGATGTTTATTGTTTGAGAAGAATTTGCCATAGAAACTTTAGGCAAAGGCAATAAACACTACTATGTATCTTCAGAATAGACTTCCAACAAAGGCTATTGATGGAAAAACACCTTATCAAGCATGGTTAAGTGTTAAACCATCATTGGCTCATTTGAAAATATTCGGAAGCATATGTTATACACATGTTCCTGATGTGAAAAGGGACAAGCTTGATTATAAAGTTGAAGTTAGTGTTTTTATTGGATATAGTTCTGTGTCTAAAGTATATAGAATTTTGAATCCTATACTAAAAAGATTTATGTGAGCAAAAATATAAAGTTCAATGTGAATGGTGCTTGGAATTAGAAGAAAATGATTGTGGAATCGATTAATCAAAACATTGCTAATAATGCACCTCATCAATATGATGAAAATTCTAAGGAGAACCATTCTAATGATGAGCATTATGTAGTTAAGGGTACTAGAACTCTACAGGACATTTGCAGTAGATGTAATGTAGCTACGTTTGAACTTACAACAATTAATGAAGCTTTGAAATTTCCAGAGTGGAAAGAAGCTATGGAGGAAGAATTTAAAATGATTGTAAAAAATGACACTTGGCTACTTGTTGATAGACCTGAAGAATAACGAGTAATCAATATAAGGTGGGTGTTCAGACTAAAGCTGAATCCTGATGGTTTAGTCAACAAATACAAAGCCAGACTAGTAGTGAAAGGCTACTCTCAGTAGCAAGGTATTGATTTCACTGAAACTTTTGCTCTTATGACTAGATTTGATACAATTAGATTGTTACTTGCTTTTACTGCCAAAAAAGGATGAAAGTTTATCAACTTGATGTAAATCAACCTTCCTCAATGGTGTACTTGAAGAGAAAATTTACATTGAACAACTTGAGAGTTTTATCATTAAAAATGTTGCTAATAAAGTTTATTTGTTGAAAAAGGCATTATATAGTTTGAAATAGGCTTTTAGAGCCTGGTATGAAAAAAATTGACAACTATTTGCTTGGCTTGGGATTTGAAAGGAGCATTAATGAAGCAACTCTTTATGTGAAGTAAGAAGATATTGAAATTTTGATTGTATCAATTTATGTTGATGATATTCTTATCATTGGAAGTGATTTAAAGCCAGTGAAAGAATTTAGAAAATAAATGGAGAGCATGTTTGAAATGAATGATCTAGGATTGATGTACTATTTCTTAAGAATGGAAGTGTCACAAGTATCAAATAGCATTTTCATTTCTCAAAAGAAATATGCAACGAAGTTACTGAAGAGATTTTCTCTATTAGAATGCAAAGTAGTAAGCACACCTGCAGTCTAAGGATTGAAGCTAAAATCTGATGATGGCTCAAAATTGATTGAACCTTCAATTTTTAGAAGCATAATTAGTCCTTTGCTATATTTATCAACCACTAGACCTGACATTATGTATGCCACTAGTGTCCTATTCAGATTTATGCACATGCCTACTAAAAATCATCTTAAAGTAGTAAAATCAATCTTGAGATACATCCAAAGTACTATCTCTTTTGGATTATTCTTTAAAAAGTGTTCAAGCTTGAAGCTTATTGGTTTCATAGATAGTGATTAGGCAGGATCACTATAAGATTCAAAAAGTACTTTAGGCTATTATTTTTCACTTGGTTCAGGGGTTATTAGTTGGAATTCAAAGAAACAAGGCTCTGTTGCTCAGTCTATTACTGAGGCAAAGTACATTGCTATTTCTGCTACAGTTAATCAAGCTTTGTGATTAAGGAAAGTGTTAAATGATTTGAAGATCAAGCAAGATAAAACTATAGAAATTCTGTGTGACAATAAGTTAGCTATTACAATGGTTAAAAATCCAGTCTTTCATGGCAAAACAAAACATATTAAAATCAAATATCATGCAATCAAGGAAGTTAAAAAAGAAGGTGAAGTTTTCTTAATCCACTGTCTAGCAAAAGAGCAATTAGCTGATATCTTCACTAAGGGATTGCAGAAAACCAGATTTGAAGAACTTAGAGATAAGCTTAGTGTTGTGCATAATTCTTGCATCAAGGAGGAGTGATGAAGATTGGTGATTTGGCTACTGTTCTGATGCAGACCATGCACTAGTTTTTTTCCTTTTGTTTTTTGAATATTTTATAATGTATTAGAAGAAAATACTAGGATGTTGAATGAAATTGTGGTGGAGCATATTTTTTAGCTTTAGTAAAAAAAAATCTCCTTAAAATATGGAAATTTGGTTCTAACTATAGATTTTTTTGTACTTCTATAAATATATTCTTAAAGGAATGAAATTGTAGCTCCCATATTCACAAGCTTTCCAAAACTCCTTTTTTCATATACATTAGAAAACCTTCAACAGGGTTTCTCTCAGCCATAATAGCAAAACCCTTGGAAAGAACTTCAGGAACTTACTTACTCTTTGTAATTTCATGAAAAAAATCTCATATTCAAGGACCTACTTCTAGATTTCTTCATCCATATTGAAGGATGTGAGGAAAAACTAAAAGATCCATGATCAAAAGCAAAATGTTTCTTTCTGGAAGATCTTATATGCCTTATTTAGAGCCATAGATTGAGAAACCCTATCTTCTGCTAATAGAAAAGCAATATGCCTTATTTAGAGCCATAGATTGAGAAACCCTATCTTCTGCTAATAGAAAAGCAACACTTTCAATCTTCATATTTTGTGCATGAAAACACATATTTTAGTATCAGTTTCATTGTGATTGGCAATGGCAGCAACCATTTTCTCAAGCATGTGTAAACAAATTCACCACATATTCTAGTATTTAAGAGTATAGGTTATAGGAGTCCGGAAGAATGCAAGACAATCTTGATCAAGTTAATACCTATTGCTTTAAAACAAGAAAATTTAGCAAAAGTCATCTTATTATATTATGAAAAACATGACCGTTCTGAACATTAAAGTCGTCAATTAAAGACAAAAATTCCAATCTAAGCTCACCCCTGAAAATATGGGAAATGTGGAGAATTCTCAACTTCGGTTTTATGGTTTTACTAGAAAATTTAGAGAAAAATAATATAATTTTTTTGTTATCTAATTTTAAACAAGTAAATCAGACTTAATAGTTATTTTAGAATAATTAAAATTAAAATATGACAAATAATATTAAAACATTCATCAATTATATATTTTAGCTAGTATAGATTTTAAATCATAAAGTTTGATTAAGAGAAATTGTAAATTTCATATCTATTACCTTGAGAACTAAGTATGATATATAAGATACCAGCCTTGATTACTAAGAGAATTTGAATTAATTTTCTAAATTAGTGAATTAGACTGCCAATTGTCTTATAATAGTTAGGCCTGGGGCATGATAATTAAAAAATAATAATGTTTACCAAAAATAAAAATGCCTTTAACAATTTCTTTTGTTATGTCAATACATAATGAAATAATATTGTAAAAATAATTAACTCTAATAATTAATTAAATTAAATTTTTTAATAATTGAAAGTACTTTAATAGTAATACAAGTATACAAAATGATAACTACCTATTAAAATGTATATCTAAATGCCAATGAACTTATTTAAAAGTTTACAAAAACTATAAAAATATATTTTTATAATTTACGTTTTATTTATTTTGATGAAAAATAATTTTTTTTGTAAAATGCAGTTTTAAAATATTAAAAATGAAGGAAAGTATTCCATTTACTTAATGTTAAATATAAAGAGTTTAGGAAAAGTAAATTTCACTTTTTAAAAGAAAAATTTGCTTTTCTCTATTACTATAATTCTAAATATTATTTTTTTAATCACAAATACAAATGACACGTCACTTCTTTATCAATATATATATATATATATATATATATATATATATATATATATATATATATATATATATAACATTTTTTGTAGGAATGTGTCATTTATATGTATATTGATAAAAAAAGTGACCACTGCATAACTTTTAATTAAGAAAATTTTCAAATTAAAAGTAATAACATATTCTTCAATTAGACCATGTTTTACTTCAAAAAATTTCTTATGAGTTAATTTCAGAGACCCTAATCACTACAAAATTTGGATTATCACTAATTGGATTAGAATATCATGCGAATTTGTATACTATAAGGTCTTCATCAATATCAAGAGCATAATTTTACCAAAAAGTTTGAAAAAAAATTAAGATATTACAGTTTTGGATTCATCATCAAAAGTGGCAAGCAGTATTGAAAAGTTTTTAAGCATCCACCCTGAAAAACTTTTCTACATCCTTTATTGGCATCAAGCCTATATTTCACTCCTTTCCTCTTAACATCTTATTTTCCAGTTAGAAATGCATGCACCTTTACTATCAAAATATTTTTCCATGTTTAAATATTAGTTTTAATTAAGAGTGGAAGTAAACCACCCAGCCTACAGGCCTTTAGAATCTTAGTCTATTTCTGGTTAAGTCTAACCTAGACTATTTGTAAAATAGATAAAGCTTGGGATAAATTTTTTGCTCATTTTACAAAATAGACTTAACCATATTATTTAAATGCGACTCTATTAATTTATCAAGTTAGACCATATTTTTATATATTAAATTGTATATAACATATGTATATATAATATTTAAAAATATTTTTATATATATTTTAAAAAGTGCATAAATTTTTTTTAACACATTTATTCTCTTAATTTTAGCTTATATTATAATTATCTAAATAATTAATTTAAAATTATTATTACCACATTTATATTTATTTTGGAATCGAATCAAGTTCAAATTGAAGTGAACTTTGAATATTACATTTTTTGTTTAGTCACGACAAGTTCAACTTAAATTATTATAGAGCTCAAACAACTTTCTATGTTAGTCAAGCTATGCTTAATAATATCTAAATTTGATTTGACTTGACTTAATTCTACTTTTAATAATATTTTTGAAGAATATAAAGGAATTATTAATAACTTTGTGTAGGCTAATAGATTAGGTTAAACCTTAAAAAAATTTAGCACGAATTAGGTTAGGCTAAAATTTAAGCCTACCACATGCTTATAGACAAGCTAAGTTATTTTTTATTTTTTATGCAAACTTGGTTTATTTTAGGAAAAGTCTAACTCAACTTAACTTATTTCCACCATTAATTTTAATTCATCTTTAAGATCACAGACTACTCACCTTATTGTACACAATTAAAAGTGCTTAAATAACAAATACCCCTAATTACGATATATCATGCACCAATATACAGAAATATATAAAAATAATTAAAAATATAATAAGTAACTAAGTAATTGATAACCACTAATATTTGGACAATATGATTGGAAACTTCATAATTATGGATATGCAAAGAATGAATAATAACAAATAGTATTAAGACACTTCCTATAATAATTTATGTAATAGTATATGTATAATATTAATTGTTTAAACTACCATTTTTATTGTCATATTACGAATGACATGTAATGTATTGCTATTAGGTTTAATCTCAATTTTTAGTCCCCTAATTTCAATTTTGGGTGCATTTGGTCCCTTTTAAAAGAAATTTTCTATTTTGGTCATTTTAAAACAAAATTAGTGCATTTTTTACTAATGTTGTTGAACCCTTCACAGAACAGCTAACCTAGCAATAGTTGATTCATTTCCAACCATCCATTGTGTAAAACTATGTTAGTATTTGCATTTAATCTAATTTAATAGAATTCATTTGAAAGGGAGAATTTATTTTAAAATCTACTTATACTTACCCTAAATTCAAAAGGGGAAGTTGTACTAGAGGTGAATCATAGAGAAATGAAAGCAATTTTCACAACAAAACTTAGTGCCAAAGGGTGATAGGGCATTGTAGATGAGCTTGTTCAATTAAGAACATCTCAAATATTACTTTAGGTATAATTATCTATATATGTAAATCTGCATTTTTATAGAATGAAGCTTAAGGTGGTGTAATGTTGCTTTGTTTGACTTCTTGGAGAATGATGTTAATAATTGTGTATTTTTCACTATAATTTTGATTAGTTGGTAGGCTTCTTGATTACCCTTTAATGGATGGTAGAGATTTTTTTATTTTTTTTAAAAGATAAGAATATTTAGGGTTCTGTGAACTATGATGATCAATTTTAGTGGTCCCCTATCTATTTTTGTCTTTATGTATGTTGGAGTGGTAAAAGTTATAATATTTTGATTCCTTTTTTATGACTTAAGATATTTCGAATTAACCTAAAATAAATAAGAAATTAGAAATCAAAAATCAAGAAATTGAAATGAAATCCAAATGCAATTCTATAAAATTTAGATAACAAACAATTGAAATGGTTAAAATATTAATATATCATACAGTAGGCTTTAGAAGTTTTAATACTCATGAAGACAAATACTCCAAAACAAAATAAAGATTAAAGACATAAATCAAATGCACTAGGCATTAGACTTCCTTAACTACCAGATGTAAGAATGAGAATCTAAATTAACAAAATGCATATGAAATTATGGAGTAACCTTTTGGTATATATAACCATCACTAAATTTGCTAATGTCAAATTTCATGAAACTTGACCAAATTGATAGTATCATTGAAGAACTAAAGGGAAATGATAAACATAAGATGCATTAAATGACATACTTGAAATTGTTTTTGTCTCAAAGGAAAGGATAAATTAGGAGGCATTAAATATCTAGCTAAAAACATGACAAATGTATATACTAAGCCATATAGGAATAAACGTCTTTGGTAGTAGGTAATTCTTTAAATCAAAAGCAAGCAACCTTTCTTAACCTTTAGGTAAGGAATGCAATAAGGTAAAAAGTTATTAAACAAAAAGATGAGGAGCTCGAATAAAAAGAAAAGCTAAAATTTAGGTTGAGAATGTCAAGGTTTAAAATAAGGATAGGAAGAAAGAGATAACAAAAAATTTAAATTTTAAAAAGAAATTAAAAGTAAAGGAAATGAAACTTTGATGCATTTATTCATTCATTTTAATTTATGCATATTTTGAAAATAAAAGATCAATATGAGAATTTACATAAATAAAGCACATTTGTCCCTATCGAAAGGAGTAGAATGCAAAAGATCCATCAATTGAGATTGATAGAAAAAGGTATCGAAGAGTTTCATGTCTAATGGTCTCCTTTTGAAGAATAAAATGAAATGCACATCTATAAAATATACACATGGCAATTGAAATTTAATAATCTTAAATAACTATTTATTGCATGTGCCCTAAAAATTAACTTTTGTCACTGTAGTTCAAAGCTAAAACAAAAATATATAACTGCTCCCATAGCAATATAAATGTATAGAAATGAAGCACCTTACTCCGAGTCACACATACTTTGCTAGAACTTTTATTAGCCATAGAGCATGCATTTTAAAATAGAAATTAGACAAAATTAAAAAATTATAAACAAATAAAAACTTTAAAAAATTAACAAAGCACCATTAATAGCAAAATAAAAAATATAAAAGACCATGAGTTTAAAATAACCATCGATGTTTCACATGAAAATTCATTTACATGAAACATCAAAATTAAAGATAAATGAAAACAAAGAACTATATGGCAACCAAACTCATTAATATGGACCCAACAACCAAGATAAACAAAGAATAAGGTGTAAAGTTTGATAGGAATGCTAGAACTTCCATCTTTTGCTCATTGTGTGCTACTCTAAAATGATTCGCCCTTACTTGGATCAGAAAAATGAAAGAAATGGTGTTCTAAAGTTAAAAGAAATTATAAAAGGGAAAGAGTAGTTTGAAATAGAAATTGTGAGATTAAGGAAGGAGAGTTATAAAAACATAGGACAATAAAGAATAAAGCAACTCAAAATTTGAAATTTGATATCAAATACTGAGAAAAAGTGAAATGGAGTGAGAAAGCAATATATAATGGGAAAGCTGAACCCAAATTTCGAAAATAGGGAAATTAGAACCTACTATATTTGCTAGAACATGAACCACAAACATTCATGATCTGGATAGGAATGATTCGAATTACTTACCCTTTGGTTTATTAGCGAACTATCTCTCTAGGGATTGTGAAAGATATTCCACTAGAAATATTCTTGTTATTACTTTAACTCATATTCCCCCAAAAGTAGATCCCACTTTAATAGCTCCAAATAAATTAAATACATGCATTAAGATATGGAGGATTTTTATTGCACAACAACGAAAGCACTTTTTCATTCTTTCATATACTAGGGGATTTCACTTAGAAAAGAAAATGTTCTATCCTAATGTATTCAAGTCCATAACTATTGGTTTCAATGTACGAGATTTTGTAACACTTACCAATGAGGCTTTACTGATTAATATTATACAAAATAAATCCATTATAGACACTAATATAATTAGATTTGCTCTTCATAGAAAAACTTGGGATTTGCGATCCAAGGTAAGATTGGTTCAGGATCATAGGATATTTTTCTATCAAACAGGAAGGGTTATTTCACAAAATGTACTTTTATTCACAAAATACACTTCTAAGTAATTGCTCCATAGATCTTATATCTATCTATTGTAAGAAATTTTAGGATTCATAAAATAATTTAATATTCATACAATCATAAATTCATAAAGAGGAGTACAATAATTGCATAAATAAAAATAAAGAGTTTTTGAATTACCTGACCCTCCTGCTGCATCCATGATGTCTGATTGTAGAATTAGTTCGATCACTGCCCACTCTTCCTCAGGTGAGTCTCGGAGAGAATATTTGGAATTACAAACTGCAATGTGATGGGAGACTACAGCTTACCTTATAAGGAGGTGGATAGGAATCCTAACTCTAACCCAACTAGGATTAATTGGCCCATCACAATTAATCTAGAATAGGGTATATGCACACACTTTAGAGTTTTAATATAACACAAAGTCTAGGCATTATTATTATATTAATGACATTGAATTAATATTATATATTAAAATATGTTTAGTCCATTATTTTACAATCTCCCACTTGGACAAACACATTTTAATGTATAATTTGAATTATAATATGTGGCCATTTTTAAACAATGTCATTAATATAATTCATACCATTACAACCATAGGTCAAAATATGAGATTCCATTAAATGCATACCTGACCATCCGATAGGGTTGAAAAGATATACATATATGAAATACCCATTCCAAAAGACCAAACAATATAAAATGTGTGCATAATCGAAATATACAAAATGATCCATGCATCCGCCCAATATGCTTTACAATAGTTTGAGACAGAGTCTTAATGTCTCTTTATATTGCCATAATTCAAATAAGTGTACTTTATGGCAATATTATAAAATATCGAGATTAACATAATTTTAGTTTCATAAATACTCCCACTAACCCAAAACATTAAAAGAATCAATAAGGCCCATATTCAATACATGTCTTTTAAATATTCCTACGGCTAGGCCTTTGGTTAATGGGTCTACAAGCATACAATTTGTTGAAATATGCTTAATATGAGTAAGATGCTCGCGTATCTTCTCTCTCACAAATTGAAAGTTCACATCAAAGTGCTTTGTACAGATAGAGCTTTTATTGTTTTGAGAGAAACTAATAGCAGCAGTATTGTCGCAATAAATGGTTAAGGGTTTCGAAATGCTTTCAACTAAGTAGAATTCAGAGATAAAATTCCTTAACTATATAGCTTCTCGAGTGGCTTCATAACAAGCGACATACTCTGCTTCCATAGTGGAGGTTGCTGTTAAAGATTGTTTGACACTTTTCCACGATACAGCTCCTCCTGCAAGCATAAAGATATATCCAGATGTTGACTTCTTATCATCTGGATAGCTAGCAAAGTCAGAGTTTGAATAGCTTGTGCAAATTATATCACTGGATCTTCTATAGGTTAACATATAATTCTTTGTACCCTGTAGGTACCTCATGACTTTCTTGGCTGCTATCTAGTGTCTTTGACCAGGATTACTTAGGTACTTCCCAAGCACACTAATTGCAAAAGCAAGATCTAGGCGTGTACACACTTAGGCATACATCAAGCTACTAACAGCGGAAGCATATGGGACTATACTCATTTTAGATTTCTCATCATCATTTTGAGAACACCGGGCTTTAGAGAATAGTTCACCCTTTTGAATGGGCGTAGCACTATACGAGCATGATGCCATGTTAAATCTCTTAAGCACTTTGTCTATATATGCCTTTTGAGACAAACCAAGCAAACCTTGGGATTTGTCACGATGGATCTCTATGCCAAGCACAAAAGACGCATTTCCAAGATCCTTCATATCAAAATTCTGTGACAGTGCTAATTTTTTCTTGTTCAAAAAATTTATATCATTACTCGCAAGGAGAATGTCGTCAACATATAACACCAGGATCATAAAATTGCCCATGCTTATCATATAATAGATGCACTGATCCACTGCATTCTCCTTAAATCCAAGAGAGGACACAATCTCATGAAATTTGAGATACCATTGCCTGGATGCTTGTTTCAGGCCATATATTGACTTATTCAACTTACACACTAAGTGCTCTTTTCCATTCTCTTGGAAACCATCTGGTTGTTTCATATAAACTATCTCCGACAAGTCACTATTAAGGAAGCCAGTCTTCACATCCATTTGATGTAGCTCGAGATCAAAATGTGCTACCAAAGCCATTATAACTCGAAATGAGTCTTTGGTCGAGACTGGTGAGAAGGACTCCTTATAATCAATTCCTTCCTTCTGTGTGTAACCTTTAGCTACTAATCTGGCTTTATATCTTTCAATTTCACCTTTAGCAGTCCGTTTGGTTTTAAAAATCCACTTGCAACTAATTGGTTTACATCCTTCAGGTAGTTCCACCAAATCCCATACATTATTCTTGTACATTGAATTTATTTCATCCTCCATGGCATGAATCCATTCTGAGGAATTAGAACTTGAAATAGCTTTTGAAAAGTTAATAGGATCAGAATCGTCATTTACATTAAACTCATGTTCTTGCAAATAAACAACGTAATCATTTGAAATTGCCTGACGTCGAGTTCTTTGTGGCCTTCTCAGGGGAATTACCTCAATTTCTTCATTTGGTTCATTCACTAATTGGATCGGTTCAATTATGGGTTGGACTGGATCAATTTGTGGTTCTATGTGAGATGATTCTTTAGAAGGCACTATCAGAGAAACAACACTATGTTTATCAGGTGTTTAGGAAACATTGCTTTATTTTTGTCCTAGGAAGATCTAAAGTAATTTTCTCCCACTGTCCAATTCATCCTCGAAGTAAACAACACGATCAGATTCAATAACTCTCAATGAATGGGATGGGTAATAAAACCTACTTCCTCTTAAACTAATACAATAGCCAATGAAATACCCACTAATTGTTCTTGCTTCAAGCTTCTTAGTATGTGGGTTATAAGGTCTAACTTCAGCTTTGCATCCCCAAACATGAAAATGTTTCAGGCTAGGTTTCTTACCATATATCAGCTCATATGGGGTCTTTGGTACAGATTTGCTTAGAACTTGATTCAACACATATGCAGCCGTTCTCAAGGCATCACCCCATAAAAATTCTGGTAAAGTGCAATGAGTCATCATACATCATACCATCTCCATAAGTGTTCTATTCCTCCACTCTGCGATTCCATTCTGCTCTGGTGTGCTAGGCATATTATAACTCGTTTCTATTCCACACTCTTACAAATATTTTACAAAAAGACCAGGGTTTCTTCCAGTTTCATCATATTTGCCATAAAATTCACCACCTCTGTCTGAGTGTACACATTTTATTTTCTTTCCCAGTTTCAATTCAATTGCAACCTTGAACCTTTTGAAGGCTTCTAATGCTTCAGACTTTTCAGAAAGAAGTTCTACCTATCCAAATCTTGAATAATCATTAGTAAAGGTGATAAAATACTTGAAGCCTCCCATTGCACTGGGTGAGATGGGTCCACACACATCAGTATGGATTAACTCCAAAATATTCTCTTTCCTGGTCTTCTTCCCTTTTCTAGCTCTAGCTGTTAATTTTCCTTTGATGCAGTTTATACAAACGCTGAAATCTGAGAAGTCAAGATTAGGTAAAACTCCTTCTTTTATCAATTGTTTCATTCTTTCTTTGGAGATGTGGCTTAATCTTCTATGACAAAGTATTGAAGAAGTTTCATTTAACCTTAGTCTTTTATTTCCAACAACTGAGTTAATGGAATTTTCAAAAGTATTATCTAAATCAATTTTATATAAGCCACTATTCAAAGTACCAATTCCAACAACACAGGAGTCATAATATATCTTAAAATTATTATTTCCAAATAAACATGAATATCCATCTTGGTCTAAACAAGTAATAGAAATCAAATTCCTTCTCATGGAAGGTACGAAAACAACATTTTTCAATTCTAAAATATGACTAGTAGACAGATGTAAAGAAATAACTCCTATGTGTTGAACTTGTACTTTATCTTCATTTCCTAATCTCAAAACTGTTTCACCTTCACTTGGCCTCCTCAGATGTCTTAGCACCTGCAAGCAATTAGTAACGTGGATAGTGGCACCAGTATCCAACCACCAAGTGTTAAAAGGAACTTCAACATTATTAGATTCAAAACAAACTAGAGCTAAAAGGTTACATTTCTTCTTCTTTTCAAGCCACTTCTTAAATTTGAAGCAGTCTACCCTTTTGTGCCCATACTTCTTGCAGAATTTACAGTTTCCTTTGAACTTGGCTTTCTTAGGCTTATGTTGTTGCTCCCTCACATCATTCTTCTTCCTTTCATGATTAGATTTCCCCTTATTATCCTTCTGGAAGAGCCTATTTGCTTGTCCAGAATTCAAACCATGAGAGATGAAGTTTGCCACTTGCATCTTTGTCTTCTTCATATCTTCTTCTGCTTGAGTCACTATGGAAATCATCTCATTAATAGTCCATTCTTCCTTTTGAGTGTTGTAAGATATTTTTAACATATCAAATTGAGGAGGAAGCGACTCCAGGGCTCGCTAAATCAAGTAACTATCTCCCAGATCAACATTCATGCTCTTCAATCAACTGTAATAATGCACTAATTTCATTATATGCTTCCAAACACCACTCACTCCATCATACACAGTCTTTTCTAATAAGGACAGAAAATGTCCTTTTTCAGCTTTATCAAACTTAATATATTTTTCAGCCACTGAATCCAAGAACGTTTTTGCCTTTTGACTATCAAGAATACTTTGCCTAATGATCTTATCCATAGTGTACTTTATCACCATCAAACAAACTCTATTGGAATGAGTCCATTTTTCATGATGGGCTCTTTGAGCAAGAGTTGACTCCTCATTGATCTCCGGTTCCTCTTCACGTAAAGCTAGATCAAGGTTAGAGACTGCCAGATATAGTCTCAAGGATTCCACCCAATCCTCATGATTAGTTCCATTTAAAGTTTTCACAGAAGTCAGTTGCATAGGTACAGAAGCTGAGGAAAATTATTAAAATTTATGAAATTAATCATAAATTAACAACATTGCATGTTTGAACAATAATCATGCTTAAAATTTTCCTCTCAAAATATACAACTATTTACAGTATAATGCTATGATACTTAGTACCGATGGGGTATAAGTATTATAACATAATACAAGAACTATATGCTAAAATCCTAAAACCTAACACCGATAAGGTATTTAAAATTTTAGAAAATTAACATATAATCCTAACACTCATATTATTACCTACAAACTATATTAATAGAATTATACCGATAGGGTATAATTTTCATTAATATAGTACTCTCTTAATTTCAATTATTCCAAGATTAAATTATCATAACAGTAATTTAATCAACAATATTACATAAAATAGTATAGAAATTTCATGCAATTAACCCACGATAGGTGAGTATAATTACATAAAATTCAAAGGCAAAATATAAGCAATTATAATCTTTGTATAAATTTAAAAAAAATTATACAATAGATAATTATACAAAGATTATATAGTAAAAATTTTAAGCTAAAATTTAATTAATTTAATACTAAAATGAAATTAAAAAAAATTCAAGCTTGGAGAGTGGAACAAAACCATATTTATATATATATATATATATATATATATATATATATATATTGACTTTTCTTTATGCTTATACATTCTGGATATATAATATATATATTGTGGTTTGCGACTCCATAAATATATATATATATATATATATATATATATATATATATATATATATATATATAAAGTAAATGTCTCCAGCTCCGGCGTGAAGAAGAGTCAAAACATATATATATATTTTAAATAAATCTACTTAAAATCCAAACCACGAGGCAATGTGATTGTGTACAGAGATTTGTTCTCTGGAATAGGCTTAGGAAAGTCCCTGGGCCACAAACTACGAAGATGTAACCTTTGAAAATTGTCCCACCGTTCGGTGGGAGGGCTGAGACGCGTGTAGAGACTCCACGATTTCCTTTGAATGCCAAGAAATTCGTTTTATATATTATACGAATAGAAAATTATACATTTAATTTCGGTTATTAATTTAGGGTTTTTACTCATCAATTTGTTCCTAATGTTTTTGTAATTTCAGTTTTCCAAAATTTATACTAAACATTCAACAATTTTCTAGAAATTTAATTATTCTTCATATTACTAAAATAGATCCAAAAATTGCTGTCAAAATTTAATCTCAATTCAAATTAACAACATACTAATAAAATAAATAAGAAACAATAAATCTAAAGTAATATTGCCATAATTTTATTTTGATGTATTATGGCTGAAACATATAAGGAATTCATACTAGATAAAATAAAATATCAAAATATAATTTGTACAATTCGACTCATCAATATGAATTTTTAGCTCTGATACCAATTATAAGAAATTCTAAGATTCACAAAATAATTTAATATTCATACAACCATAAATCCATAAAGAGGAGTACAATAATTGCACAAATAAAAATAAAGAGTTTTTGAATTACCTGACCTTCCTGCTACATCCATGATGTCTGATTGTAGAATTGGTTGGATCACTGCCCACTCTTCCTCAGGTGAGTCTCGAAGAGAATATTTGGAATTACAAACTGCAATGTGATGGGAGACTACAGCTCACCTTATAAGGAGGTGGATAGGGATCCTAACCTTAACCCAACTAGGATTAATTAGCCTATCACAATTAATCTAGAATAGGGTATATGCACACACTTTAGAGTTTTAATATAACACAAAGTCTAGGCATTATTATTATATTAATGACATTGAATTAATATTATATATTAAAATATGTTTAGTCTATTATTTTACATCTATATGAAGAAGAAATCATGTAATGAAGGGGATTCTTATTTGTACAAATAGTACTTCGAATGTAAAATGAGCACGAAGAATTAACAATACTTCTTTATCCTTTAAGTTATTTTGCTAGATCGGTTGCTCAATACCTTTGGTTTCTACCAAGACCTAATAAAAAAATGGAAAGCAAAACCATATGCTTCAAAGCTAGAATAAATGGGATTTCACTTCTTAATTTTATAAAAGCAAATCAATATATACTAATCTATTTTTCATAAAAAAGGAAATAATACACATGCAAATTGTAAAAGTGAATCATGAAAGACAAACAGGTAAAACAAATAAGCATAAATAACAATAAAAAATGAATCAAAACATCACCAAAAGCCAAATTAAATACTCAACCAAACAAATAAAAAATCAAGAAGCAAAGTTAATTCAATGAATTTCATGGAAATAATGGAACAATGCAAGTATGAAATTGAGATAATGAGTTGATGGGAAATGTTAGGGCCAAATAACTAACTAATGTTGTAGCAGTAAGCAATAATGTTATTTACAAAAGGCTTAATATAGAATAGATAAGTTACGTTACACCTAAGATTAAAATTATAGATAACATATGTCGTGATCACATATGTCATGATCACATTTTGAATAGTATTAATTACTATTTTCTACATCATATCATAATTTGCCATCACATTTTAAATCCATATACTATGACAGGTGGTGTTTATGGTGCATTTGACAAAATATGGTGCACTAAAACATGGGGCACATGAAAATTTTCTATTAGTCCATATGTGCAATATGTATGGTCCATACAATATTTAATTTGACCTAAACTTTTATTAAAATTATAAAACCTCCCTTAAAATATTAATCCCCATTTTGTTCTATTACTTAACTTTAACTTTGATTATGGATTTGATTTGGGAATAATATATGTGTCTAATTTCAATGTTAACATCTTTCTATTCTAGACTCAATTTAGTGGTCTTCTATTCATAAAGTTTGGAAGCAACCACACATCATTGCTTGATTTTTCTCTTCTATATAATATGTAAGAAAAATTAATAATTAACTTGTATAGAATTTAGAACACCATAATAAAATTAGTGTGGAAATGTATCTTTATCATGGATTTAATTTTCATAAGTATGATGGTATTCAAATGAATACAATAGGCATAAATTTTTCTCTCCTTCTCATAGAATATATAACTCTTAATTGGATAAACCAATAACTCTAATTAGGTCAAAAGTGGAAAGGGAACTTAACCCATATAAATAAAACCCTATGAGGCTCTTTTATTACAACTTAGTAAAGATAAAAGCTTGCACTTTAGTTGCCAAACACATTCACCCATAATCAAGTATCTATAAGTCCCAATAATAAATTACTTTAACAAAAATAAAATATCTATAGAAAATAAAATTCTCTTGAATCATTACTTAGCTAGTTTTATCAAAAGATTAAATATCTATAATTAATGATAACTCATATAAAAAAAATTCTAGTATTCTTTTATTTGGGCAATATTAATTGTAAAATAAAATTAAATGTCTAATATGCAAAATTTTGACTATATTATTTTTTCTTATTATTCAGTTAATATTAGATTTTTATACTATTTTATATTTTTAGCTATAACTTAAATTTTGTATATTAGATTTAGGTGATCTTTATATTGTTGGAAAGCCTAGAAAAAGCTCTAAAACTTTCATATTTTGGTTAAAGCCTAATTCAAAAGTCTGAAAGGTAAAAAATAACTGTGAATTTGATGTTTTGTTTTTATCTAAGCTACACTAATCTAGGCTTTTTATCCATATTTAGAGCTCTAAAAATTCAATCAAAATGAAATTATTGCCTAAAGTTTCCTAAGGCCTAGCCTAACAACTCTTATGTTTTTGGTTTACTAAAACTATATAGTTTTAGGAGTCTGTAGAAATCAAATCTATGAGATTTTATTATAATAACTCTTGTAGTGTATTATTTTGTAATTTAGGTTCTAGGCTTCTAAAATTAGCAAGATCATATTCTTTGTAACCCTAGGAGATATGTTAACTTGTCCATTAGGTTTAATAGCAAAAGAAATTAGATGTAAGGTTTATGCTTTCAAAGGCAAGAACATAATTCCACACAACTGTAGATAACTTTTTTCTCTTCTCCAAGCTTTTTCATAATTATTAATGCAAGACAAATTTTCTTACTAATTCAAGCAATTTAAGGCCCATCTCTGTTTGGATTATGAGATCCTAAGCTGTAATATTAATTTTTGCTAATTAATTTTTCTCTTTCTCTAATGTTTTTATTTGATTTTCTAAAATCCCATGAATTAGATTCTAATGTTGTGTAATGTGTGTTTGTTTAAGTAATTTATAATATCTATTTGGTTTTGTATTGAATGTTGATTAGTTAATCATCATTTTCTTATGAGAATAGTAGGTTGAATGATTAAATTAGAGGTTTTTAATTTAATCCTTTAATTTAGTTGAATCTTATTTTCATATCAATTTAGATCTGGTTTTATAGATTATAACAGTTGCTTAATTTTACTAATCTAATTTGATCAAATCTTATATGGTTATCAAGTATAGAAATTATGAATCATTGCAGAGTTTCTAGATGATTCTATGCTAAAAAAATCAATTATAATTGTCAAATATGTTTTAATCTATGATTAATCCACCAAAAATTTCTCAATTCTTTAGATTAATTACGTTTCTATATTGATTTTTTGTGTTACTTATGTATTCTATTTCTAATAATGCATTTTGTTTAGTTTCTAATAAAAAACCTTAATTTAATTTTGTTTATATTCCTACATCTTATTTGTATACTGTTTGTTTAATTGCTTAATTCTATTTCCATTTACTTGTTCTATTTTTTAATTTAATTTTGTTATCATAGTCAATAATGGAATATAGAAGGATGTCTTAAGTGGGTCACTAAGGGTTTGACCTGATTTATTATTTTATATTGTAAAATTTTTGTTAAACTAATAATTTCTACTTTTGATTAGATTTAATTATTGTTAATGTCCATCTCTTAACAGGCTTCTAAAATCTTATAAAAATAAAAATTTTAGTTTAAAAAAAATAAACATTTAAATTTCATGTATATATATATATATATATATATATATATATATATATATATATATATATATATATATATATCAATGATATGTAACATTATGATTTCTCAAATTGTCAATTTCAAAATTATGATATAATATAAATAAAATAACCCAATACTTAAGAAAAATTAATTATATAATTAACTTTGATGTCTCAAACAAGCAATTTGCATAACTATTAAAACTAGATATTAAAATTGACACTAAGTTAAAATCTAACAATAGAGTTTTCATAACATATTCATAGAAATTATTTAAATAAAGTACGAATAAAAGTTTTAAATTTGACTTATAATAATTTGGAAACTCTCATGGTAGCAACATATACTACTTAACCAGAAGCTCTAATAAAAAATTTAGAAAAGAAAAATTGGATTCACAACATATATGCTAAGAACTTTATAAGTTGCTTTGTACTATGCCGAAAGAAACACAAAAGCTTATATGCCAATTTATTATTATTAGTAGAAAATATTCTTGGTAAAAAAATTACTTTAATATTCAAATATTATATATTTAAAAGAAGATTCAATGAAAATTTTACCTTTCTATTATGAGTATTTTCTAACAAGCAAATATATATTAACATATACTTTATTACAAATTAAAACTATACAAGTAAATTTTGATATTTAAAAGCAATTTTAAATACCATAAATGATCTTTAACCAAAATAAGCTCTTAAATATAGGTATCACATTTTTCAATGCAAAAAAAATATAACATTAAATTAAACTCACACTAATGTGAAGATTTGATTTAATTTTCAAAAACTATACACTACTTCAAAATATAGATTAGACATTATTAAGTAATTCTTCATATTTCAAAAAATTGATAATATTAATGACATTCTTGATATCAAATAATTATAAATTTATTAGCACTAATTGATTAATAATTTATTTATCAAATATAATTTTTTTAAAAAAATTATATGAAATTCCACCCCAAAGAAGGAAAGGAAAAAAATTACATTTGATAACTATTATATAATAATGTGAAATTTAATTCATTAATATATAGCTAGAATTATAAAATAGTATATGGCATTCTTAAAATTGATTCATCTAATAATTCTTTAAATTATAAAAAAGTTAATTCAGTTGTATAAATTATCTAATATTACATTATTAATAAAAGGAAAATTTCTTATATATTAGAAAGATCTTCACACAAAAGTTCCTAATACATAACTATAGATTCTCCTTTAGGGAAAATATATAGTATGTATTGAGTTCTTTCTCAATATATTAATTCAATTACATAGAGAATAACATGATGTTCAAAATCAATATAAGGATAATTTTATAATTTTAACCAAATTCCTTTAACATATTCCTTTTTAGAAACATTAATTAAATTAAAAATAAAAATATATGAAAATAATATTAATATAATTCAATAACACATCTTACTTGATTCATGTAAGACCAATGGTAAAATAAAATGTTTATAAATGTGAGCATCATGTGTGAAAATGATATTAAAAAAAAATACAAATACCATGTGTTCAATAAAATATATTTTCAATAAAAGAGATTGCATAAAAAAATTAAAAATGCAATGTGTTAATTCTAAGCATTTAAAATATCAATAACTAAATGTAGAAGTATATAAATATCACTACATTCTTTGCTTTATGTAGAGAATATAGTATGTAAAAATTCTTTTAAAATTGAAGGCAAATATGATAATATACTATTATTATAAATTTATTCTCTTTAGGTAGATTAAATATATAATAATAAAATAAATATTAAAATAAAATTACTTTACTAAACTAATTTCCAATTACAATATACAACAATTCCTTTAGGCAAGTCATCATATGAAATAATTAAAAAAATATTTTATTAAACTCATTTATTATTATAATATACACTTACCTATTTTAGTAAGTAAATATGTGCAATAATTAAAAAAGAAATTCCTAAATATTTATCAACAATTAACTTAAAGGCTTATGAATTATTATAAATTAATTTCACTTTGAAAACAATTATCCAAATTAACTCGTTAACCTATCAAAATAATCAAAATATTAAAATTAAAATCATAAGTATAAATTAAATTATTGAAAATAATAATATGATTAGTTCATTAAGAAGTATTAAATAATATACATCAATACTGATCATTAAAATCATATTGCATTGTAATTAACACAATCTTAAACTTAATAATTTTTTACTTAAATAAAAGAAAATACTACTCAATTCCCAATGTCATGTTATTGAAATTATTTTAAATAATAATTTTTACAAAATGTCATCACTTTGTCACATTAAGGATGAAATAAAAGTCAATATTCCATTAAACTAATTAATGGTAAATTATTGGCAAGAAAAATACTTGAGGTATAATATTTTCTTTATCTTATGCTCCATATAATAATTATCTTATTATTAAATCTTAAAAGTGGCAAAGAAGAATCTTAATAAATAACTATTGAAAACATAAATTTTTATTTTCACTAATAAAATTCTCTTTAAGATAATAATTATCCAAAATAATTTTAATAATGAGATAAAAATGAATTAATGGAGCAAAAATATTGTGCATAATATTATAGAAAATGCAATATATTAGTTCATGGGCACATAGATATTAAATATAATATGCAAAAAATCTCCTATTATTGAAGCCAATAAGGACAATATTTAATATTAGAAATTCATTTCCTTTGAGTAAATAAATTCTTAATAGTAAAATATGTTTAAAAAATGCTCCAATAAGTTGATTTTTAATTAAAACACACAACTACGTCCTTTTGATAAGTAATTATATGAAATAATTAGAAATTAATCCTATAGATATTCATAACTTGGTGTTAATATGAATTTTTTCATTATGGTGATGATTATTTGAAATCAATCTAAAAGTCTACTGGGATTACTAGAAAAAAATTACCCAAAACTATTATTCAAATAGTTTTGCAAAATTAATAACTTGTAAAATATGATTAATTTATAGTGGAGTGCTATACAACATACAACTATACTTATTATATGAGTTCCATATTGCATTAAAATCCATAATCATATGCTTCATTTGATACGAAATATTTAAATAATTATTTGAATCATTTAAAAAACTTAATATATATATATATATATCATAAATATTTAATTAGTAAATAAATTACTTACTTTCAAAAGGTATTTATGTTTTAAGTTAGGAATAGTTTTTTTTAATAACTTCATTTTAAGCCCATAAACATGTTCTTATGACAATAAAATATAGAGAAATATAAATAATTAAAAAATGATAAACCATAAAGGTTAAATCCCATGTCATAGCTAAGAAGCCTTATGTTTTACCTCTTATTTCAAGCTTCCACTATTGCAAGTAAATCCACCATTGAAGCTTAACTTTGAGCTTCTTGGTGCAAGTTTTTTGCCTACTTTAAGGGTGAAATCATAATAAAATTGCAAGTTCTAACATCTATTTTATCTCAGTGATAATTAAGGCAAAACTCTCAAAATAAACAATAAAATATTCAAAAAATTATAGAAAATTATTTTTAAAAAAAGAACTTAGTTTTCTCAATTACAATAAAAAAATTATTGGATATTTCATATATGTAACTAATCCTTATCAGGGCTAAGAATAAGTACTCTTAATTAAATATTTATTAACATACAAGAAGATGTCATTTCAATATATATATATATATATATATGAATTAATTTGTCGTAAGCATCCACTAATAGACAACAAGCTTTCATCTATGAGAACTAATTAATGTATTTCAAATAAAGGATATCTATCCTCTATAAATTTGATCAAGGTTATTAAATAATCCATAATATAGTATATTAGTCTACAACAAAAAATGTTGATCAAATTATTTAATCTTAAAACATCAAACATTAATCTTACAACAAATATTTATTCCATGGATCAAAACAAATTCCACCAAATAAGTGTTTTTAATCACAAAAAGGTAATTTCTTTGGCCTTTGCCATAAAACAATTAATTAAAGAGCATATATAACCTGAAAAATAAAATTTATCTCCATTTTAAATTTATTAGATTTGCACAAGCAAATATGAAAAATATAACAAAATTATGTTAACGATAATCTCACCATGGAAGCTAATATCAAGCTTTTATGAGCAACTAATCTAAACATAAGGAAAATTTGAAATTTGAAAAACACATAGAAGTCATCATAGAGTTTTCTGTGTAAGAGACATGGAATCTAAATCTATACTAGTTTTAATATCATATGTAAGAAAAATTAATAATCAACTAGTACAGAATTTAGAATACCATTATTTAATTAGTGTGGAAACATGCCTTTATTATGATTTTAATTCTCATGGGTGTGGTAGTATTCAAATGAATAATATAAATATAGATCTTCCTCTTCTTCTTTTAAGGTGTAATATTTTCAATGGTACAAGCCAACATAAGTAAGTTAAGAGTGGAAAAGAGATCTAACTAATATAAATAAATCTAATTAAGTCCTTCCATTGCATGTGAGTAAAGATATATGCCTACATTTTAGCAATCAAACACTTTAATTTATAATCAAGTATCCATAAGTCTAAATAATAAATCACTTTAACAAATTAGGCTTTAAAAAATAACTTGGTACACAAAATGCAATTGGTAAGATTTCCTTTTAGTTAGCTGGTATTAGAACAAGAATGTAAAAATATAGAAAATGAAGCACAAGTAACCTATCTGAGGCTCTCTCATAAAAATGACTGATCCTTCTTTCTTTCCATAAAGTACCAATCAAATCTAATTGTGCAATTAAGTTTTAGTTAACATCGATAGTATTTTTAGGTCTGATTCATGGTTGGAGAGGATAGCCTTCTTAAGTAAGGATGATCCTTCATTTTTCCTTGTAAACCTTCCATTGTTATGATCACTAATTTAGTTAAAAGTCTATTGTATCCTTATATAAAGATATCCATTAAAGTTTGGAAGGTAATGCATAATTACTTTGCCTCCATATCATCCCTCTACTACATCCACAATAAATTCAAAGTTATTTGTATCCACACCTAAATTCATAGTGAGTTGCCATCTTATCAATCAAAATTTACATCGCGAATGACCATTATTTCAACATTACTTCACACTGGAGTCATTTTGATGATACAACAAAATTCATTTGCCAGTATCCGACATCCACCACCCCATCTTTACCTCTAGACCTTTAGTGCTATTAATGCATAATTGTTAAGGATCCACCCACAATGCCTCTTCATCCTATATGAATCATCATCACTTGTCTACACTAATTAATTTGGAATTGATTGATAACCTTCCAAAATTTTAAGGAGCTTCCATAACTTCACCCTTTTTTTTTCTTACTCATCATTCCAAATCATTGGTTATTTTAACCCTCAATTGATCTTTATGGCCTACAATATCCTACATCACCTATTGCCTCCATATATGACTTCCTTTGCATAGTGGACTTCACCCAAATATTATCAAAGTTTATAGTATATCATGTCAAAATTATTCTCTGACATGAAAAATAAAAGTGCACTAAAATAAATAGCTTACTACAAGCCCATGAAAAATTGCACGTTTTTTACATAAAGGCTATCAGTTGACTCTTGAAAGATCCATTGAATTATTTAGTTTTTTAAATATGTTGGTTTTGGTTAAAACATAGCTAGGTTGGGCAACCTAAAGTAAGGATGCAAAGGAGTTGACTCGAGTCGAACATCTAGTTATTCAAGTTCGAGCTCGAGTTTATCGAGCTTAAAAATGTCAAGCTCGAACTCGAGAATATGAGTTTAATCAAACTTATTTGAGCTTAAATGAACCTTGGATTCCTTACTTTAAATTTCTAATCGAACCTAAATATTTGAGCTCGAGTTCGAGCTTAGGTTTAAATGAACCTAAATGAGCTTATATAAACCTATAATAGTTTAGTGAATTTTTATACTTATATTATATAAAAAATAAAAATATATTTTACATTAAACTTGTTTAGGCTTGTGAATAACTTAAGTCAAGTAATAAAAAACTCGAGTTTGACTCATTTGACAAATGAGATCGGATTGTTAAAATTCGAATCCAAATCAAATTTTTTATAAATCAATCTCGAACTATTTACAAATATTTCAACTTGCTTGCATCCCTAACCTAGAGTAATACTGGTTGTTTCTCTTGCAATGCAAAATGGATGGATTAGTTATCCTACTAGTTTTCCACTTTTATTTTTAATATATATTTAATAGTAATCCTTTGTTTTCTTTTTTAATTGTTTGCATGTTCTTTTTTAACTCTTCATGAAATTGCAAGAAAATTTTACATTACAATTCTCTGGGGCCACGTAGATTCATGATTGATCCACATGTAATTTAGTGTGTATAAATGATAATAATGAAATCTTTAAATTTTTTTGTATACCATGTAGTGTGGTTTCAATGCACTCACTCAATTTCATAGTTGGGGAAAAAGAGATTAAAATTTGATTGAATTGCAAAGGTAAAAATTTTAATTAAGTAGTGCTACTCTAACTATTACCTTTTAGAGAATATTGATCAAATTTCCATCTCTTTGTATTTTAAAACAAGCCATTTGTATAAAATCATTTTGATAACATCTTTAATAGTGCAATGACATTTAATATTATTTCTAAAAATTTTTTCTCATAATACTTTGGATTCAAGATCAGAACTTTACATATATGTTAACTGATTTATCACTCTTACTTTTATCAATAAAAAATTATCTCATGTTATAAAAATAATAGTAATAATACTCACACTACTACACATATCAATTATCCAATTTATTTCCTAATTTAAAGAAAGTTATTTATCTTACTTAGAAATATTATTACCACAAGTTACTTGTCATTTCTAAAGAAAGCTCTCAACAAGCTTTACAAAAGTTACCAACAAACCTAAAAAAAATTACTATTTATGAAAATACGTGTATTTAAGCAAGGTAGTATTTTTAAAAGTAATAATAATGATATGCACACACCACCATGCATTATGAGAAAAGGAAAAAAAACTATAGAAATAACATTTTACATGTGAGTTAAACTCTAATAATATGAAATAAATTAGTCAATTATTCACTTTCACCTTTAAGATCTCATTGAACTATCTAGCTTAAATTGTTTTTCTGTAATTATTACAACAGAAAACAAATGCTTTTTCTTTTCCCTGCAATGGAAGGCATAATTTTCATAAAGTCAAGAAAATTCCTAAGGTCCAACAAAAATACACTAATCATCAAATATTATAGACAAATCAGAATAAATACAATACTTTTAACTTAAGTGACATGTAGTATCTTTTGAAAGCTTTGTTTTCTTCCACAACTTGAATGCATCGAATGGTCTTACTACTCTTACAATCACAAAAAAAAACAAAAAATGATAAATCACAGCTAACTTTTTGCCCAAAACTTATCAAAAGACATTCAACTCATTCATGATGTCAAATTCTTCACAAAAAGTGGGTCCTTATATCTACTGTCATTTCTTTCAGCCAGAGGACAACCTTGGTAGGAATCATTGTTATAGCAAAGCCTAAAAAGCTTGTCCCAGTAAGGATCCTGCAGTAAACAAACCAAACCTGATCATAAACAATGTTAAATCACTGAATCATTAAGTTATACTTCGCTATTATTTGGCTCATAAAAAACTTAAAAAAAATCTTTTTTCATTTTCCAGGCTATCTATGATAGAAAGCATAGTATAGTGTTAACAGATTAACCTATTTTTACAATTATCAATTCATCTCAACTCATCCCATATATGACGTGCAGATTTCCAACTATGATAAGCAGCGACCTGGCGTGAGTAATTGCGACATTGAATCTCCTCGGATTGCTCACAGATCCCAAACAGTCTGTTTTGTTTAAATTACTGTGTTAATTGTATATCTCAAAGTTGATACTATGGTGGCTTTCATCCCTTGTCCCTGAAACTGTTCAACACTCCCAACCTTAACATCCAGATTTCAGCAAGCCATAATTTTCAAGCACATTTTTAATCTTTATCACTTGCTGTCAGTAGGCTGTAATTACCCCAAACAGATTCATTTACATTTGTACCTGCTATGAGTTTCTTGATCAGGACGATCACTTTGCTTGCCTCAATCCGGTTGTACCACGAAGCATTGTTTCCTTTGCTCTCATCAAAGTCTTGAATTCCAATGGACTGAACTGGAAAATCTTTGTTGGGAAGGAAACTCAGAGGATCATATGCAGAATAATTGATTTCTTGACATGCAAGTAACTGTCATCCATAAAAGAGTTTGGAAGGTAATCCAAAATTCGCAGATGAGATCTGTAATTCCTCACCATTCATACTCTTGCGGCAACATCTGCTTTCAAATAGCCTCTCCAAAGTGGATTCGCCTAATACTGTATTCAATGCATCTCTAGAATTTACAACGGGCCAAGTTGCTCCGGATCTCCAGCAAGAACTACAGTGTCCCTTTGAAAAAGCTTCGCTATAGGAACCATGCTGTCAGGCTCCAAAACCTGGCCCGCCTTATCTAAGAATATATGTGAGAAATGACCAGCAGTGACACCTTCAGAGTAAAGCAAGAAAGAGCTCATGTAAGTAGAAATTATGATCCTGTAGTGCCTCAACACCTTAAGAGGCGGGCGCTTAAAAATGCAGTATTCAAAGTAACAAAACTGGATATAATTCTGTTGCAGATCCTCGAAGGGGCAGCTAGCAATATTTAGCCTAAAGATCTCATCCTGTTTTATTCCAGCCATCGTAGAATTGTTGGTGAGCTTGTCTAGTATGTGATCGGCTGCACTAAGCAGCACAAACAAGAATGCGAGCACTCTCTTATTTCGTGTATATTTGCAAGATTGATTCCACAAGAGTCATCGTTTTACTCGTACCCAGAGGTCTATATATCACGCAAGGAGGAGCATTATTGCAGCTGAGTATCGTCTCAACTGAGTTTTTGTTCCTTATTTAGTCTGGAAGCAAAGGGAATAAAAGGAATTGTTTTTGGCAATCTCCTTGTGTTGGCAGAATCAGATGGAAAAAGAAGTGTAGGATCCAAAACTTATGCTGCTTGAACACCTTGGTATATCCTCCTCATGTTCATTCTATTGTAGGCGAACTGTATATTATACAAGTTGCTATTTTGATGGGTGGCATGCAACTCCATTGGAATTCTGAGAAGCAGTTCATCAGCCTCATCGCGATAGATGTATCCCTGAAAAATTGCATTTTTCATTATCGCACATTTGCATAAAAGACAGAAAAAAATTGTTATCTTCTTCATAAGCACTATAATATCTTCTAAGCTTAGGAGCCTAAGAGATTGGAGCTTTAAACTTTTTCAATTCAAGTTGCTTGGAAAATAATAGATACAATTCCTATATATAGGCTCGAGCAGGGAAGGAATAATATAAAATAATTATAATGCTCAATTATAGGCCTGGATTGGGAAATTAATCAACTAATCAATGAAAATAATGTAACATAAATACTGAGCAATCATTTTGGAAGGAAATTAGACAACTAAGCAGTTATGTCAGACCTATTATTGTCTTTTAGATCCGGACCATTGTGTCAATGGACTTGTAATTCCTGGTCAATGAATTAGGCAAACAACTTTGGTCATCATGAATTAAACAACGTCATAAGGTACAAACCTCATAAGTATCTTCATTGGTAATTCCAGACTCCAGAGACCGCCCTCACATAAACAACATCACCATGTACAAGAGAAGGCCTTGTGTCAGCCATGATAGTAAGACACTTGGAAAGAACTTCAGGAAGTTGCTTATTCTTCAACAACACTCTAGTTACATGAAAAAATCTCATACTCAGGAACCTACTTCCGGATTTCTTCATTCATGTTGAAGGATGTGAGAAAAAACCAAAAGATCCATGATCAGGAGTAAACTGTTTCCTTTTGGAAGATCTTATATGCCTTGTTTGGAGCCAGAGATCGAGAAACCTTATCTTCTGCCAATAAAAAAAAAAACACTTTCAATCCTCATATCTTCTGCATCAAAGCACAAAGTAAGACCTGCGCATTCCAATTTCTCTTGGTTTGCAAGATAACCAAGTTGTCAAAGTTTGATAAGGCTGAAGAATTCTGTCCTCTATAGAAAATAATTCGAGAAACTGTCCTAGAGTTATGCGTCGGATTTGCTGGAGGGCGGTTCTTTAAGGACAATGTGCATGTGTCTGGAGGATTAAAGCAAAATATCTGGACACCCCAGAGCTCCACCTGCTCCTTTGTAGTGTTCTCTCTGGAGACTGCGCATTTCCTACAACGACAAATTGAGGCATTCCATTTAGTAATGGAAATGGGGGAAGATATGATGTGATCGGATCTTCCTCTTTAGGATCATGACAAAATGCGGATTTCTTGCCTTTATAATCAATGAATCCAATCTGTCCCTTTGCTCCAATGACTGAATATTCATCATCATCTTATTTGCACTTTTCAGTTGTGTCCATTGTTCAACAGAAACAACAAGGTTCTATGAACTCTGTAAGATAATATGTTCAGATTATCAGAATTTCTTCTTTTCAGTATGAGAAGAATGTGACGAGATTAATTAGAGCATTTTGACATTAGAAAAGCCCAGTACTTCACAGTCACAATCCAAAAACTCATTTAACAAGCTATCTACAATGCCATTTGTGATATCTGAGGCCAACTAGAATTGAAAACAATGACCAAGAGAAGCAAATATTAGGAAAATCTTGATAAATGCAAAAAAAAATACATATATAAATAGAGTTTTATAGTCTTAATAAAACAATGAATGCACTTGCGGAACTTCTTTCCTGCTAATTGTTCAATTTCAATAGAAAGTTATCCACTAATATAGTTTAAAATTTTTAAGATTTTAACGAATGAAGATCAAGATGTCATATGTAGATTAAAAGCACAAAAAGAGATTAAGAACTCTCAACTAACGAGTCAGTCAACAGATTCTAAGAAGCAGTGCAAAATATACAGAAATTGACAGATTGTTTTATTTAATGCATAAGCATATAATGAAGCAGGTGCAATTGCAGGTACTCTTAAACTGACTGAGGGTGTGATCTGTTATTTGCAACAGTAAGCGGTCAACAACAACAACAATAACAACAAAGCCTTATTCTATTAAATGAGGTCGGCTACATGGATCAAAACCAAATTTTTTTTTGTGATATTATTCACCAAGAGATCCCTTTTTATAACTTCTTCTAATATCCTTTTTGGCCTTACTCTACACTTTTTTCACAGGGCTAAAAACCATGTGATCAACTCTTCTCACTGGTGCCTCTAGTAACCTTCTTTGCACATAACCAAACCACCTTAACCGATTTTCTGTCATCTTCTCCTCAATAGGTGCCACGCCAATATACCCTCGTATGCAGTCATTTCGTATCTTGTCCTTTCTTGTATAACCACACATCCATCTTAACATTCTCATTTCTGCTACCCTCATTTTTTATTCTTATTGTCCCTTTAGAGCTCAACATTCACTACCATAAAGTATAGTTGGTCGTGTAGCAATCCGATAAAACTTCCTTTTAAGTTTAGTAGGTACTTTACGGTTACAAATCACTACAGATGCCTTTCTCCATTTTAACCATTTAGCTTGTATCCTGTATATGATATCTCCGTCAATTTCCCCATCGCTTTGTAAAAAAGATCCCAAGTACTTAAATTTAGATATTTGCGATATGATATACTCTCCAATTCTTATCTCCAATTCATTTTTATCTTGTTTCTTATTAAATTTGTAATGTATATACTCCGTCTTACTCCTACTCAAGCGAAAACCCTTTGATTCCAAAGTTTGTCTCCAAAACTCCAATTTATAGTTAATCTCTTTCAGCGATTCTTCAATTAAGACTATATCATCCGCAAATAGTATACATTTAGGAATAATCTCTTGTATATTCCCTGATAATAACAATAAGCAGTCAACTAAGCAAAAATTAATTTTAATAATAATACTAAACAACAAATATTCTTGCAATATTACTTCTAAAATAATTAAAAACACAATGTAATTACAACACCAACAAGATATATGCCCACTACGATTAGATTCCCACGGATGAAACACTTGGTCAGATTAGCATTATATCATTGCTATATCAAAATGGCTGCCGCTTGAGCAATCCTGCTAAGACTTCAGACTGTAACCTAACACTGTAAACTAACAAAGGGATAAGATTAGATCAACATTTTAGACTGCAAATTGGGGAGGGGCTGCGCGAACGCAAGCCCCCACTACCACAAATTATGACGTAGGCTCTCCTACTTGAGGAGACCTTAGGTTAGCACCCCTCCCAAGTGCAATGGAGGTCACTAGCCTAGGCCATGGGCCTTCTTGATCACCCATTAACCCCGTCCAGGTAAGTATGTTACTCTCTTGGTTTCCCTCCATATTTATTGTCAGCAACTCCGCAGCTAATCTGTAAGTTATACAATGTGGGACATGTGTGAGTAAGGTGTCTTTCTATTATATGTGAAATAGAAGCAGAGCATCTGAAACATTAGGAGAAACCAAGGCTAAAATAAATATTATCACATTCTAGCAAAATGTTCATGGTAAAACACAGAAGTGCACTGACTTGATGAGTCACTACAAATCCGTTAAAAATAACACTAGTTATTCTGCAGGAATGTCATCAGTTGACTAGAAACTAAAAATAACCAAATCCTTAATCTTGCCTTTAACATATGTACATTTTCTGAGAGTGTCCTCCCTAGCGAATCCAACCTTTTCCAAAAACCCTCGGTGAAGCCTTGTTCTCTACTAAAACAAATGCCTGCAACCTAACCAAATCCTGGAAATCCTTGAATACTTGAGACAGAACAATTTTCAAAGCTTCCGCAGCATACCTTGCCTCCAATACTTCATCGCTATAGCATAGCCAATGTCTGCCCTGCACCTGTCATTGCCCGACAAGGAAACACAGAAATATAGCCGATTGAGTTGTCGTCTAAGCATATTGAAAGATACCATGAATGTGTTCCATTGCAGTGACTTTATGGCGGCCGCCCCTGACATGAAGTTATTCACGTCGCTCAGCTTGAATGGCTGCAGAGAGATTATTGAAAGATCTAGCGCTCTATTGACATATTGTTTTGATCAGATATGTTTCCTGAATGTGTCAGTTCTTGAAAAATATAGTAGGCTGGGCAATCAACAACAGCACTGATTGTTTCTTCTGCAATGTTAAATGGATGGATTAGTTAATCCCACTGTGTTCCAGTTTCAATTTTTTTTTATGCTTATTGACTGTGAATGTGATCCCTTTTTATTTGTTTCAACGTTCAATCTTCTTTTCTAACTCTTCATGGAATTTCTAGGAAATTGCAGGAAAATCATATATTATAATTGGTGTGTGTAATGTGTTTATACTTAGTTCTACAAATCTTTTGTATTCTACATCATGCAGTGAGGTTGGTTTCAAATTTTGATTCCATAATGAAGGGTAAAAATTTAAGTTGAATAGTACTACTCTTATTATTGTTATTTAGTCCCCTTCGACTTTTAGAATTATATACATGGCAATATTGATAAAATTAATACCTTGTTACCTCTGGTTTTAAAGCAAGACAATAGCAAAAGCCATCTTATGTTACAAAAGATAATGTCAAACCTACTTTGCTTTCTCAAATTTTGTTTTTTGCATATTTGCTTAATTGGTTGGGATTTTTAAATTTTGTTCCCCTCTTTATACAATAACTAATATAACAACTTTAAAGGGTGGACTTGCATACCCATGTCAATATTTTTAAACCCAAATTGGCCTAACCCGCTTAACTAGTCAACTACCAATTTAATTGATCCAATGACCTGAATTATTCATTTTTTTCTCCAATTTAAAAGTTTAATATAAAAAAAGCCCTACTTAAATTTCAAGATTTATTGTATGTTTAAAGAGTAAAGTGAATGAAATTCATCAAATTATATTGACTATTATATTATTCGAAGCATTTTATAGATATTAGTATTACTTGAAGTGATCTTGCAATGAGCAATGATAAAATATTTTAGGACACAATTACCTCTTAAACTATTTTATTATTTTATATTTTTTACATTTTAAAATTTGTGACTTTATCATCTATTTAATATAATATAAATTACCATTATATTTGCTTTATATTAAGATATATATATCTGGAGTAATATTCTGCTAATATCTTTAAACCCACTAAAATATAAATTTCTGGCAAATAATAGCCTTACAATTTGAATATAAGATATTGTTCTTCAACTATTTTGAAGATTTTTAATATTAGTTTTCCTATCAATTATTCCTTCTATTGCTACATTACAAATAATTATATTAAGATCAATGTTTATTTTTGTTTTAAAAACACAATAACAAATTTGCACTAATTAAATAAATTTATTTTTATATACATACATGTAATATATAATTTATTATATATAAAAATATAACAACTACTTCAATAACTCAGTTTAACTAATTGAACTAGTTTGACCTTAACTTTCTCTTCTTATTAGGTTGATAATCATTCCAAGTTTAAGAATATTGACCCATATGCCTTTCCAGGTCATATTTTCCTTGCAAATATATTAATTAAGTAATTTGTAGTAAATTAAAATAGATGATTCACATTTGTTGCAATAAAAATTAGAGCAAAGAATACAAAGTTGTTAAGTAATAAATACTTGTTATAGATCTTAAGAATCTAATGGTAATACTTAGTCTAACAAAATCTAATGATAATAATGTAGTCAATTATTCTTGGCATCTACGTTCCAAATTACCTAACATATTATAATATTGGGCTAACTAGAAATGGAAAGTTTTGGAACCTCTTAAAAAACAAGAGATGCAGCCATTATAATTTCCTTTTAACCATTTTTTATTATCAAATATTTATGTTAGACAGTTATGGTACAATACTAGCCCATTGGTTTTACAAGTCAAGGCTATTGAAAACGTTAATTGTTCCAAATAAGTCACACTATCAAATATTTCATAGAACCAGACAAGCTGAAAACCATGCAAGGATCATGTTAGACAGTTAATTAACAACTCCAAACCCCAACAGAAAACAAACCCAAAACACCACAAAACTATAAGCATTCAACACCACTCCCCATGATTTGTTATAACCCAAAATTAAAAAAAAAAAATTACATTAGTTATTTGAAAAAAAATATACAGAGCACTTAAAGCAGCAAATAACGTCAGCCGAAGCTGAAAGAGAAAGATTAATGGTCCTCCTTCATCCAATGTTAACTTAGTCCAGTTTTCAGCAACCACTCACTGCCTCCAAGATCACCCATCCACAATTTACTAATAATCTGCCTCATAGCTTTCAAGGCATTATGATCCGACGCCGTGAAATGATTATCCTCGTCAAGCTAGATATATGGAGCTAAGAAGATGAGAAATTTATACAAACAGTACAAGTGCATCTAATTAAATCCTACTACTCACCAGAGTGAACTGCTTGATGCCTCGTTCACATTTGTCCATGAAGTTGATTTCACCCACCTGATCTTGTTGTACCACTATCAGGCTTCGGCATAATCTGAGATTTCAGCTTCTGAGAATCCCTCAATTTCAACCACTCCCTTTGGATCTGTTTGAATGTTCAGATTGCAGTCGAAGAGATTAATTAGCCCAAGTATTTGATGGATCTTAATATGATATAAGAAGTTAGGAATTTTTCCTACGAGCTCTCTAAAAAGAAGTGTATTATCAGATAAATTATCAGTGATGCAGCATAATGAGTTTTAGCATATTATAAACCCGAGAATTACACAGTATTTTGCATGGATATAGGTACATGTGTCTGCTGATATAAAATATGATGTCATGCAAGAATATGAACCTTTTGCTCATATATGATACAAATGCAATGGAATATTATAAATAAACTCATTCATAATTTCAGATTCTCCGTCAAAATGTGATTCCTCTACTCAAGAAAGGAGGGAGATAACCTCGAATCATTTTCATTTCAAAGCCTAAATAGCTTTTCCCAGTGAGGATCCTGCAGTGAATAAACAAAACATGATCATAGACAAAAATTAACGACAAAGAGTCCTTCTGTTTTGACAGAAAATATAACATCTTCCATCTGGGTATCATAATTTTTAAATCCCGACAATCATTAGCAAGGAGTGCAAGTATTTATAGATCTGAATCTACTGGGATTGCTCAAAAATTACAACAGGAAATAGAGATAAGTGCCACATCTCTATATTATATACATTAATTGTGATATTTATTGTCTTTTATTGTCATTCTTATAATTGATCACATGTCAATTTATTATTATTTTAATGAAAAGTCAATTTACCATTTCTTCTTCACTTAAAAGATAAATTATGAAATAAAAAAATAATTTTTTTATATTTATTAGTTGCAAAGAATAAATAATAAATGTAAAACTATTGATTGCCTCTTTTATTTATCCTTCCAATATTAAATTAATTCTTAATAAAAATTTGAATTTGAATCTTTATCTAACACTAGAATTTACAACTACCTATTTATTTTGTTTTTCATAAAAATTTTCCTAAATTATATTTATATTTTACTTCTTTTCCCTTTCCACCTTCACTTACTTCAAAGTCATCATTTTATTTAAGATGAGGGTTTTTATCTTTATGTTCAATATCTTTTACTACTTTCCTCTTTTTGTAGTTACTTGATCCAAAGTTTTTATTATGTAAATTCTTTTCTATATTTTCTTTTACTTCTTTTTTTATATTATTAGTGCAATTTGATTATCCTTTTTTTATTATAAATGGTTTATGTTGTTGATGTTGCTTTCGGAGGTGAACAAATGATTGAAAGTAAGAAAGTAATTTGCTTCAAATTGCGTAATAATGTTGTTATCTTTTAGGCTAAATTTGCTCCCAATATGTGCAACAGGAGATTTGTAAATGCTCTTTAGGATAAAATAAAACCTAGTCTATCTACACCTTGCACTTAGTAAAGATAATGACAATATAGTATATGATCTTTGAAAAAAATTGTAGGAGTATAAGAGAGTATTTCTCTCTCTCTCTTTTTTTTTTTTCAAAAGCTTGCCCAATAATAGTCTATTTATAAAGGAATTTTACTTCTGTACATGAAGGGATATAATTCTTCAAAAAACTTAAAGGTTCAATTCTTGTGAAAAGATACGGGGAGTCATAAATGTTATAACCTTGTGAAGATATATCGAGAGTTATAACCTTATGAATTTATAACCTTTGAAAATTAAAATGTTACACATTTAATATTTTGAAAATTCATAACAGTTTATTTCATTGGATTTTTGCTTCTTAAAAAAATTTGTTGTTTAATCAATTATTATTAGCTTAATAAACTCTTTGATAGATAAAACTACAAAAGTATATATTTTTTATATAGTTTATTTCATTAAATATATTTTTTTTACTATTTTACACTATTCAATGGAAAAGGCACAATTTTGGAGAAAATTATAAAAGGAAGGAAACCGTCATATGAACATATGGACTATTAGTACAAATTAATGGATAACAATATGTATGAATAAGTCATTTTTTATTATCTTATGTTTGTATGAAAAAATTGAGATTAACAAATGCAACACTTTTTATTTTGAAAACTAAAAGTTATTCTATCTTTATTTTCATTTGATTTTATTTAAAATTTTTCTATTTTTTATCTTCATTTGATTTGATTAGAGTTTTTTTTATTTTTATCTTCATCTCATTTTACATCCAATTTAAAATTTGTAAAATTTTTATCTATAATGCACTTTATCTTTATTTTCATTTAATAAAATCACCCTTTGCTTCCTTAAATAAATGAACAATCCTACTTGCACCTATCAAGGAAAGCTTAAATTTGATATTGAACAACATCTGTTACTAAGTATCTCAATAATTTATTTTTATTTAGTGAATTCTTAATATAGTAATTACAAATTTATTTTTTGATTTTACAATCTAATTAGTCATTTCTTTTTTTTTGTATTATGTTCTAAATAATTATGTTGTTTCTCTCATTTTTTCTCCTTTATGTCTTTGACATATTTTTTTAAAACTTCAACAAAGGGAAAGATCAATTCTTCTTCTAAAAAATCATTACTCATTGCATGCTTTTTATTTGTTTATTATTTTATATTTTTTATTATATTTCAAAAAATAAATATTATTATAATACAACTTTTAGAAAATACTAAATATGAGTTATTAGCGTTTTCCAAGAAAAAAACATTCTTCTTCTCTTTTATGTAAATTAAAAAAATGTAAAATATTTTATATGAAAACATTAAATTTTTGTTAACATGTATGATATAATTTGTGAATTTTAATAAGTTATTTATAATATAAAATTATTATTTTTAAAATTTTATTTTATACTGTAATGTGGTAAATAAAAAATATATTGCCATTATAAAAATATATTCTTATCATAAATTATATTATTAAATATTAATATTAATGACAATAATTATTTTGAAAAATATTATCTAATTAATACAATTTTTAAATTTCAAAATTAATTTTTTTAATAAAATAAATTTAAAATTAATTATTTACTTGAATATTAAGCAAAACGAGTAGAAATATAACTTTTTTCCTCTCTTAAATTTTTTCAATTTTTATTTTATTAGATAGCTTCTTTTTCAAATATTTTGGAATTGAAGAGATAATTTTTTTCTTAGAGTTGTTGATTATCTATATATTAATCAATTTTTTATCTAATTTTCTTTACAAATAATAAATATATAATTATAATACTATATTATTGAAATAAATATTTATCTATAATATAAAATTACTACTTTCAAAAGTTTATTTTATGGTGTAATATGGTAAATAAAAATCATATTGTCATTATAAAAAAAATCTATTCTTATCATAACTCATGTTATTAAATATTAATATTAATATTAATGATAATAATTATATGAAAAATAATATTTAATTAATGTGAATTTTGAATTTTATAATTAATTACTTACTTAAATATTAATTTAAATTAGTGAAGAGATAACTTTTTTTAGAACTGTTATTTATATTTTAATTAAATTTTTATCTAATTCTCATTATAAATGATTAAGATATGATTATAATATTATATTATTAAATAAATATTTATTCATGCAATGGATGGGTAAATACCTAATTTTTTTATAGTTTAAGAATTTAATTTGTAAATTTTCAAAATTAGTAAATATAAAATTTAATAACCCCAAAATTAAAGGGTGATATTTTATATATTTTTTAAATCTATCTATTTATTAGTTATCACTTATCAATTATCTTACTAATACCACAAGCTTTCTTCGCCACCTATTCTTGTTTTTTTTTTTAGTGTCAACCTCTCAACAAATATTTTTTCCCTTTAAAATTATCTTTTCTTCTTTCCAATTATATCTTATTATAATTTCCTTTTTACACTAATTTTTGTTGCCCCTTTGCGAATCTTTTTATTGTACCTTTGTTAGTTTATATATATATATATATATATATTTAATAAAAATAAAAACAACATTCTTTATTTTATTTAAAATCCCACTCCTTATCTATTATCGATTCTATCATCAATCATCCTATTTATAACTAGATTTTTTTTTCAAAATCATATTTTTTGGTTTGACTCATGCCAATTTAATGTGAAATTTTTTCTTTCAACATTTCTCATTTTTCTCTTTCCAATGATACTTTTCTATGGCTATATTTTTCTTATTACATTTTACTATCCTTTTGAAATTTTCTTTTGGACTATATTATCCTACTTATAATAGAAGGTTTTTTTTTTTTGTGAATGATTTTTTGGTTGCTTTATACATATTGATTTTATATGAAATTTTTTCCTCTAAAATTTCTTATCTTTTTTATTTCCAATAATACCTTTTTTATGATGATCCTTTTTTATTACATTTTACTACATTTTTGCAATTTTTTTTGGAAGTCTATCTAGATGTACATCCATCGGTCTACATATTTTATATAATTTCACACATTTATTATTATTTTTAAAATTTATGTTATTTATAGCTATCATGTGACTTTACATCTAATGCATTTTTTATATACTTAATTGCATATATTTTTTTTATTTCTTTTTCAACTTTTATATTACTTTATAATTTATGCATTACTTTTTTTTCATTTTTCTTTTCGGTAATGGTAAGAGTGTTATCCATTTAAATAAGTCAAATATTATAATTAATTAAATTAATATATTACATATTTTATTTTTAACTCTTAACTATTACTTAACAACTTACACAATATTTTCTTTTTCTATTTACGACATTGCATGTTTTTTGTTTTTTTATTCATACTAACTAATATTATTTATAACTTAAACACATAGATCACAAATTATTATTATTATTATTATTATTATTATTATTATTATTATTATTATTATTATTATTATTAAAGTTCTTCCACCTTGAACATGTGTCAAATTCTCATGCTTTCATTTCTCACAAAAAAAATGGCAGCCCATTTGTCAAAAAACAAATTCTATTTTGTAAGTGTTTACACTTAGTATTTTTTGCAATTCAATTATGTATTTACTCCTACCAATTGTATCCATATTTATTGCTTTTGTTATATATTTGATTATAGAAGAGTGGGTTTTGTTTTTAGTATTGGTAGGAGTAGTGATCCACTTAACACATATATACAAAATTTTGGATTTGAACCTCATACCTAAAAAAGAAGTAAAATCTTTAAAATAACATTAGGTGTTACTAGAGGAATAAAGCATAATTCAAATAACTTACACCATATCTGTAACATTAATCTCAATAAAATTTAATGATTGATATTAATTCATTTTAAACAAATTTTGCGTTGCATATAATTTATTTCCCCTCTCAATAAATGCATTAAATAAAAATATATAAATGATTAATATACTAAAAATATTTATAAAGGTAATATTTATATGATTAATATTTTTTGAGGGATTTTTCTTGTTAAAAATAAATTTTTTATTAGTATTTTTTCAACAAACTTTCTCCATTGGAAACTCAATAGAGCTTACAATTTTTGAGCTAATAATATAATCATTTACTAAAATTTTATCAAAACATTCATCAATTATATACGTGTAAATTTTAAGTCATGAAGTTTGATTAGGAGAAATAGTAAATTCCATATTTGTTAAACTTGAGAACTAAGTATGATATATAAAATATCAGCCTTAACTACTTAGACAATTTAAATTAATTTTCTAAATTAGTGAATTAGGCCGGCAATTGTCTTGTAATTAGGCCCGGGGCAGAACAATTAAAAAATAATAATTTTTACCAACAATTTGAATATCTTTAACAATTTTTTTGTTATGCCAACACATAATTAAATAATAGTATAAAATAATTTACACTAATAATTGATGAAATTTAAATTCTTTTAATAATTAAAAGTACTTTAACAGTAATACAGGTATACAAAATGATAACTACTCATTAAAATGCATATCTAAATGCAAATGAACTTATTTAAAATTTTGCAAAAACTATAAAAATATCTTTTATAATTTAGGTTTTATTTATTTTGATGAAAATATTTTTCATGAAATATAGTTATAAAATATTAAAAATAAAGGAAAGTATTTTGTTTACTTAATGTTATATATAAAGAGTTTAGAAAAAATAAATTCCTCTTTTAAAGGAAATTACTTTTCTCTGTTACTACAACTCTGGATATCATTTTTTTAATCATATATACATATATAAATGGCACATCACTCTTCTATCAATATATATATATATAAATAATATTTTTTTATAAACAATATTTTTTCAACAAAACAAATAGACTCTAAAGTTTTGTTTGTTTGGCTAGAAAATATTTCCCATAAGAATGTATCATATATATATATTGGAATAAGAGTGGCATACACTATATAACATGTCATTAAAAAAATAATACCTAAAGATATAATGATTAAAAAAGTAAATTCTCTTTTGAATAGAAAAGGTTGTTTCCTCCAAATTCTTTCTATTTAATATTAAATAAGTAAAATAGTTTTTATTATTTTAATATTTTATAATTTTATATTTATAAAAAAAATATTTTTCATGAAAACAAACGTAACCTTATTTAATCTCATCTGGTGATTCTGATCATAGCACAACACATTTTGGACTTGTCTCTCCGTCCACCGTGGATTGAATAAGACTAAAATGCAACAACTGCACGTATGCGTCCTTGGGGAGGTGATGGCCCCAAGCGAAACACTGAAGCGTACAGATACAAGTATGCATGCTACAGCTATCAACATTCAGAGCAATGTTCGATCGTTTTTTACATAATACACTGTTATAAATTTTTATTTGCATGGTTGTTTATAAAATATTTTTAATTTTAATTTATTGATTAATTATTATAATTAAAATTTATGCAATTCTTATTTTAATCAATTAATGATGAGTATCAATTAGTAATACTTATCAATTAATGCCTTTGGTTTATATATATATATATATATATATATATATATATATATATATATATATATATATATATATATATATAAGGATTCTATATATTCTATATATTCATGAGTAAAAAAAATTCCTTTTGGGTTATTCTAATATCTTCATCTATTTTTTTCATTCAATTCTCTTCATTTATTTCTATATCATTCTAATTTTATTTTTATAATGCATTATCAATACATAACTCTTTCAATTTAAGTTTGAAAGAAAAATACGCTTTTATTTTCTAAATTCTTTCAAATTGAATTTTTAAGTTTAAAAGAAAAGAATTTTTCTTTTGTTTTTTATCTTTTACTTTCGGTCCATATTTAAAAATTATTTATGAATTTTAGAGTTCTGAATGATGGGATAATTGATTTCCTTTTCTTTTCTATTTATTAAGATTAAAATTGAAGATATATTATTTTGTAGGTTAACTTGTGTTGTTATACAATTAGGTTTAATTGTTATTTTTCCTACTATACTTGGCTTTGGTGTATAATTCATTGATGAAAATTGTTAAATTTATCTGCAATTTCATTCATAATAAGTAATTTAAGGTTTAACAGGTTTTCCAAATTTGTTTTCCATTGAACTATAACTATAATAAAGTAAAAGTTGAATGAAATGTTTTATATGTTTGAAAGTTAGTATATAATTTAAACAATAGTAGTAAATTCTAAATTTTCTTGTTGATATGCTAGATTGAATCAACAAGTGTTTTGGTAAAGATGCATAATGCTTTATTTGTTTGGATATTCTTATATGACTTGAGAATAAACAAATCTTCTTAATTTATCATGGCTATTTTGGACATTTGTAAAAAGATCTTATTTAGAATACATTTAAAAAAAATCTTAATTTCATACTTTCAAATAGAATGTCAAAGTTGATTCTCTATTTTCATGTACTTTATAATGCAATGGGGGCACACATCTCATATAAATTGTTTAAAAATTCTTGATTGTTATCTTACTCTTGTTTCTTTATGGTCTAAGAATTCCATCGTCATTTGTTTATCTATCTAAGGTCAATCATCCATAGACCATCACCTTGTTGAGCGGATCATAAGGTGGTTTATGCAAGTTGAGATAATGAACAATTGGTCATTTTGCTCTATCTTATTACTAGATAGTTATGAAAACGAGATATCAAATGATATTAGCAAGAATTGTCTATTGTAAATATTAGAGGCTGAAATTTAATAGATCTTAGAGATACAACTAAATAAGGGAAAACATCAATATAAAGCTTTGCATAATAGTTTTCTTTCAATAATATTTTCATGATAAATAAAATTTATGGTAACAATAATGAAGCAAGTAGATGAAGTAGAATTTCATCTAATATTATTTTTCTCTTCTTTATCAATTACATAATCTAGTTTTTTTTTCTTTGTTTGTTTTATTATCATGTAAATGCTTCTTCATGCCTTCATATGAGTAAATAAAATACTAAGTTTTTTGTAAAACATAATAAAATTTGTCCCACTAGTTTTATTCCCTAAAGTGAATGCATTAATGATAAAAAGAAAGATTAGATGTGAATGAGATCACAATTATAACCATGTATGTGGAAAAGGCTTAATTTATGCAATCATGGTGGTTATAAGAATAGTACAAATAACTAAAAGATTAGTTTTCACTGCTAGAAGTTGAAAAATATAAAGAGAAAGGCCTATATAATAGGAATTGAAAAGGTTCTAAAAGTATATGTTACCAATGTGATAGGAAAGGCCATTAAAAGTTTTGAAAGTATATGCTAACAATATGATATGACAGTTCATTAGTTATATACTTATCATATGTCTAAACATTTTTGTGAAATTTTATCAAGCCACACTTACAAAAAAAAAAATGTTAGGCAAATTTTATATTCAATTGTGATTTTTATGATAGAACACATTTAAATATCGTAAATTCCAATTTTAAAAGAAAATTTGAATATTTGATCAATAATAGCAATGACTAGCTTTATTTTCTATTAAATTAATGTTGAAGATTTATGTCTTATGGATAGCACAACAGTACACACTATTTCTAATAGAACTTATAAATTAAGAAGGGGTGAATTGACTTTTTCAAAACATTAAGAAATTAAATTTTTATGATAAATCTTTAAAGTAAAACCATGAGGTTCAATATGAAAACTCCTAATATTTTAATGAATATTTAGTTTCAAAAATCTAAAATATCATAATAAGATAAGAAAAATATTTAAATATTTTTTTTTAAATCAAAGGAATTTCTTCAAGAAAAATATAAAAGAAAACCATATGATTTCTTTTTCTTGAATATGTGAAATATTTCAAACAAGAAAACTATAAGTAAATGAGTATAGGAGAAGAATAAACACCAAAAATTTTTAGAAATGATCCATAATGAATGTCTTTTGAGTTTATACCTCTTTTCTCAAACTACCAAGTATCACTTAAGATATTCACTAACTTTTCACCAAGTTACAACACTTAACTTTACAAAATCTTCACAATCTATATTAGAATTTTCATTGCCTATCTTTATAATATCTTCCTAATCTATACTAAGATTTCAATTCCCATCTAACTTTACAAGATTCACTAATCTTTACTAGGATTTGAAATACCATCTAGCTTTATAAAATTCATCAATCATTACTAGCATTTTAACAAAATTCAAGAAAGATTTTTCTCATAATCTCTATAAGAGATTTTACATATGGATATGTAAATTTTAGTTCTAAAGTGAGGAAAAAAAGGAAAGCTTTCATTTTTAGCTAGATGAGAGCAAGAGAAAACTTCTAAGTTATAGTGTAACACTTATTCTTCTGATCTTCAAAAACATACAACCTATTTATAGAGAAAAAGTTGATGAAAGCAACTTTGTCTTCAAGTCATCTTTCCTTTAGCTTTACGTAACTCCAAATTTGAAATTTAAATATTTAGCTCCAAGTCTAAAATTTGAAAAATGGCTCCATAAAAGGTTAACTTGCTCGAGAAACTTCCTAAAATATCCTATATGCTAAATATATCATGTATGTATCATAAGAAACAATGCCTAATCACTTTTTAACCTATTTTTTATTTTTGTTCAAGATAACAATTGAATTGCTATTTCCCTAAAATGAAATTTCTTTTAAAATTTCAATCTACCAAGCTTGCACTGTGTGAATACTATTTAAAATTATTCTTCCAACTATAAAAGGGTGCCTTAACTTCATATATTATTTTTTTATTAATTTTGGTTCATGTTGGACAAATTTAAAATTTAAAGTTCTCTCATTTGAATTTTTCACTTTTTAATAATCAAAGGCTCCCAATGACAATTAAATATTAACCATTAGATTTGGTCACCTTTTTTTAAAAAAAAAATAAATATTAAATTATAGCCAATAAGATAATTACTTGAAAAGTAAGTTTAGCATTTTCAAAATAGAAGCAAATGGAAACTTTTAAAGTAATTTTATCATACAAGAAATATACTTTGTAGGAACCAATTTAGGTTTTAAAGAATATGGAAGCGTGATGATCTAAAGTCTATTAAAACATTAATTGGTTTAAAATTTATTATCCATAAGATTTTATGCCTAAATAATTTAGATGTCTAATAAAATTAATAAACCCAAATTCTAACATGTATTTGCAAATTAAAATACTTTATAATTTAATAAATTCAATTTATTTCCTATTTCATTCTTCAATTTCTAGAATAAAAAATATTTTCTCCAATTTATAATTGGTGAAAATTATGCCAATATAATATGTTTAATATAAAGAACCATTTATCAAATTATCATTTAAAAAGAGAGAGTATACAATGGGAGAAAACTAAAGGTTAAGGTTCTCTTGTTATACACTCTCTTAATAAATGTAGAGTGAGAGATAGTAGCACTTCCATTCCACTTTTAGTCTATAAGAAATGAGAGAATATACAATAGGAGAGAAACAAAGGTTAAAATTTTCCATTATACATTCTCTTGATATAAAGAACCATTTATCAAATTATCATTCAAAAAGAAAAAGTATACAGTAGGAGAAAACTAAAGGTTAAGGTTCTCTTGTTATACACTCTCTTAATAAAAGTAGAATAAGAGATTAATAGCTTTTTCATTCCACTTTTACTCTATAAGAAATGAAGGAATATACAATAGGAGAGAAACAAAGGTTAAAGTTTTTCCATTATACACTCTCTTGATAAAAATGGAATAAGAGATTAATGATAACATTATGTATCAAACTCATTATACTTGAGAATATATTAGAAAGTGAGATATTAGAAGAGTTCATATAGAGAGATAGAGTTAGAGAAAATTTATAAGAAAATAATAGATTTTAGTTATTAAATAACTAATGTCCTATACTTTTACAATTTCTAATAAGGCTTTTGAAATGCTTTTTATATGACAATTAGGTGAAAAATTATTGTTCTAAGTTTTCATGCAAGGTTTAGTCATTGGTTATATTATTGTTTATCATTTCAAATTTTCATATAATTTTAAAAAATGTCACTATATCAAAATAAATGTTACTTTTATTGTAAACCAATATGTGATTTCTATTGTGATTTGGACTAACCTTTCTTGTTTTCTACTGTAAATAGCCATCCATAGCAAAGCATTAGGCATCATAAAATTCAAAACTCTTTCTTTTCCATCTTTTTTTCTTGTGTAAGTTATAAATGTAAGGTTTTGAATCAACATATGCAGCGAAATTTTTAAAATTTTGATCCAAATCCTACCTAAGATCCATGTAAAAGAATATAAATTAATATTAGGATTTTACCTTATTTATATTCGTGTTCTTTCTAAACAAATCCTTAAAAGATCGAGATGAATCAAATGCTGGCCGGAAAGTGCAACGTCTCTATAGTATCCACACGGAGTAAACAACGACTTCTTCCCTCCACAAAGCTGTTAGGATTCGTCTCTCTCACTAGGATTAGGATTAGGTATTTGTGAGTGATTTAGGGTTTTATTGAAGCTAATATGCATAAATGTAAAGTGTTCCCTTCAAGTCCTTTTATAGAATTAAGGCATATCACAATCCTAGTCTAACTAGGATAAAGCTTGAAAAAAAATTTTAATCATACTTAACAACTATCACCTTATCCTTATCATAGAGAAAGTGAGGAGAGATAAGATTTATCTATTAATTATCTAATATCTAATAATATAATTATCTAATATTACTTTAATATCAAATAATATCACATAATATATAATATATATTACGTGAAAATATATTATTATCTTTAATAATATATTTATGCATGAAAATAAGCCTAATTAATTAGATTTTAATCCAATTAATTATTATCTCATTCCTACTCCTTTTATGTGACCCTGTAGATTTTTACTATGTTGACAATGATTCATCATTGGACCATAAACAGTGAGCGGTATCTAGTAATATATCACTTCCACTCAACTAATAAAAATGTCTGTAATTTGACATTCACCTAATATGTGATTAACGCTTTGTATCATAATCCCTTTTGTAACAATATCCAAATCAAATTGGAGGTATGGAGTATGTCATCCTTGTCAATGTTCAATTTATATTTCTTGATACTAAGTAGACTTAAAGCAAATGATCAATATCATATATTAATCCAATTAAGTATGACTATGCATTTCTAAGTCTTAATCAATCAAAAAGTCCAAGAATATCTCTCTTTTATACAAGAGTAACAAAATTCCATCTACATCACTCACTTCCCTCTGCATGATTCATGACACACCCAATCAATGCCCTACTCATCATCTCGATTAAAGGTAACATAGGATGACGTCAAAGTGAGTAACTCCTCATGTAAGGAACCGTAGTGACTTTAGATCAAAGGACTATGTGCATTTGTGGTCATATGAGAATAACTAATGACATGTCTATCCATGTAGTATTCTCACAGTGGGTCAGTTCAATACATTATTCACTAATAATGCACTCATGTATTGACTTGATATCACATATCTATGATTTATAATCATCAATCATTATACATGCTAGTCTCGATGTATTATTACTATTTTTTTTGTAATAATACTTGACTAGGGCCATTTTAGGAATAGCAAATATATTTCAAAGATAATTATTATATTTAAGTTATAATTACGCAGAGAAATAAAAAATATGAAATAAAATATAATAATCTAAATTACTTAAAATAAAATATAATACTTTATGCATTTATTATAATCATCTCTATGATTAGCTATTTGGACACACACCAACAATAAATAGCCAAATTTTCTTTATCTATTTTAGAGTTTTCTACTTAAAGTTTGTTAGTTATAGGAAAAGTTTCAATTAATTTATTTTTTATTTGATTATCTTCTCTTTCTACACTCTTTTATTATTAATGATTACATAAGTAATTTCCTAAATGAGGCCTATTAATTAATTATTTGTTATATAGCTAAATGGTCTTTTTATTTGTAATTATGATAGGTTGTTGCATGAGTAGTAATAGGGTATTGATGATTATTTGTAATATTCATTACATGCATAAAAGAAATAAGGAATGAGATGGATTATTTTTTTGTAATAAATTGTTATTCATCTTTAGTCTATTCCTAAGTTGTTGCTTTTAATGCTATTATTAATTGAGTTAGATTTTATAAATGTTAAATTGATTAATAATAAGCAATTAATTCAGGTGTGTAGCTTAAATTAATTAATTAAGAAAAAAAAGAAGAAATGTTTGGCCTTCAAGTAGTTTTTATCATAGTAACCAAATCAAGAATAAATATTGATGATACGTCAATAATCAACTAATAATTAAAGGTATGAGTCTATCTTAAATTAAAGCTTTCTCTCCATAATTTTCTTATATTCAAATCTTGTTTTTGGAATTCAATTCCTACTTTCCTTTTTGGTGTTGATATTTTAAATTGAAAAACCCTTCTTTCTTATTCAAAATGATGAATCAATCTCTTGGGTTTAACCAATACTCACTATTACTAAAAGTTTTTACAAGAACATTATTTATGTTTTTGCTGATATCAAAATGTATTAAATTTAATGTCAATATCAAGGACTAATTAGATCAATTTCCTATTTATTTTCATATTTTCCCTTAATTTGATTTATTTAATTTTGTGATTTTCATGCATAGTTAATACAAGTCAGCAGTTTTTTTTATGGAATTAGAGGAAGAGACTTATCACTTTTGAAGAAAATAATATTCTTAGATTAAAGGTGAACCCCTTTAGCCTTAATGTTTATTAGCCAAATTCAATTATATTATCATATTTTTAAAATTTTTTATTTGTGAAAATTATCTATTTTTATTTTCTTATATTTTATAATTTTGTTGGTGTATGAATTATTCATTTGACTTTTTTTAACTCAATTACAATCTAAAAATTGAGAGGACCTTGTGAAAGTAAAAGAAGAAACATACATTAGGATTTGAAAATATGACTTCGAATAATTAAACTTCAAAGGAGCTTGTTATTCTTGATTTTGGTATCCTTTATGTATTGAATATTGTAATGTTGATGTTAATTTTGAGTTAAAATTTGACTTGACACATCTTCTTCCTACTTTTCATGGTTTTATAGGTAAAATCTACATAAACATCTAAAGAAGTTTTAAGTGGTTTATTCCACCATGAAACTACAAGGCATCTCAAATAAGAAAATTAAATTAAAAGCTTTCTTATTCTTTCTGGCAAATTTGGCCAAAGACTAGCAATATAACTTTCCCTCTAGTTCAATAAATTCTTGGCATAAAATGAAAGCAGATCTTCCTTGAAATATATTTCCTTACTTCTCTTATTGCCTACACCAAGAAGGAGATATGTGGTATCAAGTAGTATAATAGAAAATGTCTATATAAATATTGGGAGCAATTTAAAGAAGCAATCAAATAAGCATTCAACTCCTTATCTAATACTTTCATAAAGGATTGCTACCAATGGATAAGAGTATAATAGATATTGTAAGTGGAAGAGCACTAATTGATAAAACTCCAATGGCTACCAAAAACCTAATTACAAATATAGTAACCAAACACCTAACAATTTAGGATTAGAATACACCTTGCACCAAAAAAGTTTAATGAGGTGAGCAATTCTAGTGTCAAAAAATACCATAATGATTTAAACTCTCTCGTTAACTAAATGATTATAGAAAACATACAAGTAGTGAAAATGTATGGAATTTGCCTTATGCCATGTCACCTTACTAATATGTGTTCCACCTTATAGGAAGATGAAACAATCCTACAAGTTCATGCTATGGGATGCTTCATCACGCAACACTAGCATTGGTCCTTACTCCAATTTTAACAATCTAGGTTGGCAAGATATCCAAACCTTAGTTATGGAAACCAAGCTAGCCAAGGTTACTATCAACCTTTTATTTATGCTAGACTTGAAGAAGTTGTCAAAACTTTAGCCACCAATACCATGTAGTTCTAATAGCAAATAAAGGTAAGCATACAGAACTTGGAGATATAAGTCAACTAGCTCATAACACCAATGGGCAAGCTAGAATCTAAATTTTCAAACAAGCTTCCTTCCCAACTAATGGTGACCTAGATAGAATGTAAGTTCCATGAATTATAAAAGTAAGAAAGAAATGGAGACCACCACTCAATCCTAGCTAAATCTAACTAGGAGAAGTTTAAAGAAAGAAAAGAAAGAAAATCTAGACAACTAGGTAACATCATTACCTAATTCAATTCCTTTTTCTACTGATTTTTCTCTTCTTCAATATTTTCCTAGCAAACTATCAAAGTTAAAAAAGGAAGAACAAGATTAAAAAAAAAATCCTAAAAACACTTTAAAAAGTGCAAGTAAACATTCTTCTACTTGATCCCAAGGTAAGAAAAATTCCTCAAGAAGTTGTTTACTAAAAAGAGGAAGTTGGATGGTAATTTAGTAATAAGTGTGGGGGAAGTATTTGCAATAATCAAGAGAAAAATAGCCCAAAAATGTAGGATATAGATATGTTTACTATCCTTTGTGTCATTGGTAAATCTCGAATTATACATGCCATAATAGACTTAGGTGCATTTATAAATGCCATGCCTTACTTGGTTTATGCATATTTAAATTTAAGTTCCATAAAAAAGACTAGTGTAATTGTAAAATTGGATGATCATTCTACTATATTCCCTAAGGAATAAGTTAAAGATGTTTTAGTACATGTGGATAGCTTACTTTTTCCATTAAACTTCTACATTCTAAACATGTAAGATGAGAATTCACTAAATTCAACCTAACCTATTTTCAAGCATTTTATTCTTAACACAACCAATACAATTATTAATGTTTATTTTAGTTAAGGGTGGGAAAAAATTTTTCACCTGATAGATTAGAAGGTTCAACGAGCGGGAACGGATGTGAAAATTTAAAGAATTTTAGGAGAATAGTCAGTGGTGGATGAAAATGATCCTAACCAGTTGGAACTGCACTCGACTGAATGTTTAACTAAAGCAGTGGCTAAATCAGTGTCATTTTGTTTAGTGTTGCTACACACAATGAAAAGGCAGTGTCTTTTTGTTTAGAGCAGACCATCACGTGAGTTAAAACCAAGTCATTTTCACTTCTTCTTTGTCCTAATTTCACAACCTTAGGGGAAATTTTACACAATAATGGAGATTAACCCAGTCCTACTAGCCTGATCCTCTAAAAGCAATGACTTTTCCACTGTTCAACACAACCCCTTCTTCATCCCTACATCTTTCAAGTTCTTCGAGCTCATGTTCCATCTATAAAGTGCAAAACTGTGAGTTTTGGTGTGGGATTTAATAAACTAAAGGGGTTTGGCTAAGATCACAAGGCTTTAGTCGAAATTCCTCTGCTTTGTTTACTACATATGCGAGACTGAGTTATCCCTTATATTAATGGTGGGGTTTCACTTTTTATCTTTCATGCCTATGTCTTCCTTTGTGCGTGTTGATTTTTGTGATTTTATTTGTTAGTTCAAAATACTTAATTTGTTGTTGAATATTTTTTTTTGGATGAATTTTGGTTTAATTCCATTTTTCCCTCAATTATTGGTTATTTTCATATATACAAGAGGAGAAAATGTTGCTTAATGTAACAACTATTTGAGGCTCAATTGGCATTGTTATACATTTGTTAAATTGCCCAAACTCAATACAACCCATTCAAATCCGAATTGATCGAGTTAATTCGATTAAGTAGATAATATCGGTCAATTTTGATCCTTATTTTAAGAGTATTAGTTTGTTTCAGTCGGGTGGCTTGGGCCTTCTTAATCAACCCAATCCAACTGAATTCCACCCCTAATTTTACTACACTTATTATGGAGTTTAATGGTGAGATTTCTTAGTTTAACATGTTTAAGGCATCAAATATAGAAATAAACCCTGGCTAATAAAAGTTACTAAGTTAAGCCAATGTTGTTGGACAAAGGTGCTTCTTAGGATGCAACTTAAGGATGGCTACAAGCTACCACTTAATTTGTTCTCTTACCCTATTTATTTAATTTCACACATTCTTAATCTAACAATAATTGTGTATCTTATATTAGTGAATATGTAAACTTTGAATAAGGGACTATTAATATTTTATTTTATTTCTAATAAAAATTCAATGCTTTTCTAATTAAGAATTAGGATTTTTGTAGTTAAGTTATTTCATAAGCTTTTTAATGATTAAAGATTGCATAAGTCATGAGCAAGAATGAACTAAGTTTGAAAGTTTCAAGACATAAGTGAATATATTGTCTTACAATTTGAAGTTAATTTGTAAACAAAGTTTAGAATAAGAGTAGATTAAATTTGGTAGATAAATGGCTTATTAGATTTTGAACTTATTGAAAATTCTAATCAATTTTTCTTTACTTATGTTTGATATTCTTCCATGAATGTGTTTTCATATAACTTGCCTTGTGCCTTTTTGAAATTATATATACACATGCAAGTATAAATATAAGTAAGGTAATTTTTGAATAAACCATTTTAGCTTAAATAGTTAACCTTATGTTGTATCATTGTTAAGCCTTTTTTAAGCTTAAATAGCCTTTTTGTTATGTAATTGGTTCAAAATATTTAAAATGAAAAATTTCTTTACCTAACCTTATGTATTATTAAAGCATTGAAAATATTAATTGGATAAGTTCTTAAATAATTATAGGGTTTATTACTTGTGTAAGGAAAATTTTATTATAACCTATCCCCTCAAGCATATGACCGATGTAGGAAGTTGTTATGGATGACAATTTACTAGATGTATTTATTACAATATTTCATACACAAATATGCTATGCTTTCAAAAAAGTATGCAATTTTCCAAATTTGAATATAATGTGTATAGATAAATTATCATCCAAGATTGTTCTAACTACCCTAATGCTTACTTAAATGCTAAAGTTTCTTGAATGAGTGCATTTTCATCTCATTTGATGATAGTTACATGCTTAAAAAGGGAAGATTCCTAAGAAAGACAAACAAAGAAAGGAAAAAAGTGAGTTTTCTTAAAACTCAGTGAGTAAGCATTTGAGAATAGATAAAGAATAATAAATTAACCAAGATATTATGTAAGAATTATATTCACAATACACATAGGAATCCTTTATTATTGACCAAGCCCCCTTGTAACTAATATTTACACATTCTTACCTTTATTAAAGAAAAAGAATAGTTTCACCAATAGATGATTTATATGGTAAGGAAATAGAAATAAAACCACATTCATTTATAACCATTCATTATTATCTATATCATTGCTCAAACATACATGTTCATTATACCATAGTTTCATCATGTCATACATATAATAGTATAATAAAGAAAACCTTGTCAAGGTTCTAACATAATTTGATTAACTAGTTTTGAAAACAATCTTGTCAAGCTTTTAACACCATTTCATTGCCCTTTTCTCATATCGCATGCTAATCTCATTCATAAAATACAGATCAAGCAAATTGCATTTCAAATATAATACATTACTTATTCATTATCATCTAATTACCTTTACATATACAATATAACAATTCAATTTATAACATGATGTACGTATCGTAATAAAAATATGTCTCTTTACATGGCCACGCATATTATTTTTACCATAATTGATCATATAAATAATTAAACATAACATTAAATTGTCACAACAATAAAAATAGTCATATATTCACATGCAAATAATGTTTCTACCACCTTATCTTAATTTCTTGTACATATTAGGTATAACACTTAATATCATGTTTCTATCTAGCCCATTATTCAGGATTCTTTGAAAATGTTCAATGTTTGGAGCCGCTATATAGGTTGTTATCTAAAATACATATAATTTGGAAAGGAAAAATCTCAATCTTAGTTATTTTTATATAGCTTAATCAAATCATGATTTTTAATAAATATTTGAAAGCCTTTAAGTGGATTTTTAATGAAATGAAAAATAACAAAATTAAAAAAACTCATTATTTTGAACTAGAATCTAAAACCTAGATTTTTATTCTTTGAATTTTTTTTTATATTTTATTTGAATCTAAATGGTGGTATCTATTAAATTACATTTATGTCTTAAGTAAATGGAGATTAAAATATAAATTAAAGATAAATAAAGATATTTATTTAAATAATATAAATAAAATAAGATAATAATGCAGTCTAGTTAGCCTCTAAATCTCCTAAAAGTAATCTTAATATCATACAATTAAACCATTTCTAACATCAAATATAATCAAACATTGCAAATCATTTAACTTTCCACATGCATTCAACTAAAAGCCCAAACTTTAAATCAAACTAAACTAAATTATCTTAATCATATAAATAAGGTTAAAATGTTTACTCATTTAGTATGAAGGAGGATTTAAGAGGTTAGATTTGTCATTTCTTGGCCTTAATCAATCAAAATCTCATAGGTTCCACATTAAGTTCATTCTTCCCCTAGGATAAACATATCAAATCTTTTCAAATCCTAAGAAAACCATGAAAAATCTAGTTGTCATAGAGCTCTTACCTTGTTTGTATGAAGATTTGGTAGGGATTAACTTCCTTCTAACTTGATTAATGAACAAATTAAAAAGGAAAATGAAGGAGAAGAAGGGTTGAGAGAAAGAGGTTATGGTTTCAGAGATATATGAAAGTGGGAAATTAGGACTAAAGTTAGGCTTATGAAGAGGTAAGGCTATTTTCATTCTTTTGCTCTAAATCCCTTGCATACTCACTTTCTCACTTTTAATCACTTATAACCTTTAATTTTTTTTAGTTAAAACACTTTTCTTTAACTAACTCCTTCAAGTTTTCCATTTTTAACTTAACTCAAATAATTTACTTCCATTTATTTTAAGATTCTATTTAAAATTCATTAAATTAATTAGTTCTCTTTCCTTAATATATCATCCATATTTTCTTGATCAAAATTCATTCATTTTACAAAAAATCTTCATTTTGAATTTTTTTCACTAAAATATTTAACTAATAAATCACTCTCCTCATAACATAAAATTTTAGAATTCTAAAAAAATGTAGCAAATAATTGAACACTTAAAATTTTATTGTAAGGGTATAACAAATTTCAAGGTGATCATTGTAATTTTTCTCCTTTTTAAAAAAGAGAGCAAAAGAAACAAAGAAAGAAAATATAAAAAAATTGTAAAGGTAATGAAAAGAAAATAAAAAAGAAAAGAATAAGGAAAGAAGAAAAAGAAAAGGAAAGGAAAAATAAAAAAAATAAAAAATAATAAAGAAAAAGAGAATGAAGTAATAGTTTAATGAGTCTTTAATATTTAAGATAATGTTCCAAGTCCTAATTGTTTGTATTCAACTAATTTTATGTTTTGAATGCATTATTGATCTTTTAAGTTTAGTCATTTTGCATGTTCACCTAATATTTTTTCCACTAGTTTCTATATCCCTATTGCAACCTATGAAAAAATTCTTTTGATTTGTGTCATACATGTGGTTTAATTTCTATTTTATCTTTTTTTAATATTGAAATACATTTTATTGAAAAGAAAAAATATGGATAACCTAAATACCAAACTGTTCATGAGTACAAACTTCCTATGTAGAAGGAAGGACTTGAGAAATAGAAATTAAGTCATTTTTAATAACATTAAGCACTTAGTGAGTGCATTTATGAATAGCCATATTACATGCATGATTAATCCATTATAAAGAAATTTTAGGATATTCTTCTAAGAACATTTTAATATCCTCAACTAATGCTAACATAAACTAATGATAATTTACAAAAAATGAAAGCAACATGAATTATACTCTTACAATCACTCTTTGTAAATATTTTAGGAAAAGTTTACAAGTAATTTTCTAAGCATTAATTATTCAACTTCAAACACTAATTGAGATTTGAACACTTCATACCACATCCTTTATACTAGAGTTATGCTCTAACAATTTTGAAATTTTATTTCAATAATTTATTTTGAATTCTAGAAATTTATGGAAAGAAAAATAGTAAATTATTGAACTCTATGATATAAGTGAATATTTAAATCAACACATTAGAAGTTTTAACCCAGAGCTTATTAAATTCTTGGAATTTAACATGATTGATAATGTAAAGAAGAAGGTAAAACTTAAGAGAAATCTTTAATTATAAAGGATTAGTAATTAAAGAGAAATAAATAAGTATAGGGAATTGCAAATTTACTTTTCCTAATTTCCTCATAAGATAAGCCCAAATCTTATTATCTTATTTTCTTATTTCTTTTTCAACTTTCCTCAAGCCCTAAATCTCTTTTCTAAGAAGAAACTTACTAATTCATTTTAACTTTCATCTCATTAACATAAGAAATCCTATAATTTTCAATCTTTAGTAAGTTTCAGAGCCTAATTATTCATATTCCTTCCACCTTTCTAAGGATTAAGTTTGGTTTAAATGAGTAGAGTTTGATTTAGTGGAAAATCTTGACCTAAAATACATGTTTTGATGTATAATGGCTTAATCTTCCTTAATCACCTATTCCAATTCCTTTCCTTAAGCATTGTGAGTAGAATTCTACCTAAACCTTAATTTAAATCTATCATTTTGCTTAGATTTAGTTCTTATAAGTTGTTAGAGGAATTGTTATGAAATTTTTCTTTAATCTTTAAATTTGAAGTTTTATTGATAGATTTTATTGTTTTGGAGTGCTCATTATTAGTTTTGATGGTTTAATTGTGAGATTTAGATGTTAAAAATTAGATTTAAGGGTTTATTGTAGTGGGTAAATGGTGATTTTATAGAAAAATATGCAAATTACAAAGGAATAATCATTTATGTAATTTACTATACCCATTAGAGTTGCTCTTTGAGTAGACATAATCAATTACATAATTGGTTATGCTCATAGGATTGTTCTATGGATAGATATAGTCCATTATGTTAAGCAGAGTCAACTATGTAAGTGATTATGGTTGATAGAATTATTCTTTAGACACTCATAATTCATTATGATTTACTTCCTTCAAAAAAATTGTATACTTATTTAAATTAAGTGACATCTTACTTTTGTACTTGTTTGAAGTGAGGATGGGTGGTTTTAATTTGAATTATTAGGAATGAAATAAGTGAGAGAATGTGTTCATGTTTACAAGGTGAATAAATATATTTGAATTAATATTATTAAACTTCGTTAATCTGAAGTCTAGATGCTAATTTCATATTAATTAGTAAGTTATTTATGGCTCTTATCTTTACATATGAATATTGTTATAATATCATAGAAAATTAGAATTTCTAATTAAATTAAAATGATGATACATTAATTGAACTATATGCAATGATATATAAAGTGACATTTACAAATATAATCTCTTGGTTGGTAAAAGAAAAGGAAATAACTTAATATTTGGAATAAGAAAGTTTAGTAATTTCTAAATGAGCAATAGTTACTTAATAATCTAACTTGTGATGTATCTTAACTTAAAATTAGGAATATGGCCTAACATAACCATGATCACTAGTTTATAATGCTTGGCCCAAGTAAAGGTAAAATTTCTTGCTTTAAATGTAAAGCTACTCACATTATTTCTTCAATGGAAAGTTAAAGAACTACTTAATTTTTTAAAGTGATCAATTGAAATTGAAATATTATGAAATATCCACCATTTGGCTTTAAGCTCTAACCTTATGGTTCAATGTAAATTGAACTTAATAGGTTTTATTAATAGTTGCCTTTAAGTAATTTTGTCATAATTACAGTCATAAGCAACTTTCTTTATCTTAAAAATGATCCTGATCAAATAATTATAGTCATAAGTAGCTTTCTTGATCTAAAAAATGATCCTAATCAACTATAATTTTTCCATTGAGGGGTTAGTGAGATGATTTTTTCACTCATAACTAAATGCTATAGTAGAGCTAGTTGTGCAACATAAAGGATATAAGCTTGTTAAAAATAGCATTAGGCCTTGAATAGGATGGGCATCTAAGCATTATAAGGGATAAGAATATCCATAAAATTATATCAAGGATAAAGCATTTTAATTATAGGAGAAAGCATCATTATGTATGAGATTGTCTTGAGGATACTGAAAAGGTTTGTTCTTCATCACCTTCAATATCTTATAATTTTTCACATATATTTGTGATTAAATCTCTTTTTGTTGGATTTTAGAAATATTAATAACAAAACATATGACCTATAATTGTGTAGATTAATATATTAGCATTAAGTGCTATAAGCCACACATTTTGTGATGATGGAAAATATCATGAATAAAAGTTACATATTTTGGAACTTAAAGCTTTGATATGTGTGGTATTCATGTGGTGATCTTGCATAATATGCTTTATACACCCATTGTATAATGTAATAAATTTTGCATCTTAGATAGAACTTAAATGTTACAAGCATAAATAATCTATTTATTTATCTTGGAAATGTGTTTTTCTAATATAATTTAATCATAGTTAATATGAATTCCAGTTTAAATAGTGTTTTATAATAATGCATTTTTTTATTATTAAGACATAATTTGATAAGATAGGGCTTTCATATTGGTTAGATAAAGGCTAGCAGGTCTCTTACTTAAATTTAGGCTTCGGACGTGTAAGCAATAACTTGCTAGAAAAGTAGGTTGAAAAGCCTTATGGAAAGGCTTAGTAAGTTTCACACCTCAAGAATTAATTCATTTGATCATATGTTAATTAGTTGATGTAAAGGCATGTTATAATGCATCTTATTTTATCTCCTTTATAGATGATTTCTCTAAAGATGTTGTCATCTTTCTACCATCACATTGCTATGAAGCTTTGGATTGTTTCAAATGCTTTAGAATAGAGGTTGAGAATAAGGAAGAAATGAGTATTAAGGCTTTTAGAATTGACCAATGATAAGAATGCTTATCTAATTAATTCAAAAAGTTCTGTGTAGAGAAAGGCATGTGTAAGCAATTAATGATAACTAATATATTACAATAAAATGATGTTATAGAAATAAGGAATTGAACTTTGCTTGACATGGTTAATTTTATAATGATGCAGGTAATCCTTCCAATAAGTTTTTAAAGGGATACTTTGCTGATTGTAACATATATCTTGAAATGCATACTTTCAAAATCAATCTCCACCACCTCATATGAATTATGAAATAGTGCAAAGCCTAATTTGGAAGGCTTACACCTATGGGTGTTGACAAGTTTAATTCATAATACTTCTTATAAGTTTGATAAGTTTTACCTTAAAGTTGAAGAATGTGTCTTTATTAGATACTACAAATACTCTAAAGGGAACATTTTGTACGGTGAACATCCTAGTGGTAGATTGATGAAGGTAGAATCCCAAAATATGAAATTTCTAGATGATGACTTTCCTAGCATTGGTGAAGTTAAGAAAGGTCTTGAACTCAATAAGTTAGAGGAACTTCAAGATGTTGAGCCTCACTTCTTTAAGATGGATTTGGATTCACAAAATCATGAAGTTGTCAATGATAATAGGAGAATTCCTGAGATTGCTAATGATAATAGGAGTATTTTATAAGAACTATTTTTAAATTCATAAATATGAAAAAGCTTACACGGAAATGTGCCTTATAAATGCTTCAAAATAGAAAATAAGTCCTTGTTAACCATTTTTGTGAATGTTCATAAGTCTTCTTTCTATAAAGGAAGTACTTAATTAACTTACTTTGAATACATGGCTTAGTACCATAGAAGAGGAAATGTGTTCCATAATAGATAACCAATCTTTTAATGAATGGATACACTTAAAGGAGGCGTAAACTATGAAAAAACTTTATCTCCTATTGTGAGACTTGCATCTTACTTTGTCTCAACAATTGCTTGACATTTAAATTTAGAATTGTATCAAATGGATGTGAAGTTAACTTTTCTTAGTAGAAAGTTATATGAAAAAGTCCATAAGGATAACCTCTTAGAGCTAATGGATAAGAGCACAAAGTATGTTGCTTGAAATGATTTATTTTTGGACTTAAGTAGTCATGTAGATAACGGTATATTCATTTTCACAAAGTCATCATATATAGTGTGTATTATTGTGATTGAAAAGGATCATTATGTATATGTCAAGAGAATTAAGTATATATTTCTTATTCTTTCATTTTATGTGGATAACATATTGCTTGCTAAGAATAATATGAAATTGATTCCATTAACTCAAAAGTGCTTATGTTCCATATTTGAAATGAACGATTTTGATCATGTATACTATATCCTTTAGGATAATATTTTATAGGCTTGTTTTAAGAAATTCTTGTGTTTGTCACAAGAAACCTTCACCATAAAGATTATGGGATAACTTTTGCATACTTGATTCCAAAGTTGGTCCAATAGATCAAGGAAAAAACAATGCAAATGGAATAAGTTTCATATGAGAATGTCATAGTAAGTTTGATAAACATTGAAATGTAAAGTTAGCCTAGCATCTTCATGGTCAGTAAATTTTAAAGTAGTGCTAAGATTGCCCTTTGAAGATTAGTGAAAGGGATCCTTAAATCTAGTATATGTCCAAAATATGACTTTATTCTATATCAGTGAGAGCCTAAAATAAGTAATATTGATAGTTTGTACACATAAATAAACATAAGTTCATTGTGACCTATGTGTTTATGCTAGAAGGATAAGTTATTTCATATTGTAGCAAGAAGAAGGAGTGTGTCTCCTGGACTTCAATAGTTTATAAGGAATTTCATTGTATGGGAATTAGTTTCCTTAGAGTATATGGCCATTAATAATTTGTTTACTTATGTTTTTAAATAAACCTAGTGCTTTTAGAAAGCATGTTGTAGGTTCATGTTCTATGAACATTTAATTTACTATTATGTTATACTTTATATTTTAGAAAATAAAGTTATTTTTTTATCTTTTGTTGAATATAATAAAGGTTTACTATATGTGTGTATATATAAATATTGTCCTCAAGCTTATATTATCTCTTTCACAAGGGAAATCACCCTAACACTTGAATAGTAATTGGGATGAGACTTATACAATCACTAGTACTATACATGAGTGATATCTTTATTGTTTCAGTAGCAAGTAAGAATTCACAACAAAATCATGTTACCTTAGTGGTGTGTTAAGATAAGACTCTTCAAAGACTCAAGCATAAATGATGTTCGCACTTCCATGTAACTTGTATGAAGCTAGATTTGAAACTTGATATTTTGAACTAGATGCTTTTTTATAACTAGTTTGTATTCTATACAATGTATTATGCAAGGTGACAAGCCCAAAATGAAAGCTCCATCATAACATACATTTTATATAGTTTATGTGCTGTAAGATGACTTATGTTAGGGAGCAACTAAATAGGTCCCTACTTCATCATTATGTGAACCCTATAAGACTTGTGAATATCCTACATTTATACTCTTTGGAACTTAAACCTATGTCATAAATCTAAAGTTAGATGTTAATACTTTGGCATGGTTTTTTAGGACCATGGGTCATGTAGTCTAGTGGAACATGTTTGGGAAGGTAGCTTGAACTTAATGGATTAAGATGAGTGTTTAAAGAAAAATTCATTTGACCTTACACCTATAATCTTATGACTAATTATATCAACTTTTATAGTTGATGTGTCCATGAGTACAAAACACATAGATTGGTTTTTGCATAACTTTATATTCAAGAAGGATTAAAGGTGCAAAAAATTTAATGTAAATAGAAGATTTAGGGTATAATGAGACCTGAGTAACAACAAGTTAGTTAGATGGTGACTTGGTATATTATTTACTCACTGGTAACTTTCTCATATGATTGCATGATTCATTTCTTTTATAACAAAGAGAATTAACCAAACATCTTTAAGTAGAGTAAGCATGTTCACTTATACGAGTGAAAGATGTTATAGGACACATGATGCATAGGCATGCTACATGGAGTTATTTATTACTCATTAATTATTTAATTTATTTAATTAGTTAATGAGATAAATATGAAAGGTAAATCCAAAATGAATTCATGATGTTATTTATTTATTTATTTTATAGACACATTATTCTTATATTTGTTTTAAAGATAATTATTTCATATAAAATAATATGATTGAATTATCTCTTGAGTTTTTGCATTTTAATGATAGTAAAAATAGATTGGAGATAACAATCCATTTTTAAAGAGAGAATTATCATGCTCATAATAGTCCACCGAAGAAAATAACTACAAGCTATCGTCGGATTAATATTTCAAGATTACTATTAAAGAATCTTGAGATTTGAATTATGAAATTTTTGTAAAGGGTTCCAGTAGGTGCTTTACAACCACTAGAAAATATTTGTTCATGATCTAATTATTTAAGGTTGATTTGGAAATCTAGAGATTTGAAGTGGAAATGTAGATCAAAAGAAGAAAGAAATCAATGTGTACATGGATCATAAGGAGTCAAAATGCATAGGAATTGAAATCTAAGCCAATGTAATAACACTTTTATTGCAGGATCCAATAAGTTACATAAGGTAACATTCAAATCACCAATTTTTAATGAAATATACTAACACTATATAACTTTGGTGTTTTTCTCCCTTCTTTTTCTAGTCTTCTAGTTTCATTATTTATTTAGTTCAATCTATAACTTACACTTATTCATTCCAATCTTGCCTATGTCCTTTGCTAAAGTTGAGCCATTTTACATTATATTCCAAACTTATCTATGCCAACCCATTCAAACTTACATGCAAGTCACATAAATTCATTTAGTCTTGGACTTTACTCTTATCTTAACCATGAATTTGAATAGAAAATTTTGAAAGTCCATGAAATTTAAAGTGTAAGGAATTTCAATTCCAATCATTTCTATGTCATGTATGTGTAAATTACCTAGTTTGGATAATGATTTTATGTAGGAATTTTCATTACAAAGCATGACTAACAACAATAATATTCTTATGCTAAACAATATACTAAAGTAGAATAAATAATTATAACGATTTATTGAGATAATATTATTAAAAAATAAATGGTAAAATTGAGATAATTTTACCAATAAAAAATTAGAATTATTGGCGAAAAGAAAACCATAAATTAAAATTATGTAATATAAATATTTGAGGTCTTAAACAAAAATTTTATTAAATGACAATCTTTTAGTTTTCTTTTAAACCCAATTAAATGAAATAATTTTTATTTTAAACTCTTAAAAATCACGGCTACTGCTACAAATAAACCGATTAATGACATCTTGATGAAAACTGTACATAGGATTTGAATAGCATTTGAATTCGAATATTTTTTTATCAGGGAAATATGTATAAGCTTTTTGTTATACATAGTTATTCTTTAAGAAAAAATACATTAATTATGAGAATTGAAACGAGCAGTAGAAGCAATAGTGTAGCAATTGTGAGAAAGGTAGAACATGGAATTGTCGGGTTTAGTGAAAAGATTTTGAAATTCTGCCTAGAAATGGGTATTTTGAACTCTTGCGTAGATGCCTCCTCAAAATTCTCAGAATTTCTAGATTTCCTTGCAGTAGTTATATATCCAAACGAAGTAGTTTATGCTGGGGTGGTATCCAAACCCTACTAAATTTTTATTAGCTGATTTTCCCATTTTCTAACAATCATTAAGCATTCATTGTATTTACATACATACATATATATATATATATATATATATATATATATATATATATATATATATATATATATATATATATATATATATATAAACTATAAATTAATAATTCCAAAGAAAAATATAATTTTTAAAATTTATATTATAATTTACTTTGTATGCAATTATTTTTTAAAAAATTGGTCAATTCAATACATATTTAAAAATTATGTATGTATACATTATGTACAATTTTTTTAAAATAATTTATCTTTGAAAATTTTTATCTATAACAGTTTTTTTAAAAAAATTAATTGCAATTTGATTTAAGGGTTTCTTACTTTGCGTGCGTTTGTTGATGCAATAACAAATAAGAAGATTTTTCCTTAATAAACTATTTTGAAAAGGTTAATTACTATAATTTCAAATGAAAGTTATTTTTTTTAAATTATTTATCTTCATTACATACAACAAGCACACAAAAAAGTTAGAAATCTCTCAATTAAAATTGGAATTATATAAGTTTTTCAAAACTTTTATACATATTTTCAAAAATCAAATTTATTTTTACAAAATTTATAAATATCACATGCAAACTTGTTTTGAAGCCGTTATTGTAATTAGAAAATTTGTTTAAAAGCGGTGAGCTAAAAAGTTATAATTTTCATAGAATTTATTAATTTATAGTTTATATAAATTTTCAAAATGTAAAATTTTTATATGAAAGTGTTTGGTGAAGTGACTAGGGAGCACGTGATGTGACAGGTAAAATGGTCTGGGTTTGTTGGGAAATTTCGTGCGAAGGAAAGATTGATGGATTTTTATTTCGGGAGCACGTAGTACAGGTGCTCCAGTAAACGATGAATAATGAGGGTCCTGATACTGAAAATCCAACATTTTGCGATGGTTTTAGATTGATAATTAATAATAAAATTAATCAGAGTCTCTCATTGACATTCAACAAAAAGGAGTTGCTTTGTGGTAAGAAAATACCGCTAGGTTGATTTGGAATAAAATCTTTTTAAAATTCAATTTCATTTCATTTTAATGAATTTTAAAATATTATAAATATGATTAAAATAAAAATTATAAATAAAATAAATTTCTTTAATTAAATTTAAATATCATTTAAAGAATTATTTAAAAATAAAATAAAATAATATTTTGTTTTTAATCATACCAAATTAAAAAGTCATGGTAGTTAAATTAGTAGTAGTGGATCATTAAATCATCTCACGGGTTATAAATTTTATGCAAGAGAACATCAATTAACCAAATGAAGGGATGAAGGATCTTTGGAATTGTTAGTATTTCAATTTTGATGGGACTATATTAAAGAATTTAAATTTAAATTTGTATAGAATTTAGGACACCATAAAAATAAAATTAATGCAAAAATGTGCCTTCATCATGGATTTAATTTTTTTAGATAAAGTAATATTTAGATAAATATCACATGTATAAATCTTCCTCTCCTTCTCTTAGAGTTTGTGGTTCTCAATGGAACAAGCTAATAATTAAATTAAGTTAGGAGAGAAAAAGAAACATATTCAATATAAATAAAACCTTATTAGGCCCTCCCATTACAAGTAAAAAAAGTTATAGGCTACACTTTAACTGTTAAACACATTAATCCAAAATCAAGTATCTATAAGTTCAAGCAATGGACCACTTTAATAATTAAGTTTTAGGAAGTAAAAATCTTTTAAATCGTTATTCAGCTAATTTTATCCAAAAAAAATACTTACAATTAATGGTTATTAACATTAAAATTCTAACATTTTCTCACTTAGGTAATATTAATTGTAAAGAGTTTATTTTATAAAATATTTCATATGAAAATAACTTTCAAGCTAAACACAAAATTTAGAATATATAGCCATTATTTTAAAAACACACCATCCAAAAAATGATACCTGAAACATGACTCACATTTAAACAACTAACAATATTGAATCATAGTGATAATTGCATTATTATCAATACAAGACTTTCCATGGTTATAGATATCATCAATTACTTAAATATGAGTCATTAATGTGAAAGTATAGCAAGGAAAATAATATCAAAAGTGTGATCTAATAGATATATTATTTTTCTAGTCAATTCTCAATGATCTTTCTATAACAAGCTCAATAATAAAGTAGAGAAATTTTTTGATAATAATAAATTTAATTATTTTAAAATTCTAAAATAGTATCAATTAAAAGATAAATATTAAATACAGGAGCTAACAACTGACATTAAGTTCTAGTTTTTATAAATCTATTAAGCAGAATACCTTTAAGTTTCAAAATGATATCAACTAAGAGACAAATATATAACTCAGGAACTAATAACCGACATCGAATCTTAACTTTGATAAATCTATTGCTAGAATATCTCAAAGTTTAAAAATGGTATTAACTAAGAGATAGATATATATCAGGAATTAATTAATAAATAACAAATCTTAGTGTTGATAAGGTATCATACAAAATAATATATTAGAACTAATTATCAAGGCAATTTTCATTATTCCAACATAGTGCGTATAGAAACCATATATATAAGCTCAGAAGCTAACAACTGGTACCAAATCTTAATCCTTATAATTACAATAATTGGTATATTTCACAATATGGAGATACATGTATTGATAAAGAATTTATAAATTATATATATAAATGCACAATAATGTACTAATATGATCAAAAGCAAATATAATAAACATTAGAAAATTGTGTAATAATATACATAACATAATTATCTTGTGTACTAATAAATATATTATAATTATCAATTAAGATTAAATATTTTATATAATATAGAATTCCCACTAACCAAATATATTATAAGAAAAATAAAATTGAATGCCTATATTTCAATAAGCTTTTAAACATTTTATAAATATAAGAATCTTAATTTAGGAGAAAAATATTTAAATTTCACATACATATTTTAGTGGTATGTAAAATTAGGAAAAATATGCTTGATAAATATACAATAACTTATATGTCAAAGTCATTACTATTAGTAAAAATATGCTTGATAAAAATTACTTCAAATATTATGTACAAAAAATAGGATTCAATGAGGTTTCCACTTATTTATTATACATATTTGTTGATAAACATATAAGTTATTACAAAGTAAACTATATAAACAAATTTTAAGATTTAAATTCACTTTTAAAAGTAAAACAATTTCAAATGTTATTAAATAAGCTCTTTAACATAGGTATCATATTTTTTTAATACAAATGAAATTTCATAATATTAAATCAAAATCCCACTAATGTGAAGATTTGGTGCAATTCCTAAAAATTATACATTATTTTAAAATATAATTATTTTTATTAATTAATTAATAATTTATTTATTAAATATAATTTTTAAAGGAAGTTATATATAATTCCATCCCAAAGAAGGAAAAAAATTATATTTGATAATTAATGTGTCATAATACTATAAATAATGTAAAATTCAATTTATCATCATGTAACTAAAGTTACACAATAGTATATTTCATTCTTAAAATTAATTCATCTAGTAGCTCTTTAAAATATAAAAGAGCTAAATTTAGTTGCACAAATCACGTAATAGCCCATAATAAATAAATAAATAATTCTTATATATTAACAAGGTTTATATAAAAGTTCTTAATACATAACTTTAAATTTCTCTTCAAGTAAAACATATAATATGTATTAAGTTCTCTTTCAATAAATTAATTCAATTACATAGAAGATAATATGATATTTGAAAAACTATCTTCTTTAGGTAAATAAACCTTCTAGACTAACTTACCCTTATAAACCAAGTAAACTAACATTTTTTGAATATACCTTAAAAGAAAATGATTAATAAAAAAGTAGCACTTTTACCATAAAAGTAAAAGAAACAATATTGGGAAAAAGAATGCAACTCTTAATTCATGGATATAGGAGTAATGTACATTACTACAATCTTTTTTTTTTTGGGCAAAAAATGTAGCATGTAAAATATCCTTCTAATCATGAAGCTAACCAAGAAAATACTTTAATACTAAAAATATGTCCCCTTTAGGCAAACATATTTTTAAAACCAAAACAATTCTAGAAATTTATATGCTTCATAAAATATCCCTAATTAAAATATACAATAACCTTTTTTGGGCAGATAGTTACATACAATAATTATAAATCTATCCCGTATGATATAACTCAGAATTTATGATTAATATAAATAATCTCACTTTAGTAATAATTATTCATAATAAACCATAATTTTTTAAAAGATTTAGGATACAAAAAATTGTCCAGAATAATTTTCTTTTAAATACAAATAACATGTAATCAATTCTAATGTAAAATAATAAATAATCATAAAATCAAAATATTCTTAAATCTAAATTGCCTCAATTTTAATCTTTATACACATAAACATATCTTAAATTTGTGCAATTAAAAAATAATGAGGTTTAAAATATGGATTTATTTTGAAAATTGAAGTTATCATTAAATCAAAATCAATATAAGAATAAATTTATAATTCTAACTAAATCCCTTTAATATGTAAACATAAATAAATTTTTTAAATTAAAATACAAATATTCAAAATAATATTAATATAATTTAATAATGCACCTTACTTGGTCCATACCTATGGTAAAATAAAAAAATGTATATAAACATAAATACCATGTATTCAATAACATATATTTACAACAAAAGAGATTTTGGAAAAAATATTAAAATGTAATATGTTAGTTTTGGGCAAAATAATCATGTTTAGATGTATATAAATATCACTATATTCTCTAATTTAGGTAAAGAATGTAGTAAGTAAAAACCTCCTAAAATTGAAACTAATCAAGATAATATATTATTATGGCAAATTTACTTTCTTTGGATAGATAAAATATATAATAATAAAATAAATTTAGAAATAAAATTAGTTTACTAAACTAATTTCTAATTATAATATACAACAACCCCCTTTTAGGTTGGTCATTGTATGAAATAATTAGAAATTATTTTATTAAAATTATTTCTAATTATAACACACTCTTATTCCCTTTGGGCAGATTAATATATGAAATAATTAAAAATTAATCTCATAAATATTTATTAATAGTTTGGAGACTTATGAATTAATAGAAATAATTTTACTTTAATGATAATTATTCAAATTAACCTATAAGTTTTTCAATAGAATCAAGATATTAAAACTATGTCCAAAATTATAATATTAAATTATCAATTATAATAATAACATGATCAATCTATTAAGGAATGCTAAAAAATTTGCACCAATATTGATCATTAAAATCATATTACATTACAACACAATCTCAAAACCTTTTTTGTTTTGATTTAATAAAATAAAATATTACTTGATTATCAATGCTAAATCACTAAAATTATTTTAAACAAGGATTTTTATAAAATGTCATCATCTTATCATGATAAGGATGAAATAGAAATTAATAATCTATCATACCAATTGATGACAAATTAGTATTAAGTAAGATACTTAAGGTATAATATTTTCTTCACCTTATACTCTATATAATAACTATCTTAACATTAAATTTCAAAAATAGCAAAGAAGAATCTTAATAGATAACTACTGAAAATATAATAATTTTTTTATTTTATTTTTAGTAATAAAATTATGTTTAAGATAGTAATTATCTAAAATAATTTTCATAATAAAAATAAATTAATAAAATAAGAAATATTATGCATAATAATAAAAATACAATATGGTAGTTCATGGACACATAGATAATAAAAATATTTAGGAGTATATAAAAAAATTGCTATATTCTTTCCTCTTTGGATCGAAAATATAGTATATAAAGATCCTCCTATCATTAAAATCACCAAGGATAGTACTTTAATATTGACAATATATCTGCTTCAAGCAAATAAATTTTTAATAATAAAATATGTCCAAAAATATTTTGATAAGTTAATTTCTAATTAAAATATATAATTATCCCCTTTGGGTAGATAATTATATTAAATAATTAAAAATTAATTATGTAAATATTAGTAATTCGAGTATCTCAGAAATTAATATGATCACTTTAATGATAATTATTCAAAATCAATCCAAAAGTCTCCTAAATTAAAATTTGGGATAATAAAAAAATGTCAAGAACTATCATTCAAATAATTTTTAAAATTAATAACAAGCGAATGTAATCATTTCGTAATAGGGTGATATATAAATTGCACCATATTGATCATAGGAGCTCTAAATTGCATTAAATTCCATAATTTTTAGTTTCATTCGATACAAAATATTTAAATAATTATCTTAAATGATTTAAGTATATATATCATAATTTATAAATCATAAAGGTTGAATTTCGTATATCTTAACTAGTTAAAAAGCCTTTCGTATTACTTCCAAAATAGACAAGTTATAACTAATATTGAAAACAATGAATTAATAAAAATAGAAAAATAAGAATAATTTTGATATAATACTTGCATTTCCTTTCGCATTTTTTCTATTCAAGCATGAATCAAGTTCAGCAAAAAAATGATAAAATCCAATTTAAAGTACAATTTTCAATGACAAATAGTGTATTGAAATAAAAAAAATCATATATATATATATTAGAACTTGATTAATTCAACTCATTTCAAATTAATGGATAAATTATGCACAATAAATCCCACAAAAATTATAAATTAAAATAGAATATTTATGATAAAATAAAAATAATAATTGATAAACTTAACATACACCAAATCCAAATTCATCATAAAATAATTTTGAAAAATTTTCCAAATTTTCCAATCAAATAAAAAAAATTCATGAAATCATAAGATTAGGGTTTATTCATCATTCAATCAATTTCCATAATAACAACAACAACAACAATAACAAATCAAATTATTGTAATTTTACAATTATGAAATCATCCAAAAGTAACAATAAAAATTGATCACATCAAAATTGATAAAATAATTAAATCAAAATAGTAGATAATATCAAACAATCTAATAAAATTAATCAAATTAAAACAAATGAAATAAATATATAAAATAGGAGTTACTTATATCAAATCAATTAGATTTATTTTTTTTAAATTATATCCATTACATATATAATTAATTCAAAATAATAATAATTATTATTTATTTTAGAATATACGATGATACTATTTTTTTAATCATATGGGCATATAACATTTGGCATAAAAGAGAATTATATAATTCATAAGGTTTTCGTCATCCTCTTTAAAATTTGTTTCTACTACTATCCAATTTTAAAAATTAAATTCAAGTAAAACAAAGAATGTTAAATCATTATCTTATGAGTACCTTATATATTAACACTCGAATTTAATGCATCCTTACACATGTAATATCTAAAATCCTATTTACTAGACAAGGATAAAAAAAATTTTGTCCTTTGTCAAAATAAAAATCATGAATCAAAATCCTCCATCGTGGCCAATTTTTATATTTATGAATAATTCAATTTTGAAAATAGATAGTAATTATTATTGAGTATTTTGTATACATGATAATATACAATTAGATCCTAAATTTATACAAGAAGGTTTTGATACTATATGTAAGGATTTAAATTAAAATTTGTATAAAATTTAGGACATTATGAAAATAAAATTAATATAGAAGTATACGTTTATTATGAATTTAATTCTTCTAAACAAGGCAATATTTATATGAACACCAAAAATATAAATCTTCCTCTCTTTCTCCTAAAGTGTGCGGCTTTTAATGGGAGACGTCAATAATTGAATTAAGTTAGGAGTAAAAAAAGGATCTAACCAATATAAATAAAACTCTATCAGGCCCCCCCCATTACAGGCAAAGAAAGGCATTGACCTATGCTTTGGCTGCCAAACACATTAATCCAAAATTAAATATCTATAAATTTAAGCGATAGATCACTTTAATAATTGAACTTTAGAAAATAAAAATCTCTTGAATCATTGCTCAGTTAATTTTATCCAAAAAAAAATTACAAGTAATGGTAGCCCATATTAAAATTCTAACACTATAATCATGGATTCACTTTTTAAATAATATGGTTAGTGTGACATCAAAATTTTTTGAAATTGATTTCATTTCATTTTAATAGAAATAATTTTAATCCATTTACAAGTAAATTTTATTATTTGAAACTATTTCTAAAATATTTCAATTCATTTACAAATGAGTTCTTTTGTTTGAAATCTATTATGCATGAAATTTAATTAAAAAGTAAAATTTGATGTTATCATAATAAATATAATATTAGAAATAAGATGAATTTTTATATAACATATATTTTGGAGCAAATGAAATAAATTCTAATGAAATCTTTGCTAAATGTAATAGATTTCAAAATAATACAATTATAATTAAAATAGAAATTATTAATGAAATAAAAAAATGAAATCTCATTTTACTTAAAGTTAAATATTATTTAAAAATAAAATGAAGTCATAATTTTAGTTATATCAAATAGAGGGTTATGGATACCGATAAGGCTCAAAAATGATAATCCTGCACGTTTTTCTGTTAAAAAAAATCATTGAAGTAGCTAAACTATCTTGTATGTACGCTAGTTGAAAGGGAGATGGAGGTTGGGTTAGGTGTGAATGCGCATGCTTCCTGGACTTGAGGAGGCCATCCTCCCGTGGTGCTTTCAATCTTCCAATGTCAGCACCTATAGTGCTAACGAGTTCTTTAAATATATAATTTAAAATAAAAAAAGTTAAGACCTTGTAATTTAAGTAGTACTTGAAGGTGACTTTTAGTGCTAATGAGTTATTTAAATATGTAATTTAAAAAAACAGTTAAGAGGTTATAGTTCAAGTAGTATCCAATATATTTTTAAAATTTTGTATTTTCTATTACATTTAGTATTCAATTCTTAATGTTTGTATGTGCATTAATTTAACCACTCTTATTATAAAAACAAATCTGCATCAATAACAGAAATTTGTGTATCAAAGGGAACGGTTTAAAAAAAAAAAAATGCATGTGAGTATATTATATTGTGAAAAGAGGGCAAACTGACCGGAGAGTTTGCCGTGCAGAAGATATGGGTTTCAGGATAGCAATTTGTGTTCAATAAAAAATCGAAAATTTCAGTAAATGCTAACCGGGTTTTGACTACAGCTTTTCATTTGAATAGTAGTTATAAGTGTGAGATTCTTAATTAGTCCGTTGGTATATAAAATATTAATAAAAATTAAGATAAATATGAGAAAAAAATTGTTAAAAAAATTAATTATAAAAAATATTTGTATTTACATCAACTTCTTGCATTTATCTTTATTTTTATTAATAATAGACACATAATGTATGTGCCTATAGATCAATTACAAATTTCTCACTTATAAGTAATTTAGATAATTTATAATAGCCAAATATTTTTTTAAATAATAATAGGAACAATAAGTTACTTAAATAAAATTATAAATTCAAATCCAAGATTTTTAAAAAGTTTCAAAATCGATAAAGATTAGTTGTACACCTAACAATGCGAGCAAAGATAATACTTGCATCATAATTCACAAAAACTATAACAAATGCAGGTGACCTTGCTTCCATATATTAAAAAACCTAGTTGTGTCAATAATTTATGTGAACTAAGTTGTGACATTAATGTCTTGGTTGCCCAAGCTACTATATTAAAATAATTTCCAGCAATTTCCTAGAAATTTCATGAACAGTTAGATAAGAACATTGGAACAATAAAAAATAACAAAGGATCTCGTTCCCACTGTATATGTATAATGAAAGGAGGAATAGGATTGACTAATCAATCTATTTAACATTGCAAAAGAAACTAACAAACAGTACTGTTCTTGGCTGCGCAGCCTATTTTGCCCCAAACGAACAATCCAGCAAACCAATCTGATCAAAACAATATGCCGATTGATCTTTCAAGAATCTCTCTGCGGCCATTCAAGCTAAGCGACGTCGATGATTTCATGTTGTGGGCAGCCGACGATAAAGTCACTCAAACTCTGCGATGGAAGACATTTAATTCGAAGGAAGATGGATTGACTTTCATAAGAGATGTTTGCATTCCTCATCCATGGTATCATTCAATATGCTTAGATGACAACTCAATCGGCTTTATTGCCGTGCATCCTTGGTCGGGCGATGAAAGGGGTAAGGCGGACATTGGCTACGCTCTAGCCGCGAAGTACTGGGGCCAAGGGATAGCCACCAAAGCTTTGAAAATTGCTTTGTCTCAGGCATTTAAGGATTTGCAAGATTTGGTGCGGTTGCAGGCTTTTGTTTTAGTAGAGAACAAGGCTTCTCAGAGGGTTTTGGAAAAGGTTGGGTTCCTTAGAGAGGGCACTCTCAGAAAGTACAGATATGTTAAGGGCAGCCCTAAGGATTTGGTTATTTTTAGTTTCTTGTCAACTGATAACCCTCCTGCAGAGTAACTGGTGTAATTCTTAGTGGAGATGTGCACTATCTAGAGGAACCTATTCTATTCAGTGCACTCATAAATTTTATGTATTTTGATGTCTTGTAAGCTTGGACAACATTTGGCCTAGAGTATGAATTTAAAATGTGAATTGATGTGAAAAATAGGAATTTGCATCGTCTTCTTTCTTTTTATAATTTTTATTTCTTGTTACCAAGAGATATCTACATACAGAAATTTTATATGGAGTGAAATTCAAAATCCTTTTTTATGTGAAGTGAAATCCATAAAAGATTCTATATTTATCCTTTTTTAATATGACAGGAACATGATGAAAAGGTAAAGAAAAGGATCTTAATATTTTTATGAGTCCTATTATGCATAAAAATAGATTTCGACCACTATCGAAAGGAACTCTATATTTATTAGATTCATCAAAATAAACCAAATCGGATTAGTCTGAAAGATAAAAGTTATATGTTACGTTAGTCTTAAGTTAAGCTTTATTTTATCAAGTTGAATTATTACAATACGAGTTTTAATTTCAGTTCCATGTCAGTATTTACCAAATGATTTCAGGAGAATTTTACAACTCAATACATTTTGAATATTAATTTCAAATTAGTAATAGTAGTTAAAAGAAATTCATTATTACTATTATTTTAAGTAAAATTTTTCCTTTTGGTTAAAATAAAATTATATTTAAAAAATAATGATCACAGAAAAGTCATAAAGAGGCCATATTTGTCAAACAAAAATTATGTTAAATTTAATTTTAATATTAAAAATTATTTAATGTTGTTTTAATATATATGTATATGTATATAATAAAATTATATTTATAATTTTAATATATTTAAATATAATAAAATTATATTTAGGCATAAAAGTTAATGATGATTTTAAGTCTTATGGCATGAATAAAAATTGCATACATTATAAGATGCATCATACACATAAATTGTGAAAGGCTAAAGTCAAAGGTAAAGCTTTTTTTTATTTCTTTTTAAATAATATCAAAATAAAATTCAATTATTTTTTAAAATATTTTTTTGTAATATATGTTAACAATATTAAATATATAAGCTTATTAATTTTAATATTAAAAATTTTTTAATAATATTTTAGTATATATATTAATATATTTTTTATAATGATAAAAGTGATAAATTACTATTCAATTAATATATTTTATAACATATTAAAATTATAATTATAATTATATTCAATTAAATTGCTATTCAATTAATATATTTTGTAATATATACATACACATACATATATGCATACATACACTCACTAATCAATTAATCTTATATTACTTATTATATATTACCAACTAATTAACTAACCTTATAGCGTAACAGACTAGCACTTATCGGTCCCTTACCCAAATAAGACCAACTAATCTCAATCTTTTACCAAATTAAATCATTGTTATTATTTTTTATACCAATCTCAATCCTAGGACAAGCAAAATCATACTAATCTCAGATTAAACCATAAGACCTAACCTATTTTGACATCTCTAGTATCTATATTCTTTAACATAATAAGAAAACAACCAAAAAATAGGGAAAAAGTATCCAAAAACCTAAAAAATAAAAATTATTGTCGTCTAAAGTCTTTGTAAGTCTAAAACTCTAAGTAACTAATGCTATGCTATTAGTAATTCTAAAGTGACCACCCCAGGCTATCATGAAAAACCAAAGTAAATCTTACTTCCATACAACATCATCCCTCTACTACTATTTTCCCATTTCTATTTAGAATTCCACCTACCTAAGAGTACTTTGAACATTTTAGATCTGTGGCATCTCTTTCCAAAACCTTTAAGATATCTTGTAGCTTTGCATCGATGTTCCAAGAAGCCTTAATCCTTTATAGCAAATGTGAGTAAGATATGGAGGGAGTAGATAATGTAGCTCAATAGTGGTGGATACCTAGATAACACATCAACCATTGTATTGTTTGCCTTTTTTTCGCATACATCTCATAGTCATAATGCAATAACAACTTCTACTTATTGATGAAGAAGGAATGATTGCTAAAAAACCACTATAAATTTTAGAAAAGAGGATAGTTAAGAGAGGAAATAAGGCCATCACAAAAGTTCTAGTTTCATGGAGCAATTCTTTTCCAAAAGATGGCATATGGAATTTGATTTGAAGAAAAAGTATTTAAACTTTAATCCTTGAGGGCAAGGATTTCTTTGAAGAGTGAGTATTGTTAGAGTTAAAAACTCTAAGTAACTAATTTTATGTTGTTCGTAATTTCAATCGGGAGTTAGGCCATGTTTAGTGTCTTAAGCCCATTTAGAATAATTACTACTTTTCATAGTCATTATTATAACTATTGCTAAAAATTTTATGTCTGATGTTTATAAAGTGCATGGTATGCCAACTAGCATAACTTCTTTCAAAGATAAGATTTTTCTTAGTCATTTATAGCAAGAGTTATTTAAAAAATAAGCAACCACACTAAGATGTCAATAGCCTATCACCCTCAAATAGATGGACAGACTAAAAGAGTGAATAAATGCCTTGAGATTTACCTAAAGTGTATAGTGAATGAAAGACTAAAGGAATGGAATTAGTGGATACCTTTAGCTAAATGGTGGTATAACACCACATTCCATTCCTCCATTAATTACTCTCTATATAAAGCAATCTATGGACAAGAAACTCTTATCCATGTGTTATACTTCCCAAGTGATTCAATGATGACATCAATGAATAAAAGCTTACAAGCCAAAAAGGTAGCACTCAAAATGATTAAGTTTTACTTGGCAAGAGCTAGAGAGAGAATGAAATATTATGCCAATAAAAAAAGAAATTATAGAAAAATAGAAGTTATAGATTGAGTTTTCCTTAAATTGCGACCTTACAAGCAACAAATTGTAGCTAATAAAAATTTCCTTAAGCTATATTCTAAGTACTTTCGGCCCTCTAAGGTGTTGACAAAGGTGACGAAAGTAGCTTATACACTATAGTTACTTGAAGGGTTAAAATTGAATCCTACCTTCTTTGTATCTTAGCTTAAGAAATATGTCGAAAGGTAACCAATGCAACAACAACTTCTAATTATTAATGAAAAATGAATGCTTGCCAAAGAACTATTGCAAATTTTAGAAAGGAGAATGGTCAAGTGGGAAAATAGGGCTATTATAGATGTTTTAGTTCAATGGACCAATTCTTTTCCAGAAAATGCTATATAGGAAACTTGGTTTGATTTGAAGATTATCCAAACTTTAATCCTTAAGGACAAGGATTTCTTTGAGGAAGGAGTATTCTAGGAGTATTCTCAAAGTCTATAACTTTAAATGACTAATAATGTACCACTAGTAATTCCAGTGAGGAGTTAGGCCATGTTTAGTGTCTTAAGTCCATTTAGAATAATTACTATTTTTTTTATTATTGCCATTATTTGGTAGCTATTATAAAAGCTGGTCATGCAAATATAATGGTATTCTGTTGAAAACTTAATACTGGGATTATCCTTCTTTTCTTTACTGATTCTTTCTTCTCTTGTCTTTTTTTCTCTTTATTTCTTTATTCTCAAATTAAGTATTGTTACACAAATGTGTTTAGTAATTTTAATCCTTGGCATGAAGTGATATACATATGTGCATGTGTGTTTTAATACCGAAAAACTTTTCTATTGAAGTAGTATAGAGTGGGGCAAGGAAATATTTAATTTAGAAATCATGCTTTTAGTGGATATTGTTTACCTTTTATATGTATTAAAATAATAGTATGATATTATGATAATATTTAGGTTTGATGTTTGTTTTTTTCCTCATAACTTATCAGCTTCTCATTTTCTTTATTGAATATTGAAAAGAGTTTTTCTAAGGATGGGAAAATCCCACCTTGGATGATCATATATTTCATTACAACATGCATTGTATTTGTTAAAGCAAAGCCAAAGTTATTTAACCTTGCTCATATTTGTCCTATATTGAATACTTTCAAGATTAGTTGTAAAGTTGCTAATAATATTAGAAGGGAAGCTAAGAGAACAACATACTTGCTTGGACAAGGTCAATGGGTGATCAAGAAGGCCTATGGCCTAAGCTAGTGACATCCATTGCACCCAAAAGGGGTGCTAGCCTAAGGTCCCCTCAAATAAGAGAGCTTACATCATAATTTACGGTAGCAAAGGCTCACATTTGCACAACCTCTCTCCAATTCCACTCTAAGATTTTAGTTCACGTTTCTTTACTTCCTTGGAGAGAAAGAAATCAATAATTCTATGTTATTTATTTTTTCCTATGAGAAAGTAGGGAGAAAGTTTAATTAGGTCAATTGCCAGCTGATGATCCATAAATGCAAGGCAAAGATGTCGTATGTTAAGCCACCAAATATTAAGGCTAAGGAATTACAATTAAAGCTTTGAAAATTTCTCTTTTTGAGTTTTTAACTTATAAGGGTTGTTGTCTATCATCATTGCTTAGAATAATATAACATCTATTTGAGGCATTATTAAATTTTAATATTTGGAATTTTTAATGTTTTAAAGATACAAAAATAAACTAAAATTTAAATAAAAAGTAAATTTTGATAATATTATATAAATAAAATAAAAACACGATATCAAAAATTAATAACACAATGCCTATATTAGCCCAAATGAAATGGTTAGTCCATTCCTATTGCATTACATTTAACTTATTAAATAAAAAATATCATATCAATTTTTTTTGTTACACAATGAACACTACATAGAGTTTAAGAAAATAAATTTGAAAATTACATCCAAGAAAAACTTATACGCACATCTACAATAAATTAACCACACTTGCAACTAAAAGAAAAACTAAAATGATAAGCAATAAATTACAATAAAATAAGAAAGACAAGTCCTACAAGTTGGCCGTGATCCTTAAACTTTATAAGAAACTTGATTCCCCACTTAACAAATAATTGTGATGAATATAATTCTCATTATCTAAGCAAAAGTCATGATAATCTTAAACTCACCTCATATTCCCTTAAAATCTATTGTAGGATCCTACACTCTTTAATTCAATCTTGAATTTTAATTGCCAAGGTGCTAAAACCTTTAGTTAAGATCATATTGATTTAATGCTGACATTTCTAGTGGAACAACAATATCTAATACAATTTTAGGTAGTTTTTAGTGGCCTAGGTTTGAATTTAAGTGCATACACATTTTAGTTCCATGTCACTCATTCAATTACAATAAAAAAAAGAAATATATCACATAATATATAATTTGCACTTACAAAATTTTATATATATTTGAAATTAATTGTTATCTCATTGATTAACTTTAAAATTAACATAAAGCATTATTTATTTAATAAAAAGTAGTTAATTCTATTAAGCTATCAAGAAAAGCAATTAAGATACTTAATGACATTATATTTTAGTTAATAGAGTTAATGTCATGGTTATAGAAGATCAAGTGATATAAATATATATAGTTTAAGTGCAAGAGTTAACCATGGAAAATCAATTATGCAAGATGGAAAGCAAAAGTAGGAAAATATATTTCTATTACAATAGAAATAAAATAATAATACCATAATCAAATACTTTATCAATATTCGAATTAAATATTGGATGAATAAAACTCTTTAATGGGATACATATAGATACTAATTCTAGTGAAATCACCCACTAAGTTCAAGCAATATAGAAATTAAACTATTTGTACTAAACTTTTAAACTTATAGTTTTTCTTTTACTTGACGTGAAACTTCATAAAAATGAGAAAAATAATAATAAATAAATAACAAAACAAGTAATTTTGGGACTTCTTTTTTAGCTTAATTTGATTAATATTTTCCATGAATTTAAAATATTTAATATTCGCATTAGTCCTTCCCACTTCAAAAAAACTTAATTGCAAGTTGATTTCTAAATATATTAACTTTTTTGAAAGGAAAATGCTCATACAAATTAATTGAAAGTTTTTGAAATTCCTCAATCATCATGCAAATCAATACCATAAGCATTACTATTAATTTTCTTCAAAATCTTGTATGGCCCATACTTCTTTAATTGTAAGTTATTGTATTTTCCAAACAGGAATCTCTCTTTTCTTAGGAACACTTACAATCGTATCTTTTTCTTGAAATGTCTTATGTCTCTTATACTTATCCATTGTTACTTTATATTTTCCATTCAAGGTTACAATCTTCTTTTTGACATTTCTTTGAGCAAAATCGATTTATTCTACCATGTGGTTAGCAAATATACTCAAACTAGAAACTTCGGGTAGCTACGCCAAATCTCATAGGTATGCTGAAATCTTCCTATAAATAATGAAAAAATGTGAGAATCCTATCAAGTTATGTTTTGCAATATTATAGGCAAACTTAGCTTAAGCTATTCAAAATCCCATTACATTAGTTTATCTCTATAAATGCTACAAACAATATTTCCCAAAGTTCTATTTGTTTCCTCAATTTGTCCATTAGTTTATGGATGAGCTCTATTGCTAAATTTAGACTTGCATCAAAATGCTTTCAAAGGGTAAGCTAAAAATGTGATGGAAATTTAAAATCTTTATCAGATGTGATGGTTTTAAAAACACCATAGAGTACAATAATTTATTGAAAGAATAGTTTTGCAACATGAGTAGATCAAAAGTTTTGTGACATAGGATGAAATGTGACATCTTTGAAAATATATCTACTATCACAAAAATAGAATTTATGCCATGTTGTATTCTAGGTAAGCTTAGCATAAAATCCATTGACAAGTCTTCTTAAATCTCATTTCGTGTAGGTAGTGGCATGTAAAGTCTTGTATTTTGAGTATGCTATTTAGAAAATTAACAAATAGAACATTTTAGCATAAAGTTCCTTATGTTTTTCTTTAACTAAAGCTAAGAGTATCGCTTTTCTACATTAACTATTATTTTGTCTCTTCCAAGATGTCCATTAAGGACTCGTCTATAGAAATAGAGAATAATCTTTTCTCTAACATATATCTTTAGGTTGTAAAGCTTATTTCTCTTGAATAATAACATTCCAGTATATAAAATTCACTTATTTGTTGCTTCAATAAGTACTTTTCCCATATATCCTTAAAGTCTTTATTTGTTTGGTATAATTCTTTTAAGCATTCAAATCCAAGAACTTATCCTTTTAAAGTAATAAGCAAAGTTACTTTTCTACTTAAAGCATTTGCGAATCACGTGTACAAATTACTCTAAATACAATGCCTACTTTGCATGTATCTTATTTAGGTGATTTTAACTTTTGAAATGTTTCAATACTTCATTATCTAATTTAATGACAAACTTTTTAGGAATCAAGTAGTACTCCTAATAGTCTATTATTTGTAATACTACATATAACTCTTGTTTATAAGTCAACCATTTTCTTTGTGCTTCATTGAGTTTCTTGCTACAAAAAGTGATTGGTGTACTTTCTTATGAAAGAAATGCTTTAATTCCAACTCAACTTATATCACATTTAACCTCAAACTACTTCTCAAAATTAGGTAATGTTAATACTAGAGCTATGGTTTGCTTTTATTTTAACTCAACAAAACTCTTCTTAACTTTTTCATTCCATAAAAAATTTTCTTTTTTTAAACAATTAGTGATTGTGCAACAATATTACTAAATTTTTTAATGAACCTTTGATAAAATATTGGTAAACCATAGAAGCTTCTAACTTCATTGATATTCTTTAGTGTTAGCCATTCTTTAATTATGTGTATCTTTTCTTCATCAATATGTACTCCTTGACCACTTATGATAGATTCTAAAAGGATTAAGCAGTCGATCACAAAGTTACATTTCTTCAAATTGATGTATAATTTCATATCATGAAGAACTTTCATAACTTCTTTCAAGTGACTCTCGTGCTCATTTATAGTTATTTATACTTTTACTATATATCAAGATATCATCAAAGTAGACAACAATAAGTTTTCTAATGAATGGCTTAAATGCTTAATTCATGAGCTGTATAAAAGTACTTTGTGCATTTGATAGTCTAAATGGCTTCACTAGTTATTCATAGAAGCCATCACTCATTTTGAAAGTTATTTTCCATCTATCTATTTACTTTATGTGAAATTAGTGATAGCTACTTCTTAAATCATTTTGAAAAATATTATTGAGCCTTAGAGTTAATATAACATGTCTTCTAATTAAGGTATTGGAAAAGTGGAAAATTGTATCTTGTTGATGGCATTACTATTAACACATATACACTAACTGCTATCTTTTTTTGGTGTTAGCAGGGTAAGAACTATACATAGGCTTATACTTTCTTAGATGTGTCCTTTGTAAACTAACTCCTTCACCTTTTCTTTTAAGATTTTCTTCTTTATTGGACTTATGTAACAATATGGCAAGTTTGGTAAACTTGCTTTTAGGATCTAATCAATTTGATGTTGAAGATCCCTTTTTAGTGGAAGTACATTAGGTAAATCAATTAGAATAACATCTTTAAATATTTCAACAAGGACTATAGTAAAGGTGGTACATTGATGTCAGGATTTTCTTTCTCTTTGACTATAAGTGTAAAGGTTTCTTGAGCTTCTTTAATGCCCTAAACAAATTCTTCCTCAAAGTTAGATATAATAAGAAATGATTTTCCTTTACCTTTAGAAGTTTTGGTTATGTCTGACTTTTTATCAATAGAAGGAACAACTATCTTCTAGATTTTTCACTAAAAAGTATAAATATTATTCTTACTATGATAAGTTATATCTACATCATGTTGTCAAGATCTTTCAAGTAAAATGTGACAAGCATCCTTGCCAATCATATTGCAAATAACTTTATTCTTGTAAATTTTTTCTATTAAGATTGAAAACTCTATAAATTTCTATCACCTTCATAACCAGTCCTTTCTGGATCTATCTAATTTGATAGGGCATGGGCTAAGCTTCTATTGGCAACTTTACATGTTTAACTAATGCACCTAGTACAATGTTCTCACAACTTTCATTATCTATAATTAGATCACATCTTTGTGATTGATTGAACATTGTGAATTAAAAATCTTGTTACATTGAGATGAATCTTTTTCTTTTTAGGAACATTTATCATGTTGAAGAATTCTTCTCCATCTTTTATCTAGTTCATAAATGAATTGATGTTAAGGCTACTATTAAATATAGGAAAATTAACTTGTATATGATAAGTTTTGCTTCTTTGAATTTATCTTCTTGTTGCATGATAGTCTTCATCTTTTGTTCTAAAGAGTTTGATTTTTCACCAAGAATTTGTAACCTTTGTTAACAAGGATTGACTTGATAATTATTGTATGGCTTTCTTCTTCTATCTCTACTATAAAAGCAATTATTTCTTCAGTAGTCCACCATTACTTCAACTTTATCTTAAGAGACATCATGGATGAATTTTCTTTATTGAATTACAAGATCGCAATGATGGATAGGTTGACTACAAGCACCATCTCTGACATAATAGTCTTTATCATCTCCACAAAACCTTTTGTCATCACCTCTCAAATTGACGAGTATGTTGTGGATCTTAAAGAGTTCATGAGTCATCCTTTTCTCTTGAATTTGCATCGCTATCTTCTCAACTTGCATTGTCACCCAAAGAGCCTTATTCTTATAATGACCATCAACTATAAGTTTACCACCATCTATTTTATCATCACCGGTTGTTAATATCAAACTTTAGACTGTTGACCAACCTCTAATGCCAACGAATGTAAGATAGAAAGAGAAAGTGGAAAAATATATTTCTAGCACACTATAAGTAAAATAATAATATTGAAATTAAATATCTTAGTAATATCTAAATTAAATGATGGATGAATAAAACTTCCCAATGTGGTACATATATATACTAATCATAAGAAAATCACCTATAAAACTTAAACGATATATATGGAATTCAAACTATTTATATTAAACTCCTAAATTTAAAGCTTTCATTCTACCTAATGTAGGACTTCATAAAAATAGGAATAAATAAATAAATAAATAAACAAAACTAACTATTTTTTAGACTTTTTCTTGAACTTAGTTTGATCAATTTTCTCCATAAATTTAAGAGATTCAATATTTACATCAATCAAATAATCTTTTATTAATTCACCAAAAAAAAGTAATTTTTAATAGAGTTATAAATATAAATTTTTTTATATCTTGATCTTTTTGATAGATTGTTCATATCCAAATACAAAAGTACATTATACAAATATATATGTTTTTTATAACAAATATATCACTTAATTTTTTATAATTATGTTAAATATATGCATTTTCTATTTTGAACTCTAAAACAAGGCTTGTGGTTATTTGTAAATAGATTAATAATGTTAGGAGCAATAATGGAAGAATTTGAAAATCCAAAGCAAGTTATTTTTGTATCTAGTTGGGGATATAATTTAGCTTTATATATTGAGATGGATTACCATTTATGCTACATCAAACATGCTTATAATATGAGAAATAGTATTATAGTACCATCTTTAATCATTTTTTTTTTTTTTGGATAAAACACAGGGCTGAAACCCAAAAAGAAGGGGAAAAAAACAAAAACAAAAACAAAAACAAACCGCAAGTTTTAGAGACTCTCAACACATGTACAAGAAAAAGATGAGCCATTTGAGAAGGAATGCTAAAGAATTCATGTAATCCCGAGTCAAGAGTGATGCTATGATTGACCATTCAATTAGCACAAGTGTTTCCTTCTCTATATATGTGCATAATCTCCACTTCCCAATCTTGGCAGATCTTGAATATCTTGAATTAACCCAGTACCATTATATTCTAGATTAGATAAGAATTGAAAAAGAGCTTTTGAGTCAACTTCCATGGGAATTTTATTAAAATTCAATTTCCAAGCTGCTTAGAGTCTACAAGAAATACCACAACACTCGGCTTTAAAAGAATAATACCCCAGGGTTCTTTCAATATGGTTATTCCCCCACAGCCGGCCAGTCCCGAGCAAGATTTAGCAGCACCATTTGTATTCACCTTCACCTAATCACTTGGAGGAGGTTGCCAAGACACTTCCATTTCACCCACCTGCCCGTTTAACAACTTATCTAGTTTTTCAAAAGCCAAACCAAGCTCTGTCGCATACTTACAATAACAGAAGCTGGATTAGATGGACATGAGAAAGAATTTGAATGGATTGCTTTATTTTTCCATGACCCCAAGTACCAGCAAATTTGAATGGATTGTTTTATTTTTCCATGATCACAAGTACCAGCAACCGAGAGCCCATAAATTGCTCCAATTTGGAACGGTCATTATGATGTCTTTATTAAAAAGTTTAAATTGAAACTGTTCATTGTGGTTTAACAAACTGAAACGAGCTAAAAGCCCAGGAGGAACTGAAACCTTCCAAATTGCCCAAGCTAGATAACAGTCCCTCATGATGTGGATCACCATTTCCTCCTTATTACTGCAAAATACGCAATCTTTGGAACTAAATTCCCATCTCGCAATAAACTTGTTGGTTAATAATCCTGCATGACATGCTCGTCACATAAAGAACCTGATACAGTGAGGAATCTGCAACTGCCAAATACCTTTCCGACAAGCATCCTCATCACTCCTGACATGACTCATCAACGTTTTATACACAGTGCTAACTGTGAACTCCCCTGTAGCACGCATTGTCCAAACAGAACTTTCTCCACCAGCATTATCATGAGGAGGAGGATTAGCTTAAATACGGTTAACAACATCTCCTGGAACAGTCTCCTTCAATAACGCCCAGTCCCAATCTCTCCTATTTACCACAATAACCATTGGTATTTTTACTTATTCATGCCGTTAAGTTGTTAAACACATTAGTTCCATAAGTTTTTTAAACTATTAAATTGTTAACAAAATACTATAATCTTCCAATTCATCTAAATTCAATGAGTTGGACTAAGTCACTTGTGAAATTAATTCAAGTTAAATTTGAGCTAAAAAAATTGACTCAAATTGAATTTAAATAGAGCCATGAGTGAATTAGGAGAATTTAAAGGGAATTGAGATTAAGTTCAAACCAACTCATTTAGTTAAACACATTATTAGCTTCATACAACTATAAAGGATGAGGTTGTGTGATTTTATCAAAAAGTGATAATTCTTTACATAAAATTTATATTTTTTTTATAAAATATTAATATTTTAAAAATCGAATTAGATGGTAAATCAAAATAACTATCAGATCACGGTTTGATTTATTCAATCGATTAAACTAATGATCAAAATGGATTGCATGATATATGTATATATGTATGCATGTATACATGCAAGTATAATTAATAATTTTTATTTTTAATATGAAAGAAATTATATTAGTTAGATAATTATATAATAAAGCTAAATAGTTTAACATTTTATAATTTTTTGTTAAAATATTGATTATATTACGTAAATTTAATAATATGAAGTTAAACAATTATTTATCATTTATAAAAAAATTCTAATATATATATATATATATATATATATATATATATATTAAATTTGTATATAAATAACTAAATATAAATGGTGATTCGATGGCTACTTACTTAGTATTTGATACACGGGATGGGAGTTAGACTCCCACTTTGTGCATGTTTAGGTAACATCAAGTTAGATCTATTTTATAAAGCTGATTCTGCTGAGTAAATCCGATTTAAGTGGCTTCGGTCGATTCAATTTGAGCCAACCAACAATTCTGATTTACGGCATGAGCAGGTCTGGTCCTTAATTGAACCGACCAATCCAATTCAATTTTGTAAACAGTGAAAGAATGGTCATAAATGTTCAGGGATTACAACTTTTTCATTAAATTTGACGACTTGTTTTTATTAATTCATCAATTTTTTTCTTTTAAATATTGTCTTTATCATTTGTAATCACGTTGGTCTTCATATCCTATTTCTATAAATTAATTTCTCAAATACACTTTATATATTATTAGTCAAAATTCTAATTTTTTTTTATTTAATGGCTAGTTGCTTAATAATTGATGCACAAGATGGGTGTTCGACTCCCACTTCTTGCATTTTTAAATAGAATCAAGCTAGATCAGTTTCATAAAGCTGGATCTATTTCAATATTTCTACCAAGTAGATTTGATTTAAGTTGGTTTTTGGCCAATCATCAATTTCGGTTTAAGGCATGAACAAGTTTGGTTTCCTATCAAACCAGTCAGCGCGATCCAATTTTGTAAATAAGTAAAGTATAGTCACAAGTGTTTAAGGATTACAACTTCTTTTTTTAATTTTACAATTTATTTAATTAATTCTCATCAATTTTTTTAGACATTGCCTTTATCTTTCGGAATCATTTTTGTCTGATCATGTCCTATTCCTATAGATTTATTTCTCAAATACATTTTATAAATTGTAGTCAAATTTCTAATTTTGGTCATATAAGCATGTTTTATTAATAATTAATCTTTGCTCCCTAAAAATTTTTTTAATACGTTCAATATATCACAATATATAATTTAAAATAATAATGTATATCAATGTTCGAATATTTTTTTAAAGAAAAGTATAATTCCTTTTTAGTTCGACGATTTTACTGAGTTAATCCGGTTGAAGTTGGTTTTAATCGATTCAACTCAGGCCAACCATCAATTTCAATGTAAGGGATAAGCAAATCCAATTCCCGATCAAACCGGCCGATTTAGTTCAATTTTATAAACATAGTGGAGAATAGTCTCAAGTGTTCACGGATTAAAACTTTTTCATTAAATTTTACAACTTATTTAACTAATTCAACAATTTTTTTAGATATTGTCTTTATTATTTTTAATCACTTTTGTCTTCATATCCAATTTCTATGGATTAATTTCTCAAATACACTTTATAAATTATCAGTCAAAATTTTAATTTTGGTCAAATAAGCCTGTTTTATTATTGATTATTCTCTGCTCCCCAAAAATCCTTTGCGTATGTTCAATATATCACAATAAATAATTTTAAATAGTTATGTATATCAATGTTTGAATATATTTTTTAAAAGAAAAGTATAAATTCTTTTATTTGGTGTTCATAACTAAAAAAAGAGAGTACTACTGTTTGATTCATAGGGGAAAATATCTTTTGAAAACTTTCAAATATATTTAAGAAAATTTTTGTTTATATATATATATATATATATATATATATATATATATATATATCCAGTCTCTAATCAAAAAATCATACTACATAATGAAATACAAAGAAATATTAAAATTAATTTTTTATCACTAACAATAATTTCAATTAATGAGTATAATTATTATGGTGACAAGAGAAAATATATCTATAAAAGATTTAGAGGTCATTTAGTTGAAGGTAATCAGAAAAAGGAAAGGGAATTACAAAATTTCATTTCATTTATTTTTGTTTGATTTAGAAAAAATTTATTCCCTTTTTTCATTTTCCCTTAATGGGATTACTCCAAATAAGGAATGGTGATTCCCTCCAAATCCTTAGGGAATCTCATTTGCTCATTATGAATTTTGAGTTTATCATATTTAATATAATAATAATAATTTGTTATTATAAAATAATAATATAATTAAAAATAAAAAATAATTATTAAATTATAATTTATAATAAAAATAAAATATAATAAAATTAATTAAATAAAAATAAATAATCATATAGTAATTATTATAATAAATTATTTAATAATATAAAAAATTAATAATATTAATAATTTAATCATAGTAATAAAATAATAAATATTCATAATAAAATAATAACTATCATTGTTACAAAGAATAATAAATAATGTAGTAATAATTGAAATAATAATAATAAGAATAAAATATTAATAATTAAAATTAAATAATTATGAAATTAATAATATTAGTAAATATATAATATTTAATAACATAAAAATAATTAATAATCTTTCATCAAGGTTATACTATCAGAGAAATTATCTTAGAATCTCGAGATTTAAAATGTCTATATTTCATATAGAAATTAGAGTTACAAATTTAAAGCAAATATGAAGATCAAGAATAAAGAAAAAATACAAGTGATTTAAGTTAAGGTAATAAAACTTTCATCAGAAAGTCCAAAAAATTTGTGTTAGGTAATACTTGAATATCAATATTCTGAAATATTCCAACATATTCAATATGTACTTGATGAAATCTAATATAAAATTGACTCTATTTATTCAGATTTTAGCAAGTGTATAATAAATGAAAATAAAAGGCTAGCATTAATTAGTTAGTTTTCCAATTATTACAACTAGTAAACGAAAGCCAGGTTATGCACGAGCTAGCATATAATAAAATAATAATAATAAAATTGTAAAAGATATAATAATTTACTTATGTATTAAATTAAAATATATTATCTAATTTAAAAAAATGAAATGTAAAAAATTTTAATTATGTATTTTTTATTTTAAATTTTATTGTATGTAATTTATATAACTATATAATTGTAAAAATTAATGATAAAAAGAAAGAATATTTATGTTACATTTAGTGCGATGAGATGAGAAAAAATAATAATAGAATTGAAATCTTTTTTCATAATTATATTTGTCATATGAAAATAGTTTTGAAATGGAATGAAGAAGGTGCATGTAATGACGATAATATTATTAATAAAAATTATAATTTTATCTAAAAATAATTATGATATATAATAAATAACTTCATTTATTTTTTAAGTTAATATCAACTATGAACAGAGTTCTAATATTTTTTTACAATGAAATAAACAAAAAATTATTAAATCTAAGTTGCATTCACTTTTTAATCTTTGAAAAAAAAAGATTGCATGAAATTTTTTTTCTAACTATACATTATATAATTCATGAATTTTGTTTAAATTTTGTCATAATTATTAACTTATATTATATATTCAAAAACCTACTATATACCTTTATAGTTTTACCTAAATTATAAAACTATATTCAAATAGATTTTATACCACCACTTACTCATATATTATGTTATAAAAAATTCTTTTTTTTAATGCTTTTTATCGAAACTTTTAGTTACATTTATCTTTTTAATAACATAACGTTTTCGTACTCAGCAATAATACAAATAAGTATTAATTCATAGTAAATTAGATTAATTTAGACATACACGATATTATTTGATCTTGTTAAAAAAGCATTATTTTTCTGGGATTTTAATATCATTATATTTTAATATATGTTTTCCAAGTAAAAGTTAATAAATAATTTTTATTAAGTTATTTTATAAATTTTTATTGCTTTTCAATTGATGAATTCACCTATCTCCTTGATAAAAATAAAATAATAAAATAATTTTAAATTTTTTAATATATTTTTATAAAAAATACTTACAAATCATATTTAAAGTTGAAATTGATTTAAAAATACTTTATATAACAAATATAAATAACTTATTCCTTGATAATGTAAAGAGTAATATACGTCTAACAACCAAATATAAATTACAATCTAAATAACTAACAAATAATTTTTCAATTGTATTTATTGAATTTTACATTATATATTTCAATAAATAACTTCACCTTAAAAAAATTGTCATATATTATTCTATTATGAAAAAAAATTTGCACAAACCACTCTAAATTAAATATAATATTCAATACAATTGATAAAAGAAAGAAAAATAATATGTAAATTATAAAGTAAAGATAAAATTTTATTAAATTTTATTTAATTTGAAATATAATAGTTAAAATTTGATATCAAGAAAATATTGATAAATTTTAAATGAATGAAATTAATTTTTATTTTTAAATATTTTTATTAAAAATAGAATTGCAAGTAATTAATTCGATTAATATTTTCTATAACCTTAGCTTATTTAAAATACTTTATAATAAAAATAAAATATAACATATTATATGTATACTATTTAATAATCTCAATATTTAAATTATAAGTAATATAAATGAACATAAAAAATGTAATAAATAAATTAAAAGACGAGAAATAATGCATAGGTTATAAAGTAATAAGACTTGAAAATGAAATACATAGTAAACTGATTTAATTAAATAAAATGTTTGACTTATTAAAAATAGTTTATAATAAAAATAAGATAAATTATTTTATACCTATATTATTTAACATATTATATCTAAACTTTAAATAGTAAAAGTGAACAAACAAAAAGAAGAAAAATATATAACGGAGTAATTGAAATAAGGAAAAATAGTGTGTAGGTTATAAATCCTATAGAATCTCTATTGATGTATTTTTAATCTAAAATATAGTAATTAAAAATTATTATTAAAAAATAACAGAATTTAAATAAATAAAATTTCATTTGATTTCAAAACTTTATTTCTAAAAATAAAATATGCAATTAAATAGAATTTAATTTAATTTTTAAATACTAGTTTCAAATATTATTTTGACATATAATACTTCAAAACTCATATAAAAAATTATTGATAAAAATTAAAAATTTGATTTTAATCTATAAATATTGTTATTGAAAAATATGATATGCATTTAATTGATTCAACTAATAATATTTATACCAAATTTTAAATTTATTTAAAATATATATAAAATTTAAAACTAAAATATATAATATTATATCTACTAAGAAATAATAATATCTGAATTATAGGAAACATAAGTAGATAGGAAAAATAGAAAAACATAAAATGGAGTAAATAAAAAGACGAGTAACAATACATCAACTATTAAACAATAATAGTTAAAAATAAAATATATAATAAATTAAATTAATTCAATTAAATAAAAATTTTAATTTATTTAAAATATTTTTATCATAAAATTAAATTGTACTATATTAAGTTTATATTACTCTCAATACTGTTTTAGAATATTAGTCAATTTTAAATAAATAAAATTGATCTTCTTCTTCAAATATTGATATCAAAAATGGAAATTGTGAAATTAATTCAATTTATAATTTCTATGCTAAGATATTAATTTATTATGAATATTTTTACATTTTAAAAATAAAATATATAATTTATTATTTATATCACTTAGTGATATTAATGAATGAATTCTAAATAATAAAAAAAGACATAAAAAATAGAAAATATGAAACGGAGAAAATAAAAAAAGAGAAATAATAGCTAAGTTTATTAGAAGTTAAAAATAAAATATATAATAAATACGATTAATTTAATTAAATATAAATTTTAATTATTTAAAATTTCTTCTTTGTATAAAGAAATTTTGCTATGTAAAGTTTATATTACTCCATAGAATTTAAATTTTTAATAATATAAAAAATAAAAAAATATGAACAGTACATGATATATAAAACTGACACAAAATATTATTTGATATATGTTTAATTTGACATATAATACTTAAAATTTGATATCAAGAAAATATTAATAAAATTTAAATAATTAAATTTGATTTTAATATTCAAATATTGTTATTTAAAATGGAATATTCTATTAATTAATTCAATTAATAATTTCTAAATCAAAATTATTATTTATTTGAAATATTTTTAAAAATTTTAAATAAAATATATAATCTTATATTTATATATTATTTAATGATATTATTGTCTAAATTATAAATAGTAGAAGTGGATATAAAAATAGAAATGCATGATAACGTAAAAAAAATAAAAATAAATATATACTAAAATAAATTTATGTAATTAAATAAATTATTAAAATCATTTATAATATTTTTATCATAATAAACTCATAATACTCAATAACGTTTGAATTCTACGTAGTATAATGAAAAAGAAAAAAAATTATAAGTAATAGATGTGAACATGAAAAATAAAATAACATGAAATAAAGTAGATAAAAAGAAAAGAAATAATACTTATAATGAGAGTTAAAAATAAAATATATAATAAAATAAATTAATTTAATTAAATAAATTATTTAAGATGATTTTATCATAAAAATTATACTACGCTAAACTTATAATAATATAAATAGTATTTGAGTTGTAAATAATATAAGTTAAAATAGAAAAAAAATAAATTGTTGTATTATAAGTGAATAAGTTAAGGGTCAAACTTGTTCAATTTTTACATAGTTCAATCTTTATGGACTTGAACTAGCCCTCGAACTTTCTTTTTTAAAAATAAAAATTTTAATTTTTAAATAATAAAAAATAAAATTATTTAAAAATATTACATATTTATTCATAGATTAGAAATAGTATATTTTAAATTTATATATAATCATAAAAAATATTATATATATAAAATATAAGTCATAAAACACTTATGAAATAAAAATGTTGTCTATAAATTATTCATAATATAATGCTACATAATTAAAAATAGAAAATAATAGTGTAATTTCATATGGATTAAAATTATAGACATATATGAAATTTAGAAATATAAAAAAAAAATACTTCTTAAGCCAGCTAGCTCATCCGCAAACTAACCTGTATGAATCGTGAGTTTTTGCAGGTCAAACTAATTATGACTTGTGACTCTTAAAGCTTTTAAATGGAAGCTCGAATCTTTTGAAACCCCACAGACTTGATCCATTTTAATTTCTCTATAAATAAGTAAAAAAAATTTAAAAAAGGCAAGTGTTAGTTGGGAAAATTTTTTCTAAGAGACTACCTGTACAATAAAAAGAAAACAAACCCTAAAAAAAAACTCTTAATTCATAATATGTTATAGATTATAGATGTGTTTAAAATAAGAATCTCATTGATCTAATTAATTAGAAATTTTAATTTAAAGTTACATAATGTACTTGCAATTATATCATGTAACTTTTTTAAATGATCATATAATTTTAAATTATATTTTAATTTTAGTTACTAAATGTAATATTTCATGGTTATAAGCATGAGCAAACATAGAGGGATCAATTGACATCCATATTAACAAAATTTATACTTCCACAATTTCATAACTTTTTATGGAATAAGTTCCTCACAAAATCAACCATTAGATTTAAACTAATGATCATCTAGATCATTCTTATAGAATTTTATATTAATATGAAATTATTTACTATATCATATTAATAAAGTTCAATTTTAACATAAAATATGTTAACTTCAAGGTTCTATACAATGAGTTTTAATGACAAAAAATGAGTGTTAAAATGAGATTATGAGTGTTGTTATATTTTATACAAGTTCTACAAGCATGCAATGCTATGATGGATAAATATACATAGTACAATGGTTATACATATTCTTATGCTAACTTGTTTTGATCTTTATATATATATCAATATTTTGATATATTTGATTGAACTAATTATATGGCTAAAAAATTTTATGTACATTACATAGAGCAGTCTAACATAAAGAAGAGTAAGTATTAAAGTAAAATAATAAAAAATCTTATCATGCTCAATTTATGGAGAAATAAGGAAGAAGGACAAGGAAGAAGATATATTTTAAGTATTGAAAAATCAAAGATGGAAGATTTAGAAGTTTGGATGCATCAACAATGTTTGGAGATTTCATTGAGTATAATTTTCCATTTAAACTTAATTTTTTTGTAAAATAGACTTTTTCACAACATAGAAATAAAAAAACATGTTTCTAAATCTTAGGTTATTCAAAATGCTTAAAAATATAGCTTATAATTATATTTTCATACGATAGTCTACAAAACACTTCAAAAATAAATGAGATATGTGTTTTAGTTATTTCAATCTTTAATTACTCTTTTGATCACTTCTTACAAACTACTTATGATTTAATTATAAAAGTTGTTTCATATGCAAATAGATTTAAAGCCTTTTATAGATCGATCATTTGCTTAAAATGACTAAGAATTATAATTTTTATAAGTTAATTATAAAAATCATTTTTTTCACAATTCAATCTTTTTTTATCTTTGTTCATTATTTAATCATATCTAAACAAATATATAATATATGAGTATGAAACTAATGGCATTTAAAAGTAGACTTAAATATATTTCAGACAATAAGATGTTTGCTTAAAAAGCATTTATAATGAAAAATTATGATCTTTTAAAATTAATGTCAGATCATGTTAGTCTAACAGATACCACTACAAAAAATGCAAATAGATATCACAACATACATATTAGTTAAACCTAACACTAACATTTATATTGACATAATAACATTTTTGAATTGTTCTCTTATTTAAGTTAGGATTTCTTTGTCCAGTCTCTTATTATATAAATATTTTTATTGCCTGAAGTTTTAGGTCTTAGAGAATTTGTTTTTATAGCCTTCGCAAGTATTGTTTGAAATCACACAATTAACTTTTAATTTCTTTAATGATATTATTTGTATTGAAAGTGAAAAATATATACATTATGTATAAAAATATGTACCACAATTAGATGAAAATTGTAAAATATTTTAAATGTATTTAGAATTTGAATTTGAGAGTGATCTAACACTTTTTAAATTCTCTCTTTAATTTTTTAATAAATTTTATTTATCTGTGAAATATGCTAAAATTTGAACAACATTAAATCTCACTATCTTAATTCTTTGAAGTCTGCTTGTGCTTATGCATTGCTTCCATGTCATTGGAGCTACTTCCGATTGCAAAAAGTTTTTCAATATTTTCATTCGTATTTTCTAAGCTAAAATTATGTTGACAATATTTATAGATCCCATATGCAAACATGTTTAATCCTTAAGTATTTATTGTAATTAGATAATTTATTTTAAAAGTAAATTACACTGCTTAAGCTAAAAAATTATAATTTTTATAGAATTCATTAATTTACAGTTTATATAAAACACGGTGGAGTGACAACTGACAAGTGAGCAGTGATTGACAGGTGAAAAGGCAGGGGTTTATTGGGAATTTTCGTGCGAAGAAAAGCCCGATAAAATTTATCTCACGTGTACCCTGTACGCGACCTAATGGAATGGAATCTGATTCACGGACGGGGGTACTCTATATCGTAACTAATTTGAGAACAACTGAAACAGTCTTAAGCAAGAAAGATTTTAGATTGAAAAAGGCAGACTATTAATCCGTCGGGGGAGATGAAGAGATTCGTTGCTCGGTTTAAGATGGTGAAGGTGGCTTTCTATCGATGTCTGCATTTAGTCATTACTGAGGCAAATAAATCTCAAAAAAAAAATTAAGAAATATTAAGTATATGATATACTATTATCTAAAAATTATTAAATTTTATTTAATATATTTAATATTACATAATTCAAAAAATTTAAAATTTAAATCTTTAAAAGAGATTGATACGTATACATATAGTGTATCGAAGTCTCTCCCAAATTTAAAATGGACGTAACTAGGTAATATAGCAGGCTCAATAATTGGGCTTTTCTGTTCCTATGTAACTTCTTTTATTTGCTTAACCAAAAGAAAAAAAGAGAGAGAGAGAGAGAGAGCGAGATATATGCCGTGTACATGCTTCAATAAATAGCGAAGGTTGTAATACTGTAAATCTAACTGTTCATTTCTAGCCCAAAAAAAATCTAACTGTTCACAAGGGAGAGTAGCTTTGATGTAATAAAAAATATTATCGTGGGGACTGGGGGTTGATCCGACGTTTGGAATCAATGCTTTATCTTAAAAATTACGAGGTCAACTAAAAGAGAAATTCTTTAAGTTATATCATATTTCTTTAATTATAATTAATAAGTAAAGAATAATTACTAATTTTGTGGGGTTTAGTATCTTAAAAATTAAAAATTTTAACTTTTAATGTGCATAAACATTATAAAATAAATATTTATATTTTATTTATTGATTACTAAAAACATGTAATATAATTAGAGCATACAAAACTCAACTTAAAAAGATAACAATTCATGACTAAGGAAGAAATAAAGGTAAATTCTACAATTTTCTAAGTATTTCAAATTGAAATTATTTAATCATATCCATATAAAAATAAGTAATTATAATTAAATAATTTTAATTTAACAATTTCAAAATTATTTATATCACCTTGAACTTTAAAATTTTAGGAGCAATATAGCAAACATAAAAAATAGAATATCTTTATCACAAAGTTTTGACTTAAGTAATGTTTTATATTTCTTGAAAATTCTATATTTATCACTGCATTTAAAATTCAATCTTTAATTTTTATATGTGTGTACTCAATAATATAGTTACTCTTACTTTTAAAAAAAAATCTTTGAAATTATTAATAATTTAAGAGGTCCGTAATGGCCTACTTACTCTTTAAATAATACTTATAGTTTAAGTTGAATATTCCCTATGGAAGATTTACTTCAGCAACAATAATAATGATAATGATACAGTAGTGAAAGGCTGATTATTTCTATTTACTTATTTTTTAATAAAAAGAAATCTGTTAAGTAATAAAATTCTTTTGTGTGCGCGCTTAGTTAAAAAAGGGTCGGACGTTGGGTTAGGTGTGAATGGTCGTGGCCTCTCCGGATTTGAGGAGGGCAGCCTCACGGGGAGCTTTCTATCTTCACCGACAGCGCCTACAGTCGTTGAATTTGGATATTAAGGGAATAGTATTTAAAGACATAATTTTTTACTTTAATTTTATTATTTTTATTAAAAATCACAATTTATTAAAAAAAATTATATCTATTTTATCCAAATTTCGCATAATATAATTTTAGGAAATGCACCGAATTGATTTCTGTTTTTAAATAGATGCGATCCAATGACAATTGAAAGTTGTTTGGAACAGAAAAATATTTTTTTGACACATATCAATAGTTCAAAAAATTTTATTTCCAAATTTCCATTCTCCAGCTCTTCAATTATACTATTTCTATGACTATTTTTTTATTGTAATTTATTAAATTTTTGTGAAAATTTTTCAAATTCTACTTTTAACTCTTAGTGCGGGTTTATTTATCTATTGTTTTTCTTTTTAATTTCATGAAATTGTTCGTAAGGCAAGAAATTCCCAGTTTTTTTTGGCATGGACGCTTTATTTAATATTTTTACTCAATTATATCAAATGTCACGAAAAATTAATTCTACAATTTATTAAATATTCTTTACTGTTCATAATTTTATGACATTAAAATTAATTATTTCAACAAATTTTAATATTTTATTCATTTTAATTTTATTACCTAAATTTATTTCATTATATTTTGACTTCTCATTCATATTAAATTAATTTCTTTATTTGTTTAATTAATTTTGGTTTTGTTAACAAAATCAGTTTAATTGAATTTGCAAAACAAAATATCCATTTATGTCTACTATGAACCATAGCTATCACAACTTTTGTTACTCCAAGGAAATATATACCAAAAGCTTAATCAAGGAGCATATAAATTCCCTCAAAATGTTATAATTTTTCTTGTTGATATTAAATTATCAATAATAATAAGAATTTATCTAAAGAACAAAGTGGAAAATAAATTATCAAAATCTATGTTACAAATATTTTATTATATTATATCTGTTATATTATATATATTACAGCTAAAAAACTGTTTTTTTTCCATTGATGTCTACGTTAAGTTATCTCAATGTTTTGAAAACTTTTGCTTACCCAATTTAACAAATTGGTTAGCTAAAAACAAAATCTTCCTATCATTTCTATTAAAAGTTGTTATTATGCTTTGTTTACAGTATTATAAGAGTATTTGGCAATCAGTTATTTAATTAGTTTTTGGCTGATGAAATTTATTTAATTATATTTTAACTTCTCATTCATATTAAATTAATTTCCTTATTTGTTTAATTAATTTTAGTTTTATTAGCAAAATCGATTTAATTGAATTTGCAAAACAAAAAATCCATTTATGTCTAATATATGAATCATAGCTATCACAACTTTTGTTATTGCAAGGGAATATATACCAAAAGCTTAGTCCAGGAGCATATAATTCTCTTGTAATGTTATATTTTTTCTTGTTGATATTAAATTATCAACAATACTGCGGAATTATCTGAAAAACAAAGTGAAATATATGTTTATCTATAATAAGTTATCAAAATCTATGTTACAAAATATTATATTATATTACATCATGTTGTATTATATATATTACAGCAAAAAAATGTTTTTTTTTCATTAATGTCTATGTTAGGATATCTCAATGTTTTCAAAAATTTTTCTTGTCTAATTTGAAAGATTAACCAAAATGAAAATCCTCATATCATTTCTATTAAAAGCTCTTATTATACTTTGTTTTTAGTACTATAAAAGTGTTTGACAATCAATTATTTGATTAATTTTTGGCTAATTTAAAAGTATTTAGATGATTGACCAAATTAAATAATTATTTTAGATATTCGATAAATAATTGTTTTGATTAGTTGATTAGTCTTCAATTAGTCATTTTGAAAATATTGGGAAACCCAATTTAACATTTTTAATTAACTAATTCATAAATGATGAATAGAATGAAAACTTACCCCCAAATTGTATAATTATATATATTCATTATTTTGCTTTAAATATAATATAGGCGATTTGAAAAAATGTGGAAGTAAAGGCTCAAACATTAAAACATTAATCATTTTTAATTTTATATATATATTTAATATATATTAAGACATAATATTTTTCATAAATAAATAATCATTGATCTTTCTATTAATTAAATTTATATAATAAAATTAATATAAATGTTATTGTATTATATAATTATTTAATAAATTTAAATTATTTTCACATTGTATACATATATATATACAATCATTTTTTCAATTTGTCATTCAATCTAATTTTTAAAATGTCACTTAATTAACAAGGGATCATTAAACATATAAAATATAATAAATAGTATATCTATTTTTGATTAAGTTATATTTTTATTAAAAAATTATAATCTGAAAGAAGATATACATAATATGAAATATGAAATTATTTATTATAAAAAGCCTGGCATAAAATAACATTGGAACCCATAAATATATTTATTTATTAAAAGAAAACTTTAAAAAGTATTATAAATTATAGTAATTTGTTTTTTGAGAAAAATTTATTAAATAATAAATTATAATAATATATTTTTAGAAGAAACTTTAATTTAATTAATAATATGTAAATTTTAAAACATAATTAAAGTAAAAAAACTCAAATGAGTCATAAAATTTACTGATATTTTTATATGTCATTTTACTTATAAATAATTATAATAAATAGCTAATTTTATTACGTAGTTTTATTTGAATAGCTAATATTATTAGCTTATCAAATTAACTAATATAATCAGTTATCAAGAAATAGTTAATTGAATTAATTAACAACTAATAGAATTAGCTGATTTTCAAATAAGGTTTATATATTTTAATTTTTAAATGCTTTGTCATGTTGTTGCCAAAAATGGTATTTTGATTGCTTCATTTCTTCAGCATCATCTGCATTTTTTGGATAATATGTTAATTAAACCTATTTATTTGCTTGAGTGTTTTGTTGTAAGTTAAAAAAAAGGGCTCAAAATTAAAAATATTATTAAATATTTGACAAAAAAGTAGCTTAATTGCTATAGCTCGGGATCTTCACATTCTATTTCAAAAATAAATTAATTAAATTAATTTTTAATCAGATAAATAAAAAATTATTATTAGAATTTAATCAAAATAATTGATAGGGATTGATTAATTTAATATGTAATTAAAAATTTAGATTTAAAATAGTATATGATAAATAATTAATTAATGTGACCAATTTTAATAACTCATATGAGTGGAGTTTCTTTCTAATTCAAATAAAATTGTGTTCAATTTAATATTAACCCCTTAAGAAATTGAAACTTATATATCAAGTGATTAAGAAGTTAAATCAAACCATCCATTTAATAAATGATTAATCTAATAATTTATTTTTATTTAAATATTGGGGGTGTGAATATCCAAAAAAAGAAAAAAACTTTGTATTGATATCTTAGCCTTATTCTTAATTTAAAATTTTAAATCCTTTTCTTAAATATTATGTTACTTTACATTTCATGCATTATTTTTCTTCCTTTTCTATAATTTATTGTATTTTTTTGGTTTTTAACTATTAAATTAATTTATAAATAACATTGTTTTTTTCCTTTTTATCTATTTTATTACATTTTTTATCCACTCCTATTGTTTATAATTCATGCAACAATATTATTGAGTATTATATAGATATGATACAATATAATTTATTATTATAAATATATTTTAAATAAATTAAGGATTTGATTTAAGGTCAAAATTTAGATAACGTTCTATAAGTACTTGTCACAAGGTTTTCCAATCACATCTCAACATGTGTGTAATTATTATATTTAATTACTATTAATAGTAATATTATATCTATTTTATACAAGTTTTATATTCATCTAATGTTATGATGGATAAATATATATAGTATGATGGTTATATATAGTCATATGCTAACTTGTTTTAATCCCTATATATATCAGTGTCTTGATATATTTGATCAGACCAATTATATGGCTAACAAAATTTATGTACATTATATAGGAAAGTCTAATAAGAAGAAGAGTAAGCATTGGAGTAAAGTAATGAAAAATCTTATTATGCTTAATTCATGTAGAAATAAAAAAAAATGACAAGAAAGAAGATATATCTCAAATATTGAAAAATTAGAAGATTGAAGGTTTAGAAATTTGGATTGATCAACAACTCCTGGGGATTTCACTGAGTATAATTTTCCATTTAAGCTTAAATTTTTTGTAAAATAGAATTTTTCACAATATAGAAATAAAAAATGTTTATAAATCTTAATTTGTTAAAAAATTTTAAAAATATAATTCATAATTATGTTTTCACAAGGTAGTTTATGAGATACTTCAAAAATAATGAGATATATGTTTTAGTTGTTTCAATTTTAACTTTTAGTTACTCTTTTGATTATATCTCACAAAATACTTATGATTTAATCATGAAAATTGTTTTATATACAAATAGATTCAAAACTTTTCATAAACTAGTCATTTGCTTAAAATGATTAGGATCTGAAAGAATTATGACTTCTACAAGTTGAATGTAAAAATCATTTCTTTTCTCACAATTCAATCTTTTTCTACCTTTGTTTATTATTAAATCATATCTAAACAAATACATAATATATGAGTATAATTTAAAAATAGACTTAAATAGTTTTCGGATGATAGGATGTTTGATTAAAATGTGCTTGTAATGAAAAAATTATGACTGTATAGGATGTTCAAAAACGAATAGACCCAATGTCACATTCAGTAAAGATTTATGATACTTGTATAGGATGTACTCAATGTGTCCGAACTTGTTCGACAAATGTATTAGAAATGATACCTTGGGACGGATGTAAAGCTAAGCAAATTACTTCTGCTCCAAGAACAGAGGATTGTGTCGGTTGTAAAAGATGTGAATCTACCTGTCCGACGCATTTCTTGAGTGTTCAAGTTTATTTATGGCATGAAACAATTAGAAGCATGGGTCTAACTTATTGATTGATACATTTCAAAAAACCCCACACGAATACGTTTTTTTACTGACAAAAACCCGTGCTCAAAACAACTTTTTTATTTTTATTTTTGAGCACGAGTTTTTTGGCCTAAGTAAAATTGGTATTAGGTCATGTTAGTCTAACAAACACGACTACAAAAATGCAAATAAATGTCATCGTATAAATACTAGTTAGGCCTAACACTAATACCTATATTTACATAGTGACATTTTTGAATTGTTCTTTTATTTAAACTAGGATTTCTTTGTATAGTCTTTTATTATATAAAATACTTGTATTGTGTAAAGTTTTGGGTACTACAAAATTTGTTTTTATAACCCCTATGAGAATTATTTGAAATGACGCAATTAACTTTTATTCTTTTGGTGATATTATTTGTATTGAAAGTGAAGAATATATATATTATTTATGAAAATATGTGTCATCACTATAAGAAAATTATAAAGTCTTTTAAATGTATTTGAGATGTGAATTTTAGAGTAATATAATACTTTGTAATTTTATTTTTTAATTTTTCCTAATAAATTTATTAACATTTTTATTTATCAAATATGTTAAAAATTGAATTACATTAAATATATATATATCTCACTTCTTTGGTGTCTATTTATGATAATGCATTGCTTCCATGTCATTGGATCTACTTCCAATTACAAAAAGTTTTTCAAAATATCCAAGCGTATTTTCCAAGCTAAAATTATGTTTACAAAATTTATAGATCCCATATGCAAACATGTTTGATCCTTAAGTATTTATTGCAGTTAGAGAATTTATTTTAAAAGTAAATTACACTGCTTGAGCTAAAAAATTATAATTTTCATAGAATTCACTAATTTAAGGTTTGTATAAAGCATGGTAGAGTAACTAGTGACTAGTGAGCATGTGATACGACACGCGAAAGCGAAAAGGCTGGGGTTGATTGGGAATTTTCGTGCGAAGAAAAGCTCCATAGATTTTCATTTCACGTGTGTACCCTGTACTGGCCTTTCGAGACTAAATGGAATGGGAGACCTGATTCACAGACGGGGGTACTCTGTATCGTAACTTCTTTTGCATGTACGCTGAGTTAAATAAGGGACGGACGTTGGGTTAGGTGTGAATGGTCGGGGCCTCTCCGGGTTTGAGGAGGGGCACCTCACGGGGAGCTTTCTACCTTCACTGACAGCGCCCACAGTCGTTGAATTTGGATATTAAGGGAATAGTCTTTAAAGACATAGTTTTTTACTTTAATTTTATTTTTTTTATTAAAACTCACTATTTTAAAAAAAAATGATACCTATTTTATCCAAAATTCACATAATATAGTTTTAGGAAATGCACCGAATTGATTTTTGTTTTTTGACACATATCAATAGTTCAAAAAAAATTATTTCCAAATTTCTATTCTCCAGCTCTTCAATTATACTATTTCTTGGACTATTTTTTCATTGTAATTTATTAACCTTTTGTGAAAATTTTTAAATTCTACTTTTAACTCTTAGTGCGGGTTTATTTATCTTTTTTTTTCTTTTTAATTTCATGAAATTGTTCTTAAGGCTAGGCTTCCGCATTTTTTTTGGCTTGGACACTTTATTTAATATTTTTACTAAATTATATCATATGTCACGAAAAATTAATTCTACAGCTTATTAAATATTGCTTACCTCCTCATAATTTTATGTCATTGAAATTAATTGTTTTAATAAATTTTAATATTTTATTCATTTTATTTTTATTACCTATATTTATTTAATTATATTTTGAATTTTCATTTATATTAAATTAATTTTCTTATTTATTTAATTAATTTTTATTTTATTAGCAAAATCAATTTAATTGAATTTGCAAAAAAAAATACATTTTTGTTTAATATGAACCATAGCTATCACTACTTTTGTTACTACAAAGAAATATACACCAAAAGCTTAACCATGGAGCATATAATTTCCTTATAATGGTAAAATTTTTCTTGTTGATATTAAATTGTCAATAATAATAAGGATTTATCTAAAGACCAAAGTAGAATATACATTTATTTATAATAAGTTATTGAACTCTATGTTACAAAATATTATATTATATTATATCATATTGTATTATATATATTAGGAAAAAATTTTATCTTTTTTCATTGACGTCTATGTTAAGTTATCTCAATGTTTTCAAAACTTTTACTTGTCCAATTTAAAAATTGGTTAACTAAAACAAAAATCCTTTTATTATTTTTATTAAAAGCTCCTATTATGCTTTGTTTACAGTACTATAAAGAGTATTTGACAATCAATTATTTAATTAGTTTCTGGTTGGTGAAATTTATTTAATTATATTTTAATTTCTCATTCATATTAAGTTAATTTCCTTATTTGTTTAATTAATTTTAGTTTTATTAGCAAAATCAATTTAATTGAATTCGCGAAAAGAAAAATCCATTTATGTCTAATATGAACCATAGCTATCACAACTTTTGTTACTGCAAGGGAATATATACCAAAAGCTTTATCATGGAGCATATAATTCTCTTATAATCTTATAATTTTTCTTGCTGATATTAAATTATCAATAATGATAAAGATTTATTTAAAGAACAAATTGGAATATATGTTTATCAGTAATAAGTTATCAAAATTTATGTTATAAAACATTATATTATGTTACATTATGTTGTATTATATATATTACGACAAAAAATATTTTTTTCATTTATGTCTATATTAAGTTATGTCAATGTTTTCTAAACTTTTAATTGTCCAATCTAAAAAATTCCTCCTATCATTTCCATTAAAAGCTCTTATTATGCCCTGTTCACAATACTATAGGATTATTTGACAATCACCTATTTGATTAGTTTTTGGCTGAAAAAATTTATTTAATTATATTTTGAATTTTCATTCATATTAAATTAATTTTCTTATTTGTTCAATTAATTTTAGTTTTATTAGAAAAATCAATTTAATTGAATTTACAAAACAAAAAACCCATTTATGTCTAAAATGAACCGTAGCTATCACAACTTTTGTTAGTGCAAGAGAATATATACCAAAAGCTTAATCATGGAGAATATAATTCTCTTATATTCTTATAATTTTTCTTGTTGATATTAAATTATCAATAATGATAAGGATTTATCTAAAGAACAAAGTGGATTATATGTTTATCTATAATAAGTTATCAAAATTTATGTTACAAAATATTATATTATTTTACATCATGTTGTATTATATATATTATGGCAAAAAAATATTTTTTTTTCATTTATGGCTATATTAAACTATCTCAATATGATGAATATGGAGACACCTATAATGGGTGATCCATATTTATCATGATATAAATATTCATTTATTTAAGATAAATATTTATTTTATTTTTTGAATTTGAATTCAAATAAAAATCAATCAATTTTTTGGTAACTGATCAAAAAGGAGAAAAATGGGAGAGAGAAGAAAACTACCCCACTCCCCTTCAAAGAACAAGAGAGACAAAAGGAAAAAAGTGTGGATACACACAATTCAATTTTTTACCAGAGTCAAAGAAATTTCCTTCAGAGAATTTTCCTTCATCTTCTTCTCTCTACAAGATAGTGTGTGGGGTTGTGGACAGAAGCAAGAATTCCTAATCAAAGGTGATTCTTGGGAAATCGTGTAGTAGGATACAACATTAAGATCCAAAAAGACAAATTAAGTATGTATATTCCGTATTTAATTATGGTTTATTAAACTCTCTTAACATTGGTATCAGAGCCCGGTTAGTTCTGATGTCTATATTTCCCCTAAGCATATTTAATGCAATTAAATGCAAGTACATGATGTATGAGATGCTTAATGATAAATGCACTTGTCAAATACTATGTATTTAAATGGTAATTTTTGTTTTGGCCAGAAAGCATGCTTCCTAATTTTACTTTTGTGATATAAAAATTTGGCCAAATAAATGTAAATTTATTGTATGATTCTTCTATTCTTGGAATAATATTGTTAGGGATGGTTTTAGAGTTAAAAGGCATACATAAAACATCTATAAAACATTCCTGAACATCAGAAATCAATCAAAACACCTAAAATTCCATAAAATTCGTAACCTTTGAGATATTGGATCCCTTGGAAAATTAATTTTTTTAGGCCATAAAATTAGCCTATATTTGTAAAACATCAAATTTTGAGAAAATTGACTTTTGAATCACCTAAAATGGACCTCCAGATCAAAAGTTATGGCTAAAATACAATTTCGAGTTGAACAGACCCGTTTGGGTCGTAAACTGGGTCGGGTTTGACCCGATTAGATGAAGAAGACAACCAAAATGACACATCATTTTGATGTATGGAGTGCCCAACTTGATCAAAAAATGATACATCATTTTGACTTGGTAAAAAATAACACGTTATTTCGAGCAACCTTAATTTTTTTAAAAAAAGGAAAAACTCTCTCCTCACTCTCAAGGGTGGCGCGTAGGGCCCACCCCAAAGCCCAATTACCACATGTCATACTCTTTGGAAAGAAAAAACATTTTCCTCCATTTCTAACAAGCTCCAATGGCCGGAAAATGTGCGCAAGGTAGCGCGTGTGGCTCACGCGCCATTGCCACGAGTGGAAAATTCTAGTTTTTTTTATTTTTTTGGAATTTTTGTAAAGAAACATTGCAGTAGTATGTGTGGGCGTGTGCGATGTCCTTTGGACGCAATTTTGACTATAAATTTTTCTAAAATCAAGATCTACACATTGGTGTATTTTTTATGTATTTTTTAAGCCTATATGACACTGTTTTGACTCAAAAGGTGGCAATAAAATAGTATTTTTTATCATATTTTATGTCTATTTTTTAAAACAGACATGGAATAGTGGTTCAGAGAAGAATATGATCCATATGGGTTTGTGAAAAGTGTGACAAGAGAAGAACCTAGAGAACCAGATTAGGTTAATACTCTGAGAGACCTAAAAGAAATCATACACTCCTTATATAAAAGAAATACACACACAGACTACCCAATGACAGATTTTCTATTTGAAGTAAAATAACTAAAAAGAAATCTTAACTGAAAAGGAAATATGTTTCCCAATCACCTTTGGTTTCGTACCTTAATGGATGTAATTTCAGATGATGACTTCTAGACACCAATTAAAATGACCTTATGAAAATGCAAAGATTATTCACTAGGACTCGTTAAATATCTTGACCTGGAAAAATGCATGGAAAAGTTAAGACAATAGGAAATCCACTATTTTAACAAAAATTAGAGAAAAAATAATCCTGATGTCATAATTCCAAAATATAGAGAGTGTAACACGTTTTGGACACAACACTCTAGAAAAGGGATTACACTTAAAGGGTCCACTTAAAGTTATGAATGTACATAACTTTGGCCTAACTCATTCCAAGAATCCACTAAAATTATTCAACAATTTTGAAGAGATGAAGACATTAAAACTAAAATAGAAAGTTAGAATAGAAAAACTAGCTATGAATGCCTTATTTTTTATGTATTTGTTTCTCTTGGCTTATTAAGATTATTTTATGAACATTGTTAAATGTTTATTGACTCTATTTATTGTTTGATGAATGATTAAACATCTTTATTTGATGTACATTTATGGAATCCTGCATTTGAGTGGGAGCTTTTGTATTATGTTTTTACTTAAGAGTGACACAAGGTATAATGTTTGCAAGAGAACGATCTCGACAGGAAATAATGATAGTATTTAGGCAAATATATGATAGGGGTATGACAAATGTAAACTCCTAACTATGAACTAAGTAGTGTCATTATTGTTCTATATGAGAACTATGCAAATAAATGGCATCATATACTCATAGGAAATGTTCATACTTTTAACAGAATGGCCATCAAAAATATAATTGCTTAATTAAACAAAGGTGACAAATTAAATGGAGACAATTAAGACATTTGGCATTAGAAAATATCATACATCTTAGAAGAGCAAGATGTTCTAGAAGTCTTAAACAATGTCATGTTAGAACCTAAAACTGGAAACATAACTTAGCACAGAAAAGATGCTAAGGCATATGCTATTTGGAAGAAAAGGAATAGCATAGCTCACATTACACTTTTAAGTGCAATGGTAAATGATTTCATGTGTGAATATGAGAATTACTCAACTGCTTAGGGAATGTGGATTGCCCTAAAAGAAAATTTTAATGGTACTTTTGCCACCAAATTGAGAAGACTCACAATTAAATTTGACACATACAAACTTCAGCCTAATACACCAATGAAATAATATTTGTGAGAAATGCCAAATATGATTCGTGAGCTGAAAGCGGCAAGATATACACTTTTTGATGAGCAACAAGTGCAAGCAGTGATTAGATCACTTCCTGCAAGTTAAGAACATATGAAGGTCAACCTGATTCACAATGAAAGCATTGTAACTTTCAATGATGTGGTAAGACATCTGGAACTTAAAGATGAACGTCTGGGGGATTACAGGTCCTCTGGGTAAACATATATGGTGGAAGGAGTAAGCCCTTCCAATTCCAAGCTAAAATCTAAGAAAGGCAAAAAGTTCTAAAAGTGAAAAATTAGGCCTAATTCTCAGGGTAAGAAAACCTTCAAAAAAAAAAAGGAAAAACATGGCATAAGGAACTTTGATCTTAAGAAGATCAAATGTTATGTTTGCCAAAGAATGGGCCATTTTGCTCGAGATTGCACTCAGCAAAATGAACAAAATAAGATATTACTAGACACTAATTTCAAATATTTTTCATATGTTTCCAGTATTATTTTTCTAATAAAATCTCATCCTTTATGAATTTTGAATTCAGGTGCCACATATTATGTGAGTAAGGATCAAGGATCATACATAGAGTACCGTCATTTGTTAAACCAAAGTAAATGGCTTTATGTTGGAAACAATGCAAGGATTGAAGTCAAAGCATTTGTACGTGCAAATTGGATTTGTATGGAGGGAGAACTTTAATCCTGCATTATGTACTTTATGTACTTGACATTCGACGGAATTTAGTTTCTATTTGTTTCCTACTTAGTTTTGATTTTTCAGTTAATTTTCATGACAATGTAGCTAACATTTTTAAAGATGATGTATTTTGTAGTTCTGACTTCATTTTCGATGGATTTGTTATTTTGAATGTTGTTAACAACACTGCTTTTGATTATTTTACTGCTTCTACTTCTAATTTAAATGTTAAGATGGACACCTGGCACACTAGATTAGGACATATAAATTAAAATAGAATGATTAAACTAGCAAAAGAAAAATTGGTAAGTCCAATTTCAAAATTGAAAATATCCTTATGTGAACATTGTTTAGCCGATAAAGCAACTAAAAAATCATTTGGAAAAGGAACTAAGGAAAAAATCCCATTATAATTAGTTCACTCGGATATATGTGGCCCTTTGAGTGTGAAGGTAAAACACAAAGCTTGGTACTTCATCACTTTCATTGATGATTACTCACAATACAGTCATGTCTATTTGATTTCGTATAAGTCAGAAGCATTAGAATATTTCATACACTATTAAATAAAGACAAAAATTAAATAGATAAAAAAAGTTAAAGCACTTATGACCAACCATGGATATGAATATTTATCTGAACAATTCAAAAAGCTTTGTGAAGAGAAAAGGATAATAAGATAATTTACAATCCCTAGTACTCCACAACAAAATAGAGTAGTTGAAAGAAGAAATAGGACTCTTCTAGACATGGTTTGGTCAATGATGGCACAAGCAAATCTACCATTTTCATATTAGAGAAATGTCATTTTAACAATCATTTTTATACTTAACCATATGCCCTCAAAGTTTATTTCATCCACTCCCTATGAATTATGAATAAAATCCAAACTTTATTTAAGTATTCTCAGATCACGGGGATCTGCTACGTATGTTCATAATTCTTCCCATAAATATGAAAAATTAGGTCCAAGAAGGAAGAAATGTATCTTTATAAGATACTCAAAATTATCTAAGGGAAACATTTTCATTGGTGAAAATGAGAATGGAACAATAATAGAACTTGAATTGAGAGATGCCACATTTTTGGAAAGTAAATTTCCTAATAGAAGAGAAATTGATCACACCATATCTTTTTATGAGTTGCAAGATCAAATGGATAACAATATTAAATCTTATCTATCTTATCTGAGTGGGAGCTCTTAAAAAATACCTGCCGATTCAAGTAAGAGCTTTGAGAGAATGAGTGAAAACCTTGTATTTAGAGAAAGTATGGTATAGGAAACCTCACTGTGAAAAAGTAAGAAAGGAAGTATACCTAAAAGATGCTTTTCAATTAAGAGATCAATTTTTATAATCACTCCTCAAGATGAAGAAGAGCTCAAAAAAGTTCAAGAGGCTCTAAGTTCTCTTGCTAAGGAACATTAGAAGAAAATAATGGAGGAAGAAATAGACTCAATGAAAACTAACAAAGTTTGAGAGCTAATTGATCTACCATCTAATCGGAAAGTAATTGGAAACAAGTGGCCTTTCAAAATTAAAAGAAAAATAAATGGATTAACTTAAAGGTATAAGGCTTGACTAGTTGCAAAGGGATATACACAATAGGAAGGAATAGATTATGAGAATACATTCTTACCTATTGTATGTTTTAATTCAATAAAATTACTCCTAGCTATAGTAGCACATTTAGATTTAGAATTACATCAAATGGATGTAAAAACTACTTTTCTCAATGAAAAACTAGATGAAGAAATCTACATGGAACAACCATAGGTTTCATACAAAAAGGAAAAGAAAGGAAAGTTTGTAGACTCTAAAGATATATTTATGGACTCAAATAGTCATTTAGACAATGATACTTGAGGTTTCATTGACCTACAATCTCATATAACTTCCAAATGATTGAGGAAGACCATTGTGTTTATATCAAGTAGCATGAAAATAATCTTGTGATATTATCCCTTTATGTGGATGATATACTATTGGCTGGGAATAACATAAATTCAATTATGGCTATTAAAGAATGGTTATCTTTGAATTTTGAGATGAAAAACATGGGTGAAGCATATTACATTCTTGGAGTCAAAATCTTTAGGGATCGCTCCAAAAAATTTGTTTCTCTTTCTCAAGAAAGTTATATATAGAGAATACTTGAGAAATTTAATATGAAGGATTGTAAACTCATGGATACCCCTGTAAATAAGAGTAAACCATTGAGTTAAGAAATGTGTCCTCAAAATAAATTTGAAAAGAAATCAATGGAAAGAGTTCCTTATTCTAGTGTGGTAGGAAATCTAATGTACGTAATGATATGTACAAGACCAAAATTTGTCATGTGGTCAGACTCGTAAGCAGATACTATTTAAACCCCAGACAAAAACATTAGAAAGTTATCAAGAGAATATTAAGATATTTGAAAAGCACCATTAACTATAAACTATGCTATCAAGGAGACAACTTATGCTTAGTTGGATATTCTGATGCGGATTAGACAGGAGACCTGGATGAGAGAAAATCCACATTAGGCTACTTATTCTTATTAAAATATGGTGTAATATCATGGTGTAGCAAGAAACAGACATACATTACATTGTTAACAATGGAAGCAGAGTTTGTGGCATATTCTGTAGCGGTATAAGAGGCAATATGGCTGAAAAGATTCATAAAATATTTGAGGATTTGTGGTGAGAATTTAAACCCTATCCTAATATATTGTGACAATCAAGTAATCATCGTCTACATAAAGGATCCAAAGTACTATAGCAAAACTAAGCATATAGACATAAAGTATCACTTTGTGAAAGATGTAATAACACAAAAAAAGGTCACCATCCAACACATTTCTATGCAAAAGATGATAGCAGATCCTTTCACGAAGGCTATACCTAGAGATGTATATATTGAACATATAAAATCTCTTGGTATGTGTAGAATATAATCAAACATTCTCGAAATTGAAATGAATAAAGTACATTTTTCATTCAATTATAAGTGTTATAAAATGTGTATGAGTATACAAATGTCCAGTATGTTATATAGGTTGATAAGGTTAGTTCACTCACACAAACAACTACCTCTAGCACTCATGAAGAGTGAGCAGAGATAAGACATGTGTTCACCAATATAACAATGAGTAATGTTGTGTCTTTAGTAAAGAAATAACACAATATAAAATTTATCGCCTCAACGAAGTAAAGTTAAGATGAGATCCGGAATGCAAATGTGGATCGAATTGTGGAATCTTCCACCTTCCACAATACCTGTGGCCAAATAATAAATTCTTCACATACTAACTTCAAAAAGAGTCGAATGATGTGGAAAAATTCAGGTTAGGTATTAGGTGCACCTGAACTAAAGTTTGTACGGTGTTACTAATAAAATTAACATACACCTTTATGCTATAAAAGGAATACTGTAGCATATGATTCATACCAGATATGCAAAAAGAACCGCAAATGGGAAATAAGTGAAAGATTCTTGATTCATTATTGTGTGAGTCTTAAAAAAGAAAAAATTCATTTCAAAGATACCATTTGACTTTGATAATATCATAAAAAAATGATGCAGTTTTCACTATCTTAGTATACATCATATGATCATGATACGTACGATCTAAAGGATAAAATGCTAGGAAAGCACCTGCTTCAAATCGAAGTGATATACGGGCAAAAGGAAAATTTCTCGACATATACATAACTATGCTAGTATCTAAAACATATTCATTATGAAGTTAATTTTGATAACATCATAAACGTGAATACTATGCATATGTGGATGGCAATCTGAGCTTATAGTAAAGCTCGTGAGGGATTAGATTTGCAAATGAAAAGTGTATATAGGAAAATCTAAGGCATCTGAGGTATAATACAAATAACTAATAATAAGGGTTATCTTGTGCTAATTCTATATAAGAATTTAATACAAGAACACCCAAGATGACGTCATGTCCACGCAGTCACGACAAAGTACCAAGTATGAAAATCATGAAGAAAGAAGAAAATTATATGATGTGGCTCATCCCATTATATGTGAGTGAGAGATAATGAATGTGGGGACACCTATAATGGGTAATTCACATTTATCATAATATAAATATTCATTTATTTAAGATAAATATTTATTTTATTTTTTAAATTTGAATTCAAACAAAAATCAATTAGTTTTTTAATAACTGGTCAAAAAGTGGAAAAATGGGAGAGAGAAGAAAATTACGTCACTCCCCTTCAGAGAACAAGAGAGAGACAAAAAGAAAAAAGTGTGGATACGCACAATTCAATTTTTTACCAGAGCCAGAGAAATTTCCTTCAAAGAATTTTCCTTCATCTTCTCCTTTCTACAAGATAGTGTATGGGGCTTTTGGTGCTATTGTTGTGAACAAAAGCAAGAATTTCTTATCAAAGGTGATTCTTGACAAATCATGTGGTGGGATACAACATTAGGATCTAAAAAGGCAAATTAAGTATGTATATTTCGCATTTAATTATGGTTTATTAAACTTTCCTAGCACAATATTTTTAAAAATTTTGCTTGTCTAATTTTAAAAATTAACTAAAACAAAAATCCTCCTATCATTGCTATTAAAAACTCTTATTATGCTTTGTTTGTAGTACTACTAGAATGTTTGACAATCAACTATTTGATTAGTTTTTGACTAATTTAGAGGTATTTAGATAATAGACCAAATTAAATAGTTATTTTAGATATTTAATAAATAATTATTTTGACCAGTTGCTTAGTATTCAATAAGCCATTTTAAAGATATTAGGGAACCCAACTTAGCATTTTTAATTAATTGATTTACAAATGATGAATAAAAAAATTATCCCTAAATTATATAATTATATATATATTTTATTTTTCTAAAAATACAATATAGAAGATTTGAAACCCAAACCATAAAATTGGCAAGCAAAGGCTCAACCATTAAACCATTGATTATTTTTAATTTTATTAATATATACTAGAATATAATAATTTTTCATAAATAAATAATTATTTACCTTTTTATTAATTAAATTTATATAATACAATTAATGTAAATATTATTATATTATATAATTATTTAATAAATTTAAATTATTTTCACTTTAAAGTAAAAATTAATAAGACTATTGTATACATACATACATATATACATACATACATACATATATATATACATACATACATACATATATATATATATATATATATATATATATATATATATATATATATATATATATACACAATCATTTTTTCAATTCGTCATTCAATTCAAATTTTAGAATATCTCTTAATCAACAATAGATCATTTAACATATAAAATATTGTAAATAATATAACTATTTTTTATCAAGTTATATTTTTATTAAAAAATATAATGACAAAGAAGATATACATAATATGAAATATGAAAATAGTATCATCATCATCATTATGTAAAAAGCTTGATACAAAATAACATACAAACACCTAAATATATTTATTTCTTAAAAGAAAACTTTGACAAGTATTATAAATTATAGTAATTTATTTTTGAGACTAATTTAATAAATAATAAATTATAATAATATATCTTTTGGAAGAAACTTTAATTTAATAATTAATATATAAAATTTAAAATATGATTAAAGTAAAAAAATGCTCAAATGAATCATAAAAGATATTCATATTTTTATATATCATTTTACATATAAAAAATTAATAATAAATAGTTAATTTTATTAAATATCTTTATTCAAATAATTAATGTTATTAATTGATATAATATAATGAATTATTAAGTAACAATTAATTATATTAATTAACTATTAATATAATTAATTGATTTCCAAATAGGGCTTATATATTTTATTTTCAAATGTTTTGGCACGTTGTTGCCAAAAATAGTATTTAGATTGCTTCATTTCTTAAGCATGATCTGCATTCTTTTTGGTAATAAGTTAATTAAACTTATTTATTTGAGTATTTTGCTATAAGTTACCAAAAAAAGCGGGTCAAAATTTAAAATATTATTAAATATTTGACAAAAATAGTTAGCTTAATTCATATTTTATTTTGAAAATAAGTTAATTTAATTAATTTTTATTAGATAAATAAGAAATTATTATTAGCATTTAATCAAAACAATTAATGAGGATTGATTAACTTAGTATGCAATTAAAAAGTTAGATTTAAAATAGTATATAATAAATAATTAATTAATGTCACCAATTTTAATAACTCATATGAGTGGAGTTTCTTTTCAATTTAAATAAAATTTACGGTAGATTTAATATTATTCCCTTAAGAATTGAAACTTATATATCAAGTGATTAAAAAGTTAATCACGCCATCCATTTAATAAATGATTAATTTAATAATTTGTCTTTATTTAAATACTTGGGGTGTGAATATGCAAAGAAAAGAAAAACATTATATTGATGCCTTGGCCTTAGTCTTAATTTAAAAATTTAAATCCTTTTTTTAAATATTATGTTATTTCGCACTTCATGTATTATTTTTCTTCCTTTTCTATAATTTATTGTGTGTGTATATATATATATAGTTTTTAACTATTATATTACTTTATAAATAACACATTTTTTTTCCTTTTTATCTATTTTATTACATTTTTTATGCACTCTTCTTATTTATAATTCATGCAACAATATCATTGAGTAATAATATAGCTATGATGCAATATAATTAATTAACTATTATTATTATTAAGATTTTTAAAAAAATTAAGGATTCAATTTAAGGTCAAAATTTAGATAAAGTTCCATAGATACTTATCATAAGGTTCTTTAATCATATCTCAATATGTATGTAATTATTCTATTTAATTATTGTTAATAATTACAATTTGATAATTATGATAACTATTAATGTGCTATTTTTTTTTAAATAAAGCAATTAACACACATACCATGATCAAATTAGAGAATCTTATGATAAGCACTCAAAGTACTTTACCGAAATTTTATCCTTAATGTAATTGAACTAATTAATTATATAATTTATTTTTAGCTCTCATTTCTTTATAATTCACACATTGTTTCTCTCTCTTTTGTTTACTCCATCAAATGTTTTCTTTTTATTTTTCTTTTTCTCATGTCTAAACATTTTTTTTTTTTGCATCTTTGACACTAATATCACTAAATTGTATAGATATAATAAGATATATTTAATTTTATTGAAAAAATATTAGAAATTAGTTAAAAAATTAATATATAAAGTATTTAGTAAAAAATAATAAAAAGTCAATATTTTTCATTACTTTTCTAATATTATTTTTATGTGTTATATTTCAAATTAAATTAAATATATATTAGTTGGAAATTTTTTAGGGCTCACAATATAGGTACTATTTCACTTTCTTTTATTTATTTTATTATATATTTTTTATGTTTATTTCTGTTATATACAATTTAAATATTAGTATTACTAAGTAGTATAAATATAAAATAATATATCTTATTTTTATCATAAAAATTTTTAAAATTAGTTAAGATTTTTATTTAATTGAGTTACTTTATTACATATTTTATTAAATTTTATTACTTTATAATTCATATAATGTTTCTCCTCTTTCTGTTTTCTCCATTGCATTTTTTAATTTCTATTCATGTTATTTATAGCATAAATACTAATATTATTAAATAGTATAAATATTGTGCTATATATTGTATTTTTTTATTATAAAATGTCTTAAATAAGCTAAAATTTTAATGTAAAAAATATCAATTGAATTAACTAATTTTATATTCTATTTTTAATAAAAATATTTAAAAATTAAAATCAAATTTATTTATTTAAAATTTGTCTATTATCTTGATATAAAAATTTAAATGGCATAATTTAAATTAAGCATATGTTAATTATGGTTTTGTCAAGGCTTTATATTTCATTGCTCCCCACATTGTTTCTCTTCTTTTTAATTTGCTCTATATATTGCATGTTTTCTTCATTTCCATTTTCATCTTATTATTTATAGCTTTGCATAAATTATGTAATTGAATATTTTTTTTATAAAAATATTTTTAATAAGCTAAAAATTTGAATCAATTGAATTAATATACTACATATTTTATTTTTAACTCTTATTAATTTATAATTCATAATTTTTTCCTTTTTCTTTGTTTATTACATTCTATGTTTTCATTTTTTAATATCCTCTCAAATTATATATAACATAGACATTAACATTACCTATTAACATAGATATAATATGATATATTTTATTTTTATTTTAAATAATTTAATAATTTAATATATAAAATATTAATTGATTTAATTAATTTCATATTCTATTTTCTAATAAAAATATTTTAAATTAAGTCAAAATTATTTATTTAAATTTTTTCCTTATTTTCTTGTTATTAATTTTCAAGTGTTATATTACAAATTAAATGTACATCAATTGGGATTCTTTCAGGGCTCTTCAACCCATGTATTCTTTCTCTTCCTTTTATTCACTTTGTTTCTTATTTTTCATTTTTCTTATTCACCTCATTATTTAGAATTCAGATGACAATATTATAATGTAGTATATATAAAATACAATATATTATCATTTTTAAATTCTATTTCATTAAAGTAACTGATAAGTTAGTTAATAATTAATAAGTTAACTAATAATTAGTAAGTTAATTATGAAGTGTCTAAAAAAATTATTTATTAAATTAGCTAAAATTATAAAATAATATAAAAGAAAATATGAATAGAAATAAATATATAAATTAAAATAAGTTATATTTATCTAAAATATAAATTATATTAATGTAATTAAGATGCTCAAAATAAAAATATAATATTTAATATTTAATTAATTATATTTTATGAACTTACATATTTATTTACATATATAATTCTTATTTTATAATTATTTATAATAGAATTATAATTACTTAAAATATAGGATAGATTTAGGTTTTAGTTGTGAAAAATATGGGTTGTAAATTAATAAAAAAAATAAGGATAGATTTAAAAAAAATTTGAATTAAAATGCAATGACTTATAAGATATAAATTACTTAAGATAACTTATTAAATTAAAATTTATTTCTTTTATAAATTAGTGTATAAAATGCTTTTAAAAATTAACTTATAACTTATTAACTTAAACTCTAAACCCTAATTTATAACTTATTAGTTAGGATTATAAATTATAAATTAACTTATTTATTTTATAAACCAGAATCTTAGTAGTGTAATGACACTTAATATTTTATAGGCTTTACTTCCCTTACATCTTGGATTCAAACTTAAGATAGTGCATATATTAAATATATCACTACTCCTACTATTACAAAAAATATTTTTTTTTATTAAAAGATTATTTTAAATAAGTTGAAGATTTATTAACTTCAAATCAAATTTATTTATTTATTTTCAATATTTCTTCATATCAATTGTCAAATGACAAATTTCAAAATAAATATACTATGATCATGTAGAAATGCTCCTCCTCAAGCCGCTCCTGCAAGTATTCTTATTATAGGGCCAATGCTTTCGCTCCTTTGACTTTGTTGTTTATTCAGGACTTCGTCTAACTCCAACAAGCTAGCAATTTCCCCCCTCCCTCTTTAGGGCTGATTAAGGAGAGTCGCAGGGACCGCATTGGAAAGCAAAGCCATGTAAGATGTGCTTAGAACAAGTCCTTTTTTATTGCAATGCAAGTACTTTCTCAAATCTATCTCTTTAGCGTCAATTCGTTCTCTTCTCGGTTAGAGCAGGTGTGAAGCCGCATGGAAGAGAAAGCTAAAGTTTGCCCCAGAGCGGGACTGAAGCTTGCAAGAATCCTTTTCGTTCTTCCTTCCTTGGCAAATAAAAGTCTAATCGAATTACACAAAACGATTCTCCGCATTTTGTCCTTAATTTTCAGACGATTCTCTGCATTTTTTCCCCAATTTCAGACGTTTGTGCCCATTCAAATATCTTGACTAATGTATTTTTCCGCCGAACTCCGGAGGATTCCAAGTCCGCATTTCTTTCCATCAAAGTTTTAATACAAAAAGCATTAATTTATTTTTAATTAATATATTTTATAAAATAGATCAAAATTCATTATTTAAATAAAAGTATTCCAAAATTGAAGTCATTTTTTTAATTCTACAATTTTTTTTAGATATCACAGTTTAAAAGTAATTTTTTTTCTCTTTCAAAGCTCCGGTGCAAAGCTTTTACTTTATAGAAGTTCCAAAATAAATTTTTTGACAAAATCTTAACTCTTTGCATTTGACGATTAATATAGATTCTCCATCTCTTCTATAAGTATTATTACCGCCAAAGAATTTTACACACAAAAACAAACATAGACGTTTAAGATATATTCACAACTGCAACTTTTTAAGTTTTTGTTAAGCAATATATTTATAACTATAATACTATTATGTGAATGTAAATCTAAATGTAAATAATAGGCTATTAAGGTGGCTTAATGGTACCTAATTATTATTTAATTTTAAAGGTTATGGATTCGAAGTAAGAGATTGTAGCCAAGGCTCAAAGTGATAAATTTGTTGCAAGGGCTATTCAATTATATTATATCATTTCTTCAAAAGTTCATGAGCATATACTACACTTAAAATTTTTAAATAATTAATTTTAGGAATATAAAAAATTTAAAGATTTTAATAATTTTGAATTTGATTTCTTCTTTATAAGAATAATCTTTCTTGTATAAGTAAATATTTCTTTTATTAAATATGACTCAAGTCGTTTAAAATTATAGTAGTATTTTATCATATATAATAATTTTTCATAAAATAAGAATTCAATAAAATCATATATATATATATATATGATATTATCTTTCTACATTCATTAGAAGATGCCTTAGTACATGAAAAGTACAACAACCTGAAAACATAATTTTTGAAACTGAATTGATCATTGAACCAGTCAGGGCACTGAATAATAATAATAATAATAATAATAATAATAATAATAATAATAATAATAATAATAATAATAATATTTCATTCCAAAATATGTTCGGGACGGAATTTGCAACAAAATTTTTTCCATTGCAAAAATGCCTGTCACAATCAATTTGTGATGGAACTTTTGTTATACCATCACAAAACATAAAATTTTTCGACCGGGAAAATAAAGAGAAATTGTAATTTTTTAAAAAGTTAAGATGAGAACTTTTGTTGCAACTAAAATTCCATTACAGATTAAAAATTTTTAAATATTGCAATAATTTGCAACCGTTAGGAACAACTGCTATGTGTTAAATTTCTTATAAAAAAAAATTGGCGGTAGTTTATACTCGTGGCTATGCTTTTGGTAAATTTTTAAAAAAAATTGGCGGCAATTATGAGCCATGACTATGTTTTACAAAATATCTTATTAAAAAAATAATGGCCGCAACATAGTTATTATTATTATTTTTTTAAAACTTTTATGCGGCAATTATGAGTCATGTCTATGCTTTACAAAATATCTTATTAAAAAAATAATGGCTGCAACATAGTTATTATTATTATTATTTTAAACAATACAAAATTGTCTTTTAAACTAAAAAACAAACCAACAAAATTGTAAATATAAAGTGATGAATGTGGAGACACCCAAAATGGGTGATCCACATATATCATAATATAAATATTTACTTTGAAATAAATATTTATTTATTTATTTTTATTTCTTTTGAATTTTGAATTCAAAAGAAAAAGGAAATTAATCAGTTTTAGAAAGTGATCAGGAAGTGGAAAATGAGAGAGAGAAATAACCATCCATTCCCCCTGCAAAAGTTAACAGAGAGAAATAAAAAGAAAGAAAAAAGAGAATACGATTCATTCAATTTTGTTTTTGTTTCCAAAAAAGAGAGCTAGAAAATTCTATCAGAGAATTTTTCATCATCTCCTTCCCTCTACAAGAAAGTGTGTGGTTCTTTTCTGGTTTTGGTGTAATTGTTGTGGACACAAGATAAGAATTCCAATACTAAGGTGATTCTTGACATCCATGTGGTGGAATGCAGTATCAAGATCCCAAAAGGCAAAAATTCAGTATGTATATTCCGCAATTCATTTTTGGGTTAATTATGTCATTTATTTATCCCAACATTGGTATCAGAGCTTGGTTAGAAACTGATGTCTGTATCTCCCAAATGTATTTAATGCAGTTAAATGCAAGCATGAGATGTATGAGATGCATTGATGAATTAGATATATGAGATGAATTGTATGAGATGTTTTGAGTTAAATGCTTTCCCACTTACCATGTATTTAATTGGTAATTTTCATTTTAACCTGAAAGCATGCTTACTAATTTTAATTCTTATGATAAAATAATTTGGCCGTAGATATGAATTTTTGTTATATGATTCTATTGTTTCTGGAAATAATACTATTAGGGATGATTTTAATGTTAATGGATACACATAAAACTTCCATAAAACATCCCGGAACATCAAAGATCGACCAGAACACCTAAAACTCTATAAAATTCGTAATATTCCAAATACTAGGTCCCCTAGAAAATTAATTTTTTTAGGCCATAAAATTATCCTAGATTTGTAGAGCATAAAATTATGAGAAAAATGACTTTTTAATTACCTAAAACGGACTCTCAGATCAAAAGTTATGGCCAAAATAAGTTTTTTGGTCGAACAGACCGGTTTGGGTCGCAAACCGGGTTGAATCTGACCCCGGTTGACCTGGTCAAAGGTTGAAGATGAAATAAACGATGACATCATTTTGACCAACCAAAAAATAACACATTGTTTTGATGCCCAACCTGAACCCAAACGACATGTCATTTCGAATGAGTGAAAAACAACACGTCGTTTTGAGTGTTTTTCAAAAAAAAAAAATTTCCCACTCTTGGGGGTGGCACGTGGGGCCCACCTCCAAGCTCATTTGCCACGTGTCACATTTCTATGAAACTAAAAAAAATTTCTTCATTTTTGGCAATTTTCGATCGCCAGAAAATGTTAGCAAGGTGGCGCGTGTGCTACATGCACCGTCATCACACGTGAGAAGGCCATTTTTCCATTTTTATGGAATTTTCTTGGAACAGCCACTTGTAGCAATACGTAGGGGCATGTGCGGCATCCTTTAGGGGCAAAATTAGTCTCTAAATTTTTCTAAAATTGATATCTAAATATTGATGTATTTTTTGTACATTTTTGAGACTTTTGTGACACTGTTTTGACTTAAAATGTGGCAAAAATACCCTATTTTGATCATATTTTTTATGTCTATTTTTTTGGAACAGTGATTTAAAGAAGAATATGATCCATATGGGTTTGTGGTGAGTGTGGTAGGAAAAAAACCTAGAGAATTAGACTGGGTTGACACTTCGAGAGACCTAAAAGAATTTATGTACACCTTTTATAAAAGAACTGCATGTAATAAGACACTAATAACAGACTTCTTGTTTAAAGTTAAACTTCTTAAAAAGAATCTCACCCATAGAGGAAAGGTGTTCCCAAATCACCTTTTGTTCCGTACCTTGATGAATTTTATTCCAAATGATGATTTCTAGACTCCAATAAAAAAGACCCTATGGAAATGTAAAGACTACTCACTGGGAACCATCAAATACCTTGACCTGGAAAGATGTATGGAAGAATTGAAACAACAAGAAATCTATTATTTTAAAAACAATTGGGGAAAATTTACCCTAATATCATAATTCCAAAACATGAAGAGTGCAAGTCATTTTGGATACAACTCTTTAGAAAAGGGGCTACACTTAAAGGGTCCTCTTAAAGTTTTGAATGTACACAACTTTGGCCCAGCCTATTCCAAGAATCCACCAAATCTATTCAACAAATTTGATGAAATGAAGACACTGAAACCAGAATAGAAAGATAGAATAGAATCACTTGAGATTACTTTGAGAACATTGTTGAATGTTTATTGAACTCTTATTATTATTTGGTGGATGATCAAATATTATTTATTTAATGTGCATTTATTTTTACAATATCCTATATTTGAGTGGGAGCTCTTGTATTATATTTTTATGATAAGAGCAACACAAAGTGTTCTATTTGCATAAGAGCAATCTCGATAGGAAATAATGATAATATTTAGGCAAACATGCAATAAGGGTATGACAAATGTAAACTCTCGACCGTGAACTAAGTAGTGTCATTATTGTTCTATGTGAGAACTATGCAAATAATGACATTGTATACTCATAGGAAATGTTTAATTGTTTAATAGAATGGCCAATAAAAACATAATTGCTTAATTAAACAAGGGTGACAAGTTAAATGAGGACAACTAGGACATTTGGCATCGAAAAATATCATACATCTTAGTAGAGCAAGATGCTTTAGAAATCTTAAACAATGTCATGTTAGAACCTAAAACTGGGAACACAGCTCAATTTAGAAGAGATGTTGAGGTATATGCTGTCTGAAAGAAAAAGAACAACATTGCTCGCATCACACTTTTAAGTGTGATGGTAGATGATCTTATGTGTGAATATGAGAATTACCTAACTGCTTAGGGAATGTGGATTGCCTTGAAAGAAAATTTTGGTGGTACTTCTACCACCAAATTAAGAAGACTCACAATTAAATTTGACACATACAAACTTCAGCCTAATAAACCAATGAAACAACATTTACGAAAAATGTCAAATATGATTCGTGAGCTAAAAGTAGCATGTTATGCACTTTCTGATGAGCAGTAAGTGCAAGCAATGATTAGATCACTTCCTACAAGTTGGGAACACATGAAGGTCAACCTAACTCATAATGAAAGCATAGTAACTTTTAATGATGTGGCAAGACATCTAGAACTTGAGGATGAACGTTTAAGGGCTTAAAGATCCTCTAGACAATTGTATATGGCTGAGAGAGCAGGTCCCTCTAGTTCTAAGCCTAAATATAAGAAAGACAAAAAGTTCCAGAAGAGAAAAACTGGACCCAATTCTTAGGGTAAGAAAACCTTTAAAAAGAAGAAAGGAAAGCATGGGTCAAGGAACTTTGATCTCAAGAAAAATCAAATGTTATGCCTACCAAAGAATAGGTCATTTTGCTCGAGATTGCACTCAGGAAAATGAACAAAACAAGGTATTAGTGGATACCTATTTCAAAGATTTTTCATATGTTTCTAGTACTATTTTTCTAATAGAATCTTATCCTTTGTGGATTTTGAATTCAGGTGCCACAGACCATGTGAGTAAGGATCAAGGATCTCAAGCCAAAGTAGGTGGCTTTATGTAGGAAACAATGCAAGAATTGAAGTCAAAGGCATTAGAACATGCAAATTAGATTTGCGTGGAGGAAAAACTTTAATCCTACATGATGTACTTTATACACCTAACATTTGACGAAATTTAGTTTTCGTTTGTTCCCTACTTAATTTTGGTTTTTCAGTTAACTTTCATGACAATGTAGCAAACATTTTAAAAGATGATGTATTTTATGGTTCTAGTTTTATTTTCGATGGATTTGTCATTTTTGATGTCGTTAACAACACTACTTTTGATAGCTTTACTGCTTCCACTTCAAATTTAAATGTTGAAATGGACACTTAGCATGCTAGATTAGGACATACAAATCAAAATAGAATTATTAAACTAGCAAAAGAAGGATTGCTAGGTCCAATTTCAAAATTGGAAATGTCCTTGTGCGAACATTGTCTAGCCGGTAAAGCAACTAGAAAATCGTTTGGAAAAGGAACTAAGGAAGAAACTCCATTAAAATTAGTTCACTCCGATATATGTGGTCTTTTGAGTGTGAAGGCAAGATATGGAGCTTGGTACTTCATCACTTTCATTGATGATTACTCACGATACGGTTATATCTATTTGATTTCACATAAGTCAAAGGCATTAGAGTGTTTCATACGTTACTTAAATGAAGTCAAAAATCAAATAGATAAGAAAGTTAAAGCACTAAGAACTGACTGTGGATGTGAATATTTATCCGAACAATTCAAAGAGCTTTGTGAAGAGAAAGAGATAATAAGACAATTAACAATCCTTGGCACTCCACAACAAAATGGAGTAGCTAAAAGAAGAAATAGGAATCTTCTAGACATGGTTAGATCAATGATGGCATAAGCAAATCTACCATTTTCATATTGGGGAGATGCCATCTTGACAGCCACCTTCGTATTTAATTGTGTGCCCTCAAAGTCTGTTACATAGTGCCCTATGAATTATGGATAAAATGCAAACTTGATTTGAGTATTTTCAAACTATGGGGGTCTACTGCGTATGTTCATGATGCCTCCCATAAATATGGAAAATTAGGTTTAAGAAGGAAGAAATGTATTTTTATAAGATATTCAAAATTATCTAAAGGATACATTTTCATTGGTGAAAATGAGGATGGAACAATAACAGAACTTGAATCAAGAGATACCACATTTTTGGAAAGTGAATTTCCTAGTAAAGGAGAAATTGATCGAACTATATCCTTTTATGAGTTACAAGATCAAATAGATAGTAATATTGAATCTTATTCATCTTATCCAAGTGGGAGCTCTTAAAGAATCCCTGCCGATTTGAGTGGGAGCTTTAAGAGAGAGAGTGAAAATCCTGTATTTAGAAAAGATATGGTACAGGAAACCCCACTACGAAAAAGTAAGAGAGGAAGTGTACCTAAAAGATGCTTTTCGATTGAAGAATAAGCTCTTATAGTCACTCTTCAAGATAAAGAAGAGCCAAAAACAATTCAAGAGGCTCTAAGTTCTCTTACTAAGGAACAATGGAAGAAAATGATGGAGGAAGAAATAGACTCAATGAAAACTAACTAAGTTTGGAAACTAGTTGACCTACCATCTGGCCGAAAGGCAATAAGGAACAAGTGGGTTCTCAAAATTAAGAGAAAGGTAGATGGATCAATTGAGAGATATAAAGCTCGACTAGTTGTAAAGGGGTATACACAATAAGAAGAAATAGACTATGAGGAGACATTCTCACCTGTTATTCGTTTTAATTCAATTAGATTACTCCTAGTCATAGTAGCACACTTAGATTTAGAATTACATCAAATGGATGTAAAAACTGCTTTTCTCAATGGAGAACTGGATGAAGAAATTTACATAGAACAACCAGTAGGTTTCATACAAAAAGGAGAAGAAAAGAAAGTTTGTATACTCCAAAGGTCCATTTACAGACTTAAACAGTCATCCAGACAATGGCATTTGAGGTTTCACCGAGCAATAACCTCATATAACTTCCAAATGATTGAGAAAGGCCATTGTCTTTATACTAAGCGACATGAAGAAAATCTTGTGATATTATCCCTTTATGTGGATGATATATTATTGGCTGGGAATAACATGAATTCAATTATGGTCATTAAGGAATGGCTATCCTCAAATTTTGAGATGAAAAACATAGGTGAAGCAAATTACATTCTTAGAGTCAAAATCTTTAGGGATTGTTCTAAGAAACTTGTTTCTCTTTCTCAAGAAAATTATATATGAAGAATTCTTGAGAAATTCAATATGAAATATTGTAAACCCATAGATACCCCTGTAAATAAAAGTAAACCGTTGAGTCAAGAAATGCACCCTCAAAATGAGTTTGAAAAGAAATCAATGGATAGAGTTCCTTATTTTAGTGCAGTAGGAAGTCTAATGTACGCAATGAAGTGTACAAGATCAGATATTTGTCATGCGGATTTTTAAAAAATTATATTATTATAATTTATTATACTTATTTAATTTTCCTTTAAAAGATAAACAACAATAATTTTCTAGTTAAAAGATACTTATAATATATTGATAAATATAGTAATTATTTTTAAAATTAAATTTAAAATCTATACATTTATCATTAAAAATATTAATAAATTACACATTTCACATGTAAAAATATATCTTTTATAAGTAATATCATCTAATTATTTCTTTTTTTTCTGATTATGTATTGTTCTTTAATTGAAACGATATTATTTAATAAAAGATTAATAATTTTATCAATATGCTTTCAATTATTTACTGTGAAATAAAATATACATTCTCTTCTTTTTTATACAATTTGATAGAAAAGATACAATTATATTTGTATAATTTTTTATTATTATGTAAATTATTTAATATAATTGATTGTATTTATTTAATTTTATTTAAAAATAAATAATTGTAATTTATTATATATATTAAATTTTTCTTTAAGAAATAAATATAATTTGATATTTTCTTATTTATCAAGGATGAAAGTAAAAAAATTATAATTACAAGTAAAAATATTGTTATATTAAATACAAACTAACTATCTTAAAAGTTACCATTTTTAATTTTTTTTTCTCAAAATGGCTAATTGAGGGCTAATAATTGACTAAAATAGTTATTTGTCAAATATTCAAATTAGTTAATTAATTTGATTAAACTATTATTTGTCAAACATAAATATAAAAGGCATCCAAATAGAGTAAAAGGCTTATCAAAAAGTTATTTGTCAAATATCCCCAATATATTAGCACAAAAGCTATTTATAACACAAGGATAAATTTTTCACCATCTCATGCTTCATCATTTTTAGCATTAACAACCTGCATTACAAGGCTAGCTCTTATATTATGGATTCATAATTCAACACTCTTTGTTATATTAAAACTATATTTAATCACCTTATGAGCTCCAAAACTTCATTCCAAAACTACATTAGGTCCCTATAAAATGCCAATACATCAACTAATGATAGTAGTTAGCTATCCATATAACTATCACCAAGGTTAAAGGAAATGAAGATTAGATAAAATAAGTTGAGTTTGAAACCTAAGAATGCATATATACTAATTCAAAGATAATAGAAGATAGGTAATATAGGTAAGACCCATCTTGGACTAACAATGTTGATCAAAATAAATAAATACATGGATCATGCCTCCTTCTTAAGAAGTAAAAAAGATCTAATTGGATTATGATAGAATTGCTTTGAACATGTAGTTAATTTTACCACTTAGTTTTATCCTTTTAAGCAACCATGCACTAGTTTAAAATTCAATAATGAACCATAAAATATTTAACACAAAGATTATCATAGGAAAAGGAAGAACAAGGATCACTAAAGTGGGCAAAAAGTCTAAAATTCAGATGCACTTTACTTCCTTATAATGATACACCATCACTAATGGAATATGAACCTTGAAACATACCAATTTAACAGCCTCCTAAAGAACACAATTACCTTAGCAAAGGTGGCTTTTACCTCATCTTAACATGGAGTTAAAAACGCATATGATGTATAAGCAATTCCTAGGCATAAAAAAACATCGTGCTTCTTAAGATTAACAACCAATGCCCTCTCTAGCTTTGCAATAGCAACTATATAATCATGTTAAGAGCACATAATTAGATTTTCAACCATTCTAGGTACATTAGAAGCTACTATGCACTCCAAAAACACTGGACATAGAATTAGCACCTTTCATTGTCTTCTTTGAATGGACAAATAAGAGTAAAGAAGATTATGAACACTTATTATATGAAAATAAGTCCTATATGTAAGGATTAAAATGTAAAGGATGGCATATTAGCAAGCAAGCATATTCACCAAATTAGGAATATATAAATCTATCATAGGATAATAGGCCAATAAAAAGGGATGGTAAGTAAGTTCAAATGTAAAACATTTTTAAAAAAACTATTCTATCTAAAATAGAAACTAAATGAAATTGTAAGAAAGGAATTAACATCGAGGAATATAGGGTGGTAAGGAAATAAAGAAGACTTAAAGAGAGACTTATAACAAATGAATATATTACCTTTAGATAAATTGGCAAAGTGAGTTCTATCTAAAACCTTACCTTGTGATTTCCATCTTTAATATCCTCTATTACAATGTACATAGATATATCTTCTTCTTAGTAACAATATGGTTAACAATAAAAAAAAGTAAAAAAAAAAAGACTACTTGGTCATTCACTAGATGATGTTCACTTAACAAAATTATTATGCATAAATAAAAATGTGCATATATATAAGGTGAAAAGAACATGAGGCAAACCTTGCTTAGTAGGATAAATATTTAAAGAGAATATGTACATGACAATGTCTTTGCTACATATGACAAGGGAAAATATCTACCAACTAAGAAATATTTAGTTTGCTCGAAATAGAACACTAAAGAAAGCAGATACAAATGGTCTTATCATGATAGAATACCCACAGGGTTATTAGACTAAACAAATTCTCTAGCAATGGAGGCAGCTCCTCACTTAAATTGTTATTAGATAAGTCTCTACTTAACAAAAAAATTTATTAAGTATTGTATATAATTTCATAAATGATCTTCCTTCATATTGTCTATAAATTAATATTAACTAGAAGAATCCCTACAATTGACCGATAATGTAAATTGAAAGGCATCCAAAATTTCTCCAGATAATTGTTTATCATTTAAAGACCTAAAGAAATAATAAAATTCCTACTAAGTAAAAGTTAACAAAATCTTGACTCGAGTTTTCACTTAAATTTTAATTAAAAAATTAGAGAAGTAATAAATTCACATGGCTTTTAGCGTGATCAATATGGATAAAGAAGTTGGAATACTTCTAGTTAACTAGTTGTTTGAATGAAAATTGCAAAAGCATATAATATCATGCCTTTCAAGAAATTATCTTGTACTTAATTAATTAAAGGCAAAGGCTACCCAAAGTCTTGGTAGTCAACTACCATACCTAAATACACCTTATATACTTGTGGTATTCAACTATTGTAGTCCTTATTCCTTTATTTTAACAAAACAAAATTGTCATTAAAAGGATTCAAAACAAAAGAAAATCAAAAGAAAATAAAAGCAATTAAATTAAAAGGAAAAGAATCAAAAGAAAAGGAAAAGTAAAAATTAAAAGAAGAAATGAAAGTGATAAAAAAGAAAAAACAATAAAAAGGAAATAGAAATCAAGAAAGAAAAGTAAAAGAAAGTGTGTGACAAGAGAAATTATTTAAGTATTACTTGCTTTACATCTTTTTCTACTTCTTATTTTGAATTCAACTCTTCATTGCTTCTTTCATTCATTTCAATCTTCCATTCTTAGCTCATTAGTTTCATTCTTGTTTCTTCCGTTTCTACTAAGTTTGAATATCTTTGTGTCCTTTCCTTGTTCATCTAGTTTGTATCTTTAAATTCCTTATTGAATCATTGGATTTTATATGTGATAATTAGTTATCATAATTGGTGAATTTTATTGATTATATCTTCCTAATTCCTAAAAAACCTCAAAAGGGAAAAAAATGAAAAGGAGGGGAAAAAAGTAAGAATATGTGAGCTTATTTGAGGGAAAAGTCTTAAAAATTAAAGTACAGATACGAGTGTGAATGCCTTTATATTAAGTAAAAATAGTATTCTTGTAAAGTCCTATTCTTTTTCTAACCTTTTCTTGTTGGTAATCTTTCAAGATGTCAGGAGTAAGTGTAAATAATATTAAGTCCATTCTTAGGACTCCAAAACAATAAATAGAAGGAATGAGTTTGAGATTTAATGAATTAAAAAATAAACTTGGTAAAGTTAAGGGAGAAAGGAGGGAAAGAAAAGATAAGATACAAATGAAAGAAACTTTGAAGATGAGGAGGTAGGTAGTAATAATAGGGGAAGTAACGGTTCTTAAGAATCTGACAAAAATGAAAGAAGAAATGGTGAATGGAGGAATGAGAGAAGAGAAAATGATAGGCTAAGAAAAGATTGAGTTGATTCTAAACTCAATAACATCAAGATGAAGATTTCTTTATTCTAAGGCAATAGTGATTTAGAGACTTATTTAGAGTGAGAAAAGAAGATGGAATTAATCTTCGATTGCTACAATTATTTTGCAAAAAAGAAAGTCAAGCTTGCTATCATTAAGTTCACCAACTATGCCGTTATTTGGTGGGATCAAATCATGACCAATGTTGGAAGGAACCATCAAAGGCCAATAAGAACTTAGGAGGAGTTGAAGTTTGTCATGCGAAAGGGATTAATTCTAAGCCATTACCATAGAGATTATATCAAAAATTACAAAACCTTACTTAAGGGTCTAAGAGTATAAAAAAGCACTATAAAAAGATAGAGATTACAATGATTAAAACTAATATAAAAAAGGATCAAAAAGCTACTATGACTAGATTTCTCCATAAGTCGAATAAAGACATTATTAACATAATAGAGCTTCAACAATATATAGATTTGGAAGTTATAATACATATGCTTATGAAGGTGGAAAAATAACTCAAGAGGAAGAGTTTTTTCTAATTATAACGCTAGTCCTAGTGCTTCATGGAAACTTTAGGATAAAAAGGTTGAAAAAAAAGGATAAAGTCATCAAGTACAAGGTTGAGTCATTATATAAACCTAAAGTAGAAGAATCTAAGGGCAACAAAAAAATTAAAATGCCTTAAAGACATTCCAATGTCCAATGTTTTAGATGTTTGGGGTTTAATTACATTTTTGTTGAGTGCCCTAACAAGAAAGGGATAATAATAAAAGAAGATGAAGAGATAGAATCTATTAGTGATGATGGGGAAGAAAAATCACCTCCTTGCATGGAAGAAAATGCTGAAGAATTTGAAAGTGCTACTAATGGTGATGCTTTGGTGGTTAAAATAGTATTAAGTGTTCAAACCAAGGAAAATAATGAAGATCAGAGGGAGAATATCTTCCATACTCAATGTTAAATTATAGGAAAATTTTCTAATTTAATCATTGATAATGGTAGTTATGCTAATGTGGTTAGCACTATAATAGTTAAGAAATTGACTTTGTCTACCTTGAAACATCACACACCTTAAAACTACAATAATTGAATGATAGTAGAAAGATTAGAATGACGAAGCAAGTGTTGGCTGCATACACCCTCAGTAGTTATCATGATAAGGTATTATATGATGTGGTCCTTATGCATGCTTGTCATATATTAGGTGGGAAACCATGACAATTTAATAAAAAAGTTACTCATGATGGAGTTTGTAATAAATATAGCTCTAAGATGAAAAGTAGAAAGGTAATCCTTTTACTTTTTTCACAAAAAAAAGTACAATATGATGAAATAGAAATGTAAAAAAAGAGTGAAGAGAAAGAAGAAGAAGAATAGAAAAAGAGTGAGAAAAGGATTGAAAATAAGAACAAGAAAAAGAGTCTGAGAGAAACTAAAAAGAGGAAAAATAAGAAAGGTAAGTGTTTGAAATAAGAAGGAAGAAAAAACAAGCTAAATTTCTTTGTAAGAATAAGTGATGTGAGAAATGCCTATTATAATGATAGGCTAATATTTGTACTCCGGTATAAAGAAGCCTACATAATGATTAACCAAGAAACTTTTATTTTTCCTAGTACTATTCATTCTCTTTTGTAAACATTTAAAAAAGTATTTCGTAAAGATGCTATAAGAGAATGACTACCTAATAAGGAAATTAAACATTAAATTAATTTCATTTTAGGTGCTTCTATTCCAAACCATCCCATTTATAGGACAAATTTGAAGCTAAGGAGATCTAAAGGCAAGTGGAGAATTTTATGCTTAAGGATACATTAGAAAAAGTATGAACCTATATGTTGTGCCAATGTCGCTAGTGCTAAAGAAGGATAGGTTTTCAAGAATGTGTGTTGATTGTCAGTTAATCAACAAAATTAGTATAAAATATAAATATCTCATTCCTATACTTGATGATATCTTGGATGAATTACATGGCTCATGCATATTTTCTAAAATTGATTTGAAATAAGATTACTATCAAATTAGAATGAGAGAAGGTGATGAGTGGAAAACTACTTTTAAGATAAAATATGGTTTATATAAATGGCTTATTATCCTTTTTGAGTTATCTAGTGCATCAAGTACTTTTATGAAATTGATGAGCCACGTTTTACATCCCTTCATTGGAAAGTTTCTTGTTGTTTATTTTGATGACATCCTCATTTATAACAAAAATATTGATGACCATGTTGTAAATTTGAGACATGTCTTGCATGTTTTAAAAGAAAAAAATTGAATGCCGATATGAAGAAGTATTCCTTTTGTTTGGAGAAAATTATTTTCTTAGGCTATATTATTAGTAGTCACTAAATTGAAATGAATGAAGAAAGCAATTAAGGAATGGCCTACCCTTAAAAGTGTTAGTGAATCAAATGTTTCCATGGTTTAGCTTGCTTTTATGGCACCTTAACTACCTTTTTAAATATATTGATTAAGAAAAGTATGAGTTTTCATTGGGAAGAAAAGCAAGAAAACAAGGTTAAGTTCTTCACCTTTACTTCCTCTTCCTAACTTCACAAAGACTTATAAAAGTGAATGTAATGCCTCATTTACAGGTATCAAAATTGTATTATTGCAAGAAAGAAGACCTGTTATTTATTTTAGTGAGAAACAAAATAGAATAACTATTAATTATCTTACCTATAACAAAGAATTTTATGTTTTAATTCAGGCTTTAAAGACATGCCAACATTACTTATGGCCAAAGGAATTTGTCATCATACCAATCATAAAGCCTTAAAGCATTTAAAGAGTCAAGGAAAGCTAAATAGGAGGCATGCAAAATGGATGGAGTTCATTGAATCATTTCCCTATGTAATTCAATATAAGTAAACTAAAGATAATGTAGTTACCTTTGCATTATCTTAAAGGTATTTTTTTATCTTTACTTTGTAATCTAAATTATTAGGATTTAAACATATGAAAAACTTATATGAGAATGATGATTATTTTTTTGATATTTTTCAAATATGTGAAAAGAAAGCCTTTGAGAAATTCTATAAACATGATAGTTTCTTATGTGTTTCTAGAAGTTCTTTTAAAGACTTACTTATGAGAAAAATCTCATAATTGAGGGTTGATACGACATTTTGGCATAAGAAAGACTCTATATATCTTGTGTGAACATTTCTTTTGGCCTAGTATAAAGCACAATATTAAAAAGCTTTATGCTAATTGTGTTAACTGTAGTGAAGCAAAATATAAAGTGATGCCACATGATTTGTATATCTTACTCCTTATTCTTATTGAGCCTTGGATTGATATCTGTGTGTGTGCATGGGTTTTATTTTAGGTTTACCTAGGTCCAAGAAAGGAAAAGACTCTATGTTTATTATAATTTATGGATTTTCAAAGATGGCTAACTTTATACCATGCTATAAAACTAATGATACAACAAATATAGTGGATACCTTCTTTAGAAAAGTGGTGAGACTTCATAAAGTGCTAAGGAGCATTGTTTTAGATCAAGATATAAAGTTCTTATACTATTTTTGGAAAGTCTTGTTGAACAATTTAGGAACCAAGTTGTTTTTTAAACAACTTGTTATCCATAAATGGATGGACAAACCAAGATAGTAAATAAAACTTTAACTATTTTATGACACTTTATTATACATTGGAATTTGAAAATTTACGAGGATTGTTTTCCTTATGTTAAGTTTTTGGATAATAAATGTGTTCATTCTATTACCCAAATTTCCCTATTTAAGGTTGTTTATGGTTTTAATCCATTAACTTCTTTGGATTTATTGCCATTACCTGTTAATGAAAGATCTAGCTTAAATAGGAAAAGGAAAGTGAAATTGATTAAAAAGTTGCATAAGCAAGTAAGAGCAAACATTGAAAAGAAGACTTCCTAATACATCTAAAAAACCAAAAAGGGATAAAAGATAATTATATTTGAACTAAGAGACTTGTATGGGTACATATGAGAAAAGAAAAGTTTTCAACCTAAAGGAAATCCAAATTACACCTAAGGGGAAATGGTCTTTTCCAAGTACTTAAGAGAATTAATGATAATGCTTATAATATAGAACTTCCTAGTAAGTATGGAGTTAGTGCTACTTTTATATTGCTAATTTATCTCTATTTAGTGTAGCAAGGTAAAAAAAGATCAAAGAAGCCTTTCAAGGACTTGTTCAAAGAGCTTAGGAAAATCAAGATAGAGGCTTGGAAGAATTTAATTAGTGGATTTCTTGCATTTTAGCCATTGAAGAGTAGTAGTCAAGTACCATACTCAAGTATTGCACTTGGAATTCATCTCTACTTATAAATACTCAAATAGTGCTCAACTACAGTACTTGAGTACTACCTTAATTCTAGACAGTAGTCGAATACCCTATTGTTGAATCCATTTATTTTAACCGTTAGGCTTCAAATTAATTGTTTCTTATAGGTTAAGCCATTTAGGCTAAATGTCAATTATGTATAGTAGGCCCATTATTTTAACTACTTTATTTTGGACAAATTATGATTTAATTAATGTACTAATATTGGGCTTATTTATGTCTAAATAAGCCTAATTAACCTAATTATATTTATAGCTATATGAAGAGGCTTGTTTCGTATTAACCACAACATTGTATGATTAATTTGACATTAGATTTTGGAGAACAGTTTCTTTTTGGGGTTCTTACAAAAATTTCAAGACTTATCAAAGGATTCATCTTTTATGGCATCTACATTTATGGCTTATCACTTCTTTAAAGTATGGCATAATTCTTCTATTCGTTTCTCATTTTCATTTTTTGATTTTTTGGATGATCCTCGATATTTTTAGATAGTTCATGAGTTCTTTACGATAGCTTTGTATTATATTCAGATCAATGTGACTTAGAAGTCAAGGTACTAGGCTAATTCTTAAAACTTTCCACAAGGTCTTATATCATATGTTATAAATGTCATTCAAGCTAATAATGTCATATTTAGCATTATAAACTATATTTAGCATATGGCCTCAATTTCACACTTGATATAAATCTAATTTCATTTAGGTCTATCACTAGCCCATTTCACATAAATAATGTGTGGTCAAAATCTCAACTATATCTATAATCAAAATTTGAAAATAATATAATAATAGAAATTCACAAATTTAACTTATCACTTTTCTAGTGACTACAAGCATTATTAGTGTTTCTATTAGATAAACTATGTCACTTTTAAGTACTCATCGATATAGAGCTTCATTCATAGATATTTTTGCATAAGAACAAAGTAGTGCATAAAAAATCATAGAATAGTTTATATTAACATTCTCATACTAATCTAATAATTTCAGTATGAAATTAATGGAACAATGTCTAGTTTTTGAACAAAATTCTCATTACTGACCAAATATACTTTTGAGCTAGTAATTTCATATAATTGTATGTAATTCATCAATCAAACTATCAATCTAGGATTGATAATCATCACACAATTTTTACAATAAACTAGAAATATTCAAGTTGGATTTCTAGAACAAACTATATTAGGTTTTAACAAACATTATTATAATTAGAAATTCTATTTGAAATAGCAAACTTTAGTAATTTTTCCCTAAAATTTACATAATTAAATAAAAGACTTTTAAGCCTTATATTCTAGGCTTCACTAGGCTCAAAATATGTTACATTACTTACTACTTTAAGTAATTATAAAAAATGCTCAAAATTGACACATTTAACTTTAAAATTCTTTTAAAAAAATATCAAACTTTGATAAAAAAATTTTAATAATTAATATATAAACATAAAATAACATTTTTCAATCATTTTTAGTTATAAAAGAAATTGTAAAGATCATCCACAATAATTACCATGCAAAGTAGTTTATAAAAGAACTTTACTACTTAAAAACATAGTTTTAAAAACAATTTTTTTTCCATAAGCTTTCAAACATGTTGTGAAGTATATTCTTGTTACAAACTATTAGTATAAATATTTAATTAGATTAATTAAATAGTTTAAAATATAATGTTATGAGTTTTTCTTCCAAAATAGGAATTTTTCTTCACAAAATAGGAAAGAGCCTGTGAGTTACACATGTTGATTTCAAAGTAGTTTTTGCTTGAAAATTTTAATGTAGTTATTTTAAGACATCCATACTAAAGGGTAATTTAATATTGACTAATTTTTAACAAGAAAATTAGAATTTTTTCAAAGAAAGCAAAGAAAACTTAGGAGCCTTCCTTATACAAAACTTAATCCATTTTTTTTCAAAACTTGACATTTATGTATTCCATCACCTCAAATTCAAAGTCCAACTTAGCGTAACATCTTTAAAAAATAAAAACATAATTTTTTATTTATTTCAACTTAAAAACTCATGAGCTCCTTAGTGCACATCTTACCCAAATTTATCTTCAATTTCATGTAAAATCTTGTTTCCAAAACTCTATTATTTTAAAGAAATTTTAAAGAAATCATTTTCAAAATTAACCTTTTCATATTTCTATCATAAAACCTTTCAAGAAAACTTTTCAAACTAATCCACCATGATAATTAGAGCTTTAGCATGTCATCAACCACAAAAATAGATATACATTTCATATATAAACATTATTAAGAAAGAAAATTAAGCAAAAAAAGAATGGATCTTTATTCACTCAAGGATACTTGTAGAACTTATTCCCTTCACTTAGAATCCAAATTGTAGCATCTAAGACAACATGAAGCTAGTAAAGAATCTAAATAAAGAACTTTGAAGAAAAAGATGTGGAAATTTTGAGCTTATACATTTAATAGATGATCAAAAATACTTTCTTGTACACTAATCTCTCAAAAACTCTCAAGGAACTAATGGAAATTTACTTGAATTTAGTAAGAACCCTCACGAATGACACTTTCTCTTTTTAATTTCCTTTTTAGCTATGAGCAACTTTTAGTGTGGGAGAAAGTGAATTATGCTTGGCTATTTATAAAAGAATTTGGATTAGCTGCTAAGTATATTTGCATCATCAAATGACCTTACTATACTTATATCATCAAGATGACTTCATCCCTTGTATCATCTTAGGGAATATTATTTATGTTTTCTTCCCTCTCCTAAGTTTTGCTACTAAATCCTTCATTAATTATTTAACTGTTAATAAATCCTAAATTAGTTAAAAATTACTCTGATATCCCAAAGTCAAGTCATATTACCCTAAGGCCTTTAAATAATGTCAAATTCCTCCTTTTGTCCTATCAAAACCATGCATTCTTTTTAATGCATGCTAAGAATTACAATTTTACCACCTTAGGTTCATTTTAGTGTATTATTGAGTAGAAATGCTAAGTTATTTTAAAATCCTATTAACCTTGGATTTTGAATGCTCCTAATTTCCTAAGATTTTTTATAAATAACTTATTGTAAATTTTCATCCACTAAAATTGGTAGATGATTCTACTACTAATAATAAATATTTTTACTTGTTATCCACTAATAGACACTATGTGACTTAGTTTCATCAATTTCTACCTATTAGGTTTTTGTTGAGTATTGCAAAGCAACTATGAAAGGAGATCAATAAGCAAATAAGTAGAGAAGGATAATGTAAAATCTACACTTATGTAATCCATTCACTTTTCCACTCTTCCTTTGCTTTTTTCTACTTGCTCCTTATAAGAAAGAACCTAATGAAAATAAATTTTGATACTTTTAGGAAAGTAAAATTAAATATATCTCTTGTAAATTTGATCAAATAGATTCCTAAGAACACAAACTTTACTAAGGAGTTATGTATCAAAAAAGAAAACTGAAGAGTGTGAGAAGAAAATAAGTGTGGAAGAAAATGTTTATATAATTATTGAAAGAAAATTGTCCAAAAAATTGTTGATCTAAGAATAGTTACCACTTTATATGTTGTGAAAAACAAACAAAATTGAGCATGGAATGTTAGACTTAGGTGCATCAATTAATATTATGGCTCTTTCTATTTATAAATTCATGAAATTAGGCCTTCTAAAACACACTTATATGGTTGTTTAATTAGCTAATCATTCTAACACTTACCTTTCAGGTGTGGTTAAGGATGTTTTGGTACCAATAAATGGTCTTATCTTTTTTATTGATTGTATTATTTTTAACCATAAAAAATAAGACTATAAAAAACTTAGCTCTAATTTTTTTAAAGGAGACCCATCATGATCTAACCTAATTATGGCTAGTGTAAAGCTTACTATCTAGTTCCCATTAGCCTTATTGACTAACTATTCAAACTTTGACTTAATAGAAATATCTTTATTTTTATAAAGATTAGAATATAACATAAATTTTGAAACTAAACAAACAAAGTTTCCTTTTTTTATGGATGCTTTGAGAAAGCTACATGTCTTAAGACAAAGGATCTATGACTCAATTGATAGATATTCAAAACAACATATATGAAACTAAATAAAAGACAAAATATAACAATTATTTAGATGTAGTTATAACTAAATTCGAATTGTCAAATTCTCCCATAATTATGCCTTGAACCTCCATGGAAGCAATCTAGTTCAATAGCTCTCTTTATTTTTGAAAATGTTAGAGAAAAATAAAGGAATATACTCAATGAGTTTATATTTACCATAAAGAAAATCATGAATAAATTCTAACCGAGAATCGATCAAATAATTTAGTTAAATGATAACCAAGGAGTTTTAATAGGTTCAATACTTGACCTTTTTAATATGTAAAATAATCCAATTAACACATTTTCCCACTCCTATCTATTTTAGGAATTTCTGCAAATAAAAAATAACAGTACCTAAGAGGATTTCCACTATCTAACAAACAAAAATCCTATTCATTTAAATATAGGAGAAAATAGTAAAAATGTTTAGAATGCCGTAAAACTCCTAAAAATAACATAAATTTGGTACATTAAATAATAAAATTTTCATATCAATCTATAATGCCCCAAATAGTTTTATAAATTCATTTATAACTTCCATTATCATATACATAACTCATATGCATTTAAAAAAAAAGTAAGAAAGCAATTAAATCCCTTTATGACTCCTAGTTAACATTATCCTTTCATTAACCTGTCATTATCCCTTTAGGGTCTACATTATTCCTTCATAAATGGTTTCCTGGGTTTAGTACTAATCACATACATGTAATCCACCCCTATCTTATCATATCAAACATGCTCGTGGCATCAATTTCATGATGCATCACAATGCACAATTTATTCTAGCAAAACATTTCCAAATTAAAGCATAACTATATTATCACATAACAATTCCATGCCTATCTTACATGGCTACAAATTACCCAATAAAAAAAATCAACAACTTTTGTAAACACAATTGTAATATATCAATTCAAGTAACAACAATGCTATGCCTTTATTGCATAGCTTTAGAGGTATATTAAATAAAAATCCATAAAATGAATATATGATACAATATGCAAGATACACAATTTAACACCATAGTCACTCAAATAACAATAAATAATCATAGTTTATAACTCTTTATACATAAGCATTTTAGGATTTTATAACTATAATTATAAAATTAAAAATAAGTATGAACATATGATCAATATATGTATATATATATATAATAAAAGGAAATATGAAAATTAAATAAAATATCAATTTGAAGTAGGATATACATTCACCTTAAAGTACTATTTGCCTCTAAGAATTCCAAAGCATTCTTACTTATCTTTTATTTTTTTTCTATCCATCAATTTATAAAGGTAAACTACAAGTATATTAATACTACTTATTTTTCTTCTAAGAATCACTACTTTAAGCTCAAATCATACCACCTTAGTCAAGTAAATCATTACGTCTTTACTTTTCTAAAGTTATTACAAGAAAATTAAAATATTACATCTATAAGGATTCCTAGATCGGGCTTATGCAATAAAAAATATTGAGATTTTATGCTTTTAAGTGGCTCACCTCTACCTAAAAGAGCCATAGTGGTTAGAGCATAGTGGAGATTTGGTAGAAAAGAGGGCTAATGACTTTGTTTTCAAACCCATGTAAGTTGTAGCTCTTCCAATGTCAACTAGCCTCCTTATCGATCGGAGTTAGCTTTTAGTGGGAGGGCAATGCTAATGATGGCAAAAAATAGTTAGCAATAATAGAGGAAGAAAGAAAGAGAAAAAAATGGTAAATTAAAAGAGAAAGAGAAAAAGACGGAGATAGAGAAGGTGAGATGTCAAATAGAGAAAAATTAAAGGAAGAGGAGGAAAGGTGATTCATGGGAAAATTTACCATACATTATGGTGCACTGTAAGCCCACCTAGTTTCCATCTTAGTCATCCATTTAGTTGACTTTAGGGGAAATGTATGAGGGAGATGTATGTATGAAAAGTTATGGTGTGATGATTAGTATAATATCCAAATATAAGAGTGTATCTTAACCACTAATCTTACATAAAACTCTATTCTTACATAATCATAACCATTCACCCTTTATTTCTTCACTTTCATTTTCCTATCTCTTTCTTACAATTTTTTATAGGAATTTGATAAGTTTAGAGGCTTAAAATGAGTGTTTTAAAATTTTATAAATTTTTAACATAAATTGTTTGATAAAATATGTATAAAAACTTTCATAAATTACTTAATTCATAAATATTCTTAATTTTTTAAAAGAAATATCACAAAAGCTATTCAAGAAACATGAGACAACATAATAGCCAAATAAATATAATCATAATTCTACTTGGCAAAAGTTAAATATATTTGGGTTTTATTCATAAGATAAAGTAAATAGCATCTAAACAACTAAATATATAAATAATTAATTTTATTTATTTGAAATTTTCTTAAACAAATTTTTTTTCAAATAATATAGTTGATTAAGATAAAAACTTCAAAACTTTCAAAAAATAGAAGAATTAAAAGAAGTCTTTGTATTAGTTTGGGTATTACAAGACTTTTCTTGGAAATTATAAAAGTCATGATAAATGTTTGAGATGGAACATTCACTATGGAATTAATGGCCAAAAGCTATATTTAAAATTTTTTTAGGAAAAGAAATGTCTTTTTAATAATCATTCTATTTTTCTCATTGATACAATTATTTCTTAACATTGGATGATTCTGAATTGAAAAGAAAAAATGATTTAAAGATAGCACTTGAGATGGATTGTTGGATAACTTAGATTTTGAAGAAACTCCTCCATATGACAACTTGGAACTTGTAGATCTAAGAGTGAAAAATTAGGTTGTTGCTCTTAATTTTAATGGCATCCATATTTTAGGCCTTTTATGAGTAACTCGTCCCATATTAATTTTAGAAGTCATCTAAAAGATTGCATAAAGTTAAAAATAAGAGTTAGTGATATGCAAAAATATAAACTTATAATGTGATAATGATATAGAAGATAAGAATTAATAATGTGCTAGTGATATGGAAAATAAAAAACTAAATATCTAGAAGATAAAAGCAAAATAATTAGTGATTGGAAAATAAATGCGGTATTTAATGAAATTTGCTAAAGCTTCCTATGAAACCTATAAATAAGGGTCTTATGATGGCTTGAATATTTAAGAGTTTGTTAATCTCTTAACCTTAAGTAAGTGTTCCATTTTATTTAGGCCAAATATTGTGAGTAGCCCTTAGTTTGTACAAGGGAAGATAAATTGTAATCTTACTTTTATTATAATGGAAGATTTTTTATGTTAAAAATTGTGTGTCTCCATCTATCTACTATCTATTTCTTTTTTTGCTTATTTTAAATGACATAAAAAGGGAAATGGGTTAGCTTCCACCATTTTTTAACTCTTCTTTTTCCCAATAGTGGTATTAGAGCTCTAGTTAAATTAGAGCTCAAATTAAAGAAAGTTATCTTCATGTATGATTTAAGATGGAGGATTTTATCACTCACGATGGTAGCATGTTCAATCTACTTATGGAAAAATATTCTTATATGAAGCCAATGATGAAGGATCACCTATATTATAAAGAACTAAATAAGATGATTCTTAACAAGGAAAAGTTGGAAGGAAAAAATGATAATGAATGGATACTTTTGAATCGAAAAGCAATGGTGATGATTTAGAAATACATTGATTAAAACTTATTGGAACACGTGTCCACCTACACAAATGACTTCAATATGCCTTACAACAAAGCTCATCCAATGAGGTGCTTAGTAAAGTTAGAGTACAAGGAAAGTCTAATATGATTAAGCACTTAAACAATTTTAAATGCCTTATGAATCAATCGTTAAAGATTGAACTGAAAATCAACGATGAATTACAAGTGCCACTACTTTTAAGTTTATTATTAAAGAGTTAGGACATGCTTGTTATCATTCTTAGCAATTCAACTATAGAAGGAAAACTTACCATGGATACCATTAACAATATCCAATTGAATGAAGAAAACTAATTAAAAAACATGACACCTTCAGGTAATTCGAGGCTAATGTCATTGAGAACTGAGGTAGAAGTGAAACTTAAGGAAGAAGTAAAGGTTAAGATTGTGATAAGACTAAAGGGAGATCTAAATCTCATTCTAAGATCGTGTGTTACTACTATAGCAAGTTGGGCCTTAAGAATTGTTGATTATCATTATCTTAAAAAAGATTAAAAGGAAGGGAAAGTTAAATTGAATAAGATCGAGTAAAAGAAAGAATAAGATAAGAGTACCACTATTATGGCTACCAAAAGTGGCAATGTATTTCTCATTAAAGAAGATAATTACCTAAATCTTGCTTATGATGATAGTTTATGGCATTCTCTACGCCTCCTTCTATGTCACTCCACATAAGAGTTTTTTCTTATACCACCAAAATGGTGACTTTAGTACTATTAAGATGGGTAATCAAGTCAGAAGTAAGATTTTTAGCATAAATGACATCACTTTAACAACAAGCATAGGTTACAAGCTTACATTAAAGAATATGAAGCACATCCCAAATATAAGCCTAAATCATATCTCAAACGGGAAGCATATTAAAGTTAGTTTGATGAAATACTTTTGCAAAGGTAAATAGAAACTCACCAAAAGAAGCCTAATTATAGCTTGAGGATGAAAAGAAGGTTCATTGTTGTTATAACCCCTTAGGTCATGACCAATATGTAAGCTATTTCTCAATTTCTATTGGCTTATTCTAGTCTAACATTGGTATTATTACACAATTACTAGCAAACAAACATATTTTATAAAACATGATTAAACTATTTACAACAATAGTTATATTGTTACACGTTCATAAAGTACAAGAAGGCCCAAAATATATTTATATACATTTTATTGTTAACTATAGTTACCCTTATGTTAGTAGAGGATAGGGAGCTTCAATAAAAAAACATCTAAAAAAGAAAACAACTAAAAAGAATGAGTCAAAAACTTAGTAAGTACTTAGTTCACTTAAAAAGAAAAATTATGGAAATATCTTAAGGTGTACCATTGCTTCATTTTTAGAACATTTATATATCCAATGATGTCAATAGTAATATTTAATAAATAAAAAAAATTCTCCTTCTATCTCCTAGTTAATCTTTTCTATTTACAAATCCAATCCTATTCTTTCAGGTTATAAAAGTTTCTCAAATTTAGTACTAATCATATCACAATTCAATTCATTACCCCCTTTCTTATTCAATCCATAATCATATCCCATCACATATCACATCCTATTTAGGGATTTCATCCTCAATATTAAATATAAACATTGTTATACTCAATAAATAGATATTAAAGCCATACATAAGTATAACCACATTAAAATCTCATGAAGTAAATAAAATTAAGTAAACAGAGGATATACTCAAGTATAGGGGTCTAGAAATGAATTCTAGCCTTATAATCAAGTATATACTTGCTTATAAGGGACATGAAGGCAGCTCTAGATGTTATACTCGAGCATATACTCATTTATTATCATCTAGAGAGCAACTCTAAATGCTATACTTGAGTATGTACTTATTTATGGTCATCCAAAAAGCCCTTCTTTTGGGATATTTAAGTACATACTTGAGTATAGGCTTCTAGAAAGTAACTCTAAAGCCATACTTAAGTATTAGTTATATATGTGCAAAAATTCTATGAAAACATTATTTTTTTGGTCATTTCTTCATCTTTCCAACATATGCACACCAAAATAACTAAAATATAACTCATTCTCATCATTCACAGTCTTTCTCAAACTATCAGCATCCATAAATTATACTATAACACATTCTATCTACATTAAAATCACAAATTCCCATTACAATAACATTAATGGTCAAGGAAATAAGAATTATACAAAACAAATGTTTCTAAGTAAATTGTCTACTTACAAATGGGTAGAGGAGATAAGGAAAGCCTAGAAAAAGATTTGGCTTACCCTAATCAATATAAAATTAATTTATTTCAGCTTATAGTCTCAAATCCCTAATTTTTTTCTTTCAAATCAAATTTTCTATAACCCACAATTATAAGCTAAAGAATTGGTATGATTAACCTTTCTTGAAGAAGAAGAATAATGACTAAATAAAGATGAAAGCATAATCTCTTTGTTAAAGTTAAAACAAAAACATTGGATAAAGGAATAAAAAGTGATAACTAAAAGGAAAGAAATGGGGTATTAGGTTTGTAATTAAATGAGTTATAAGGTGTTGATATTTTGAGGGTATTTTGGTCTGTTAGGAATTCGGATTATCATATGCAGCAGAAATTCAAAAATTTGATCCGAATTCTACCTAGGATCCATACAAAAGACATAAATCAATTATTAGAGTTTTACCTATTGGGCACTCGTGTTTCTACTGATCAAAACTTGAGAGCGAATGAATCAAATATCGGCCGGAAGGTACGGTGTCTCTACGGTATCCATACAGAGTGAACAACGACCTCTCACCCTCCACGAATCTACTAGGATGCATTTTTCTCTCTAAGAATTAGAATTGGATGTTTTCTGAGTGATTTAGGGTTTGTATGGAAGCTTTGAGCGTGTTATTAAAGTGCTGCCCTCAAGTCCCTTTTTATAGAACTTAGGCAAGCTATAATCCTAGTCCTACTAGGATAATGCTTCCAAAATCCTAATCACACTTAACAACTCATCTTATTCTTATCCTAGAGATAATGAGGAGAGATAGGACTTATCTATTAATTATCTAATATTAGATAATAATATTATCTCACAATATAAATATCTTAATTATTAGATAATTGCATATAGTTATCAAATATCAAAATAATATTATCTCATAATATATTTATCTAATATCTGATAATATAATATTTGATATTACTTTAATATCAAATAATATCACATAATATATATATATATATAAATGTGAATTTATTATTCTTAATAATATATATATGCACGAAAATAAGTTCAATTAATTATATATTAATATAATTAAAGTCCAATTAATTATTGTCTTATTCCTACTCCTTTTATGTGACCCTGTAGGTTCTTACTACGTTGACAATGACTCATTATTGAGCCATAGACAGTAAGCGGTATCTAACAATACATCACTGCCACTCAAGTAGTAAGAATGTCTGTGATTCGATATCCACCTAATACATAATCAACATTTTGCATCATAACCCCTTTTGTAATAATATCCAAATTGAACTGGAGGCATAGAATGTGTCATCCTCGTTAATGTTCAATTTATATTTCTTAATACTGAGTAGACTTAAAATAAATGATTAATATCACATATTAGTTCAATTGAGCATGGTCATCCATTTCTAAGTCTCACTCAATCAAGGGGTCCAAGGATATTTCTCTTTTATACAAGAGTAACAAAATCCCATGTACATCACTCACTTCCCTTTGCACGATTTATGACACACCCAATCAATGCCTTACTTGTCATCCTGATTAAAGGTGACATAGGACAATATTAAAGTGAGTAATTCCTCATGTAGGGAACTATAATGACTTCAGATCAAAGGTTTATGTGTATTTGTGATCATATGAGAATAACTTACGACACATCTATTCATGCAATATTCTCATAGTGGGTCAGTCCAGTACATTATTCACTAGCAATGTACTCATGTATTGACTTGATATTATATATCCATGATTCGTAATCATCAGTCACTATACATACTAGTCTCGATGTATTATTACTATCCTTTCGTAATAATACTTGACTAGGGGCATTTTAGGAATAGCGAAGCTATTCCAAGGATAATTATTATATTAAGTTATAAATTGCGCATAATAATAATAAAATTATAAAAATAAAATATAATAATTAAATTGCCTAAAATAAAACATAATACATTATGTATAACTTCAATCATCTATATGATTGGTTCTAGAACACACACCAACAAATTCTTGGGAAGCTTGGGGTAAAATAAGGGAAAGTTACCTTAAATCTCCTTTATATACACCTACTAAAATCTAATTTCACACTAACCTCAATTTAATTCAATTTTTCCCATTTTCTCATGAAACTCTATTTTTCTCAGATAAATTTTCATCCTGAACACATCCCCAATAATTGATAAATTAATACACATATACATAATTACTAATAGAAAGAAAGAAAGAAATCCTAATTTTTCTATAGAGTATAATAATTCTTCCCCTTTAAAGAATTTGTTCCTAAATTCTTAAGAACCTCATGAGTTTCTATTGAGTGTAATCATTTCTAAAGGTTTACTAAAAAGGTATGAGTAATTTTGCTGCTTTTCTATCTCAAATTCCTTAGTTGCTTCCTCTACAACAATAGCATTGGATGCTTATGCCTCTTGCCTAGTCAAAGTGAAAACTCTAACCTAATCCCTAATGTATTCTTTCCCCAATTGCTTTTGTTGTCACTTAGTCCTAAAGTTATTTGAAGTCTTATTGGAGCTAATAGTTATGCCATTAGTGTACCTTATTAAGGTACTAGGTAATACACACTATAATTGAGAGGTTTTCTTGAGTAATCTCTTATTTTATAGCCTAGTTATCCACATTGGTAACACACAATGTTTCTTTAATTATAAGGCCTTAGGTGTTTGTCCTTATATTGTATAAATCTAAGTGGTCCCCCTTGAAACCTACCTTAGCCTTGGGATTATCCCCTATTATAACTAGTTAGAGCACTAACATGAACTATTGGTTCTCTCAATCTCTTCTACTTAGAGGTTAGCTAAAAGTGCTTCTAAGATGTACAAAGCTTGAGAAAGATTATCTTCCTTTACTATAAGGAACATTGGGATGAAGCATTCCCTAACACTAATTGGTTGAAAATTAGTTCCTTTAGATTATGTTATCCTGTATTCCTTATCCTTTATTTTGAATTTAGCATAAAGTACTTGATTAACTATTTCTTGGAAAATGGAAATTCAAGTGATATGCGTGATGTTCAAATAATAATATTAAAGTTTATATGCAAATATCTATATCATAGCTCATTTATTTAGAGTTAAACATCCCACACAATGAAACAAATAGGTGAATTGTGCCACATACTCATTAATGGACATAAGTTCAGATACTTAAACTATCTAATTTTAGCTTCTTGCACCTTTGATGGTAAGAATTCACCTATAAATGTTTCTTAAAACACTTCCTAGGCCAAGGGTAGCAAATTACCTTCCCTATACTTTATGATGTAAGTGAACTAGTAATGTGCAATATCCTCTAACTTGTAGCTTACCAATTTAAGGAACATATGGTTTGTATAAGAAAACATTCTCCTATAAATCTCAATTTGAGTAAGAAACTAGTGTAGATCAACATTTGGATGTGTACCAATGAAATGAGGTGATTTTAACTTATTGAATTGATAGATGATTTGTAACTTATTAGTTAAATTTTCCCTATGAAGGATTTCATCTTTTTGCTTTTCTCTTTTATGGTTGGAAACTTGATCCTTCTAATCCCTATGTTATTCTTACTTTCTTTTTTAGTGGAGAACTTGAACTATGTTGGTTAAGCTTTGTTGTCAAAAGGCAATAACCTATGAAGGGAGGTTCTGATCATTGTTTCCCTTATATTGACCACTTTGAACCTACAAACCCCTAAATGATTCCTTATTATTAGGACTACTGGCTCGATGACTACTAGATTCTTCCATATTCCTAATTTGAAAGAATTTTAAATATTTAGTCTAAACATATATCATTATTAGGTATTCGAAGGAATAAGATCCATTACCACACTTTTAAATAATTTAAGATTTGTCAAAATGATATTAGTAGTATGTGAATTCTAGCGCAAATATTTTATTGATATAATTTTAACCAATACTAATTAGGCAACCATAATCATATCTTAATTATCCTATCTTAGTTTCTTTTTTATTTTTAACAAAAATTGTAGATCATACTTTAATACTAATTTTGTCACGACCCTTCTAGGTCATGATCAACATGGAACCTATTTATCAATTTCCACTAGTTTATTTTAATATGACTTTGGTATCATTACATAGTTGCTAGAAAACAAACATTTTATTAACATAATTAAAACATTTATAATGATAGTTATACTACTACCTATTCACAATATATTATAAGGCCTAAAATATGTCTATATACATGCTATTGTAAACTATGGCTACCTTTACAACTAAGCACTAGAATTTTTCACTCTTGTTGTGTTGGTAGAAAAGAAGGAGCTTCCATAGGAACATCTAAAAAGGAAAACAACTAAAAATAATAAGTTCAAAACCCAATAAGTACATAATTTACTAATAAATAAAAATAATGGAAACATCTTGGGGGTGTAAAACATAATGCATTTACTAATCTCACTATTTCTTAATTCTTAGAACATTTACATATCCAACAATATTAATAGCAATATTTAATAGGCTTAATTCTATTTTTGGTCTTTTTAATATTGAAATTGAAAGCATTTGATCCCTTTTAAATATTAAATCTTATTTTACTCTTGCTAAAATACAAATTAGACCAAATCAAGTCCAATTTCTTAATTTTTATTTATTCATAGATGGAAAAGCTTATATAGAAGTTAATAAGCCATGATGACATCCATAGTGATAAAAACATTGAAAATATGTTGAACCCATGATAACGTCTTATCATTTCATGAAAAATGAAAAACCCATATCAAATTTAAGATTGTGTGTGACTTTAACTCCTATTTTTAACCCACCATCTTTGAAGAAAGTTAAATTGTGTAGTTAGAAGACTTCATCATAGAAATTAGTGACTAGGATCAATAATAAAGAAAGTTGAATGAGCTTGTTTAAAGACAAATTAATGTCTTACGTAGAAAGAGAGAAGGTGTATTGATTGCATTAAGGTTTTCAAGTGTCATAGTTTTACTTTTAGAATTTGTGCTATTGAAAACTCTAAAAATAAGTAGTTTTTTTCTTATTAATTGTACTATGATTAGCTATAAAGGGTTATTTTGGTTGGAATTTTGGAATACTCTGTTTTGTGAAAAAGGTGAAACATTGTAATGGAAAAAAATGTCATTTTGTAATGTAAAAGATGATTAATAACATAGTTAGTATTATACTAGATGGAAAATATATAATAAATCATATGTACATGTATAATAAAATATATTTTTAAACATGCACATTAAAAATTTGCCAAAAATATTTAATTTTAAAATATTAAAAATAAAATGATATGCATATTTCACTTGTTGAAATTAAAATATGTCATTAAAAATGCAGATAATAATAATTTTTTAATATATTAATAATGATTATCAATTTTTCTTCATATCTATTTATCTGAATAATTTATATACATGCATATGTAATTATTAAATTGTTAAAATAAGTTATACAATTATCTAATTATAAAAAAAATTATCAAATATTTCAAATTTCAAACTTCACATGATGAATAGAAACAAAATAATGTACTTTCAATTGTCAAATAATTTTACAATAAACTATCATTAAGGAAAAAAAAACTATTTGATACTCCCTTCTAAAGAAGCCTATCTTATAACATGAAAAATCTTCTACTTCAATATTATGTTACCATTTGAGTTTTCTTAAGCTAAATCTAATACTTTATCATCAAAATTAGTTCAGTAAGTTTTTCAAGATCAATTGTCATTAAGTTCTGTGCTTCCATAGTATTCAATTTTTCCATCATTGGAGTATTCATCCTAATATACACAAGATTATCTAAGATCTAATATGCCAATTTATTCCTCTTCTTTGTCTAGCCAAATTCAAATGCACTCTAGTTTTATTCATATAAAGATGAACTACATAGTTGACTTAAAATTCGAATAACATATTTCTCTAAAACAAGAAAAGGATCTCCACAATAATCCCACCATACACCTACAACATAAAAAACATAAAGAAGAAAAATTAGGAAAGTAATTAACTATAATAAATGAATAATAACTAAATGAATATTTTAACTTATGCGAGTAACATGTTTTTAACATTATTGTTGCTTTGATAGTATATAAGATTGACACTTTCATACGGTAAAGTTGAACTTCTCCTACAAAAGAATGTTTTTCATCATTGTAAACTAAATATTCTAACATAAAACTTATGTCATCATTCATCTCGTGATCTTCTATAAAAGTTTCAATAAATATGTAAGAAGGGTTTAAAAATGCAGCTACAACATGTATGGGATGAATTATATTTTTGTTTCACTTATCTTCAAATAAGTGTCATATTCTCATATATTTTGTTTCATTGTAGCAACAACACCCTAATTGCCTTTTTAGCTCCTTCCATTGCTTTATACAAATATCTTGAAGTAGAGACTTCACCATTTGCTAAAGGAAGAACACAAACTGATGGTTCCAAGCCCATAAAACTTCCAATCCTTGAATCCAAAAGTCTAAACTTTGAATTATATTAGTGACTTTTTTTTTGCTATTTCTTTCTTACTATTATTTGAATTTTTCCATTCAAATGATGCAACTAGTAATCATAATTCATTTTAAACATCCATTACAGATTAAAGCATTTTAAAGTTAGAGGCAAATCTTGTTATGCAAGGATGCTTCAATTCTATACTATTAATATATTGCCTTATGAGTGATAAGATAATGGTATGCTTGTACAAATATGTCACTATCAATTTTGCATCATTAATAACATTTTGAACTAATTGCACATCATCATATATATCCTTTAAAAGCAACTGAATCCTATGTGTGACAAATCTAGTCTTATACATATAAGGATATTTACCAATAAGCATATCACCACTAGATTCAAAGTTTGAAGCATTATCTATAATAAATTGAATAACGTGATTGGATCCAATATCCTTAATAATTGATGACATAATATCTTTTAGATACAAATTAGTCTTTTTTTCCTTGGAAATTTGAAAAAGAGTTCAAAAATATTACTTTTCCAGGAGAATAAGCGATAACATTGAGGAAAGCTCATTATTTCATATCTGATCAAATATCAAACATTAATGTGCAACTAGTTGTTACCCATGATCTCTTAAACTTTTTCATTCTTCTACTTTTATTTTATAATCAAGAATCAATTTGGTTTGCAAAGTTGAATAACTTGGTACTTTATAACTAAAACCATACATAGCAACACTCTATAGTCTACACATATTCAAGAAAAAAGTGAAGTTTGAATAACATTAAATGCAATATTGTTCAAAATAAAATGCTTGGCAAGTAAATTATCAAACTTACTTTGTTCTTGTTCTTAAACAAATCAAAAACCATAAATTAATGCAAACTTTAGATCTAGAATTATTAACTTCTTCATTGCTAGTCAAATTAATTATGTTCTTGGCATTTTTGTTGATACCACCAATTGCTAAGAAAGCTTCAACTTGAACATCATTAGGAACTTAAGTGCACACATCAATATCATGTTCTTTAACTCTAGATAAATATGATTTAATTATCAAACTACCTTAAAGAAGTTCACATCAATAAAAAGTGCATTTGAAATGTCCATTTAATTTTTCAACTTATTGCCCATACTTATTCTTTTTCTCAACCATTTTTGTTCCTATGTAATATTTATATAAAAAAATCATGTTAAGGATCTAAAATAAATGCAAAATACACAATATTAACTTATATTAAAATTGTCTATGCATTTAATATTTTAAAACTAAAAAATTTCTACTGTAATCTATATGAATAATTAAAAAGTTTCATATAAAAATTTATATAGACTTGAAGTAATATTGTTTTATGAATTTCAAATAAGCATAAAGCAATATAGTACATATAAACATGCATAAAGCTCACCCACTAATATAAAATTAAATTATATATTATATCCTAAAACTAACACACAAGACACAACTACTCATGTAAGCTTCAAAAAAACATATATGAAATAGATATGATGATGTTTGAGTATTATGGAAATTGATGATGTATATATAACTAATTTTTAATAATATATAATTATATGAAAAATAAAAAGTAAAATAAAGATAGTCAAACATATAATTACTTTTATGTAAAGGGAAAAACTTTGTAAGGTGTGATGATAAAAATTAAGTTTAAAAAGTTAGCCATATTTCATTGAAAAAAGTGGAAAGTAATAGAATTTTTTCATTAATTGATTGAAAATTTGTAATTACATCTATAGTAAAAAGTTAAATGAATAATAAAAGATAAAGCATGAAAGAGAACACTTTAATATCTTAACTTGTGATTCTTGAATGATGAAAAAGTTGTTATAAAATAAAAGGACTACAATCTTAGGTTTAGGTTTTCAATTTTGTGAAATTGATAACTAAAGTGTAAAATATTTGTTAAGTAATGAAACCTTACTTTGCCCTTTTTTTAATAATAAAATGCAATAGGTTTGTTTAATTAAGTACCTCATGGCCCACTTCAAATAAATGTGTATATTTCTAAATAAGTGACATTAAGATGCCAAACACGAGTCTATTTGAAAAGAATGAAATGCCATGCATTATTCAAGTTTTAATCATGAATAAAATAACTATGATTAATAATGCATTATCATTTCTTACTGTATTAGTTAATAATTATCACTAAGCAAATTGGCAAGAAAACAACATTGGTAGCATTTGTTAACATTATACAACCCATTTTTCTAACAAAAAATATAATATATTAGTAGTTAACTATTGCAGAACAAGATGCTTGCCTATTAAGTAAAAAATAAGTGCATATATTATGTGTAAGAGCTCTTTACAATAGAAATCATATTTTTTAAATCGTTTACATCAAAGAAATCACTCTATTAAGTTCCTCTATTAAGTTCATCAAACTCCCAAATCCTAGAAATAATTCCTTTTTGCTCTTTAGGTATCATTCCATTCCTTTCTTCTTTAAAAATAAAACTTTCTATTGTACTCTATTAAATTATTTTCCATTTTTTCATTTCTTTCTCTTGGTTGAATAAAAAAAATTAGAATCTTTTGAGAATTTTTTTCTCTGTATAATTTTGAAGTCTCTATTTATGTTTTCATAGTCCTGTTTCTAGGATTTCACATAATTGTGTTCATATTCATGGCCATGAGGTTGGGATGGTAATGGTGTGAATATCAACCATTAATTTCATTACTAAATTTTTATGATTTCCATATATGAAAAATAAAGCTTTATTATATTTCATTCTCCCTCTATTTTGGATCTTTTTTTATTTAATGAATCAAATTACAATATCTTGTTGTGTTAATAATTGAAAGGTGCCCTTTATTCTTATCTCATTGTTTCAAAAGTTGTTAATGGCTCAATAGTAATTTTTTTAATATTAACCAATCAAATATTTTACTAACCAATTTAGGTAATGATGAAAATATGTATATGTATAATATTTTAAGAAAATATTATATGCTTTGTTTCTAAACCAAGTTGGATACAACTAGGTGCCTCAATCCTTCATATTATAAATCTTTCTTTCTCTCTTTCTAAAAGTTTTATGCTTTAATTTTGTTCTTTTGGTTGAAATACAAAAGAACAAGTATGGAAGAAATTTATTTTCACTTTTATGTCATGGCCTATTAAAAGCTATATAAGCTTCTCCATTTATGAATAAATGGAAATTAGGAAATTAGACCTGATTTAGTCTAATTTGTATTTTAGGAGAACCAAAATAGAATTTAACATTTAAAGGAGACCAAATGTGATTAATTTCAATATTAGGAGAACAAAATATATAACTAAGCTTATTCAATAAATAAAAGAAAAATATATAAATTTTCTTATATCTTCCGATCAATATTATTTTTTCACAAACCCAACCTTATTCCTTTAAGGCTGCCCTTATTCATTTACAAATAGTTTCCATTAATCATATCAAAACTTAATTCATTAACCCCATTTCACATTTAATCCATAATCATATTCTATTACATATCATATCTTATCTAGGGATTTCATCAGAATTATTACATAAAAAACATTATTATACTCAATAAACAAATATTAGAGCCATGCATGAACATAGCACCTTAAAATTTCATAAAATAAATAAAACTAAGCAAGAGATATACTTAAGTATAAAGGTTTTGAAATGAATTATAGCCTCATTATCCAATATAGATTCACTTACAGATAACCTAAAGTTAATTCTAAATGCCATACTCAAGTATATTCTCACTTATAGCCTCTAAAAAGTAACTTTGGATGTCATATTTGAGTATTTACTCACATATCATCATCTTGAAAGCCCTTCTCTTGGGATACTCAAGTATGTACTCAAGTATGGGTTCCCAGAAAGCAATTCTAAAGCTATACTCAAGTATCAGTTATAGATGTGTAGAAATTCCATAAAAATACTATTCATTTGTTCATTTCTTAATCTTTTCAACATTTACATACCAAAATAGCTAAATTCAACTCATACTCATCATTCACTCTCATTCTCAAACTACCAACATCCATAAATCATACTATAATACATCCTATCTACATTAAAGTCATAAATTGCCAATACAACAACATTAATAGTTAATGAAATTAGAATCATACAAAACTAATGATTCTAAGTAAATTGTCTACTTACAGATGCATGGATGAATTGAGAAAAAGCTAAAAAAGATTTTTCTTGCCTTAATCAATACAAAATTTAAGTTTTTCAACTTTTAGTTTAAAATCCTTAATTTCCTTCTTTTAAATCAAATTTTCTATAACTAATAATTATAAGCTTAAGAATTAAGATGGATGACCTCTTTTGGCAAAGAAAAATAATGTCTAGATGAAGATGAAAGCTTGATTCTCTTTGTTGAAACTAAAATGAAAAAGTTAGATAGAGGAAAAAGGAGTGCTAACCAAAAGGAAATGAATGGGGGGTTAGGTTTGTTATTAATATAGTTAAAAGATGTTGATATTTTGAAGGATATTTTGATAATTTTTGGGGTAGCTAGGGGTAAAATATTTTTTTTTTAAATCTCCTCCATGCATAACTTAACTAATAGTAATAATTGGTGAAGTAATAAAAGAAGAATTAACGGTGGGGAATAAGGTGAAGGGGATTTTGCTATTGGAAACTCTTTACCATAATGAATTGTTATCTTTGGAAATCACCATTGGATTCAAAAAATGCCAAAGTTATCAGTTATTTAAACTATTTAAAGTTTTTGTTACATTTTGGTATTGTATTTCAATCATATGATTTAGAAGTCCATTAAGCAATGTTAGTAGTTATTGGCATTTGATCTTGTAGCCAATTTTTTGCTTATAAAAGATGAATCGAATGTTCTTTTAACTTTTTATTTGATTGTATTCCTTGGGAGCACTATATTTTTTTCGAAAGTTGGAGGCTAATTTATTTTCTTTTAAAATTTTTTATTCACAAAGAGTGAAGTTAGTTATGATCTTAGGTAAATAATTCACTCGTTAGGATCTTAGAACTCATTACCCTTGTTATTTTTTAACTTAAAAGGTTATTCTTCCTTATTAATACCATTGCAACCATAAGAGCTTATGGTGTAATGGAAAGTAAAAAAAGGATAGTTGAATTAGGAAGTCATATTCATTGTATTGTAATGAGCATATATGAGTATGGATTGCACATTGTTATATGATAAGTGGTAGATTAAGATTTAGGCAAGTAGCCTTTTCTTCTTACGTGTTTATTTATAATTACTTTACATATGAGTTGACTTATGCTTTTTTATTGTTACATGGTTTTGTATCAATTCTTTCATTATTCATTTAATAGGCTTGTGGATTATTGCCTGATGATAACTTACTTACACCATTCACATGTCTAGAGTTGAGTTGTGATAACATCCAAAGACATAAATCTAAGTCCAAAAATCTCATTGTAATTTCTAATTTTTCTTTTTAATTGTAATCACTCAATTCATAAATGTTAAACATATATACCAAAAAAGAGCTTAGAGTTATAGTTTACACAAAACTTGCCATATATTTCATGTGGCAATTCCAAAAATAATTTAACACATTATTAAGCTTATCCTTCAGGTTAGATATGGCATGTAATAAAACTAATCTAAAAGTGATAGCTTTTAGTCACTTTGAACATTACAAATAAGATGCTTTTATACATTTTGTGTAATCAAATAACTTTATAATGTTATATAATCTAATCTGTTTTGTTGAAAATCAAGCATTAAATATGACAAGTCCTAAATTTAATCTAAAAGTATAATCTTTATTCATTTTTAAGTTCCATTTATTTCGTTGGAAAGTATTTTTTTATAAAATATAGTTATAAAATTTTATAATGAGAATTTTTTTTACTTATTTAATGTTAAATATGAAGAGTTTGAGCAAAATAATTTTTCTTATTTCAAAAAAGAATTTACTTTCCTTCATTTTCGAGCTTCTTGATATCATGTTTTTTAGTCATTAATGTAAATGGCATACCACTTCTTTATTAATATATATGCAAATGATATTTTCCTATAGAAAATATTTTTTGACAAAACAAATGGAGTCTTAACATCATCTTTAATGTTTTATACATTGGGATATAAATCAACTTAAATTTTTGTAACATGATCATAAAAATAATTATATCTTTGCATATGAAATTATTTTAGTAGCCATAGCCTTTATTATTTGTGTAATCAAACAATTCTATAACATTATATGATTTGATCCACTTTGATGAAAATTAATGACTAACAAAATCTAAAATATTGCACAAACCCAAAAGTAATATATATTTCTTTAATTAACTTGAAACACAGTTTATGTAAGATGCTAAGTAACTTTATGCATATAACAAGTCAAATTTATATGATCATAAAGATAAAACGCCTTTAGGTGTAAAATTATTTCTATAATCACAATCTGTGTAGGAAGGATTTTTTTTCCATAACATTACATAATTCGGATTACTTTTAATGAAAACCAAATTAACCAATGATATAGTACCATCATGTTACACAAATAAGATTTTATTCAAGGTATAAAATTACTTCTATAAATTGTGCAAAAATAAACTTATATATTATCATATAATTTGAATCACTTTGGTAAAACTAAATCGACCAATAGTATATTACCATCTTATTATACAAATAAAATTTTATGCAAGGTTTAAAATTACTGTTATAAGTTGTGTAAAAATAAACTTTCATATTGTCACATAATTTGGATCATTTAAATTAAATTGACCAATAGTATACAAAATAGTGCACAAATAAAATTTAATGGAATTATGTGCATAAGCCAAAACTCACTTGATACCAAATATTGGAAAAAAATTAAGAATATATATGCGGATCTTAGGCATGTCATAATTTATGAATATAATTAAACAATTAAAACAATTATGTGAAAGTAAATTTAAGCAAATACCCTAATACATTTTTATCTTTATAAACTATAAAGTCACCATATAAATTGAGAAAATATACCTTACATAAAAAATATTGAGGCTTTAAGCTATAGGAATTGAAACCTTGCAAAAGTTTGTAAAAAACACAAAGAAGAAGAAGAACAAGGTTAGAATAAAATTAACGTCTTGCTTTTCCCTCTCCTTACTCTCCTTATTATTCTAATAAAAGTAGTCATTTCTCTCATGAGGTAAATATCGGAATTATATAATTATTGGTGAGTAAATAAGTAATTTAATATATTTAATAGCCAATGGTTACGATAATTCTCAGAATTAATAAAATTTAACCTTATACTTAAAAGGATTTATCCAAATAATTAATAAAATTTAATCACATAATTAATAAAATTTAACTCTATACTTAATAGAATTTAAACATGTAAGTAATAGAGTTTAATTATATATTTAATAGGATTTAACCACAATTTTAATATATAATAATTACAATAATTAATAAAATTTAACTTTAATTATAACTCTCTTTTATATAATCATGAAGGCTACTAATTTTAACACTAGTTTGTTTTTTATATTCGTAATCCAAGGCGATAGATTAACCAAGGTGACGGGCTTCCATATAACTTAGCTAGTTGTGCTTCTCCTTCGCAAACCAAAATATTTGAATTTTTTTAGAGTCCTGGAAGACTCTCTCCTCGTATTAATGTTCATGACCCCACTACCGTTTTTCTATTAAAATCTCTGATTGCTCAGGATGAATGCAACGCCAACTGTGTATTAATTCATACAATTTTGTAAAAAAAATTAAAAAAAATATATATATATCATATAACCTCCAAGATTTTAAGTGAAGATCCACTTTTAGACAGACGTCCTTCACATAATTATGTATATGATTATCCATTCTCCTGATTATGTATATAATTTGTAATTCGAGTCCAATCAGGCCCTTGCTTGCCTCAAGATTTAAAAATATTATTTTATTTTTATTTTATAATATGTAACATATTTTAAATAAATTTTTTTATATATTTTCAAATTTTGTACTTATGACTTTATTATATTTTATATATATCAAATTAATATTGTAAATGATTATATAATATATGAGTATCTTAATTTAAGATAAAAAATTTTAAATAATTATTAATTACATCTATATTTATAAATTTATTTATTTATATTTGAAATTAATTAATAATTACGTTAACATTTATAATTTTTTTATTCTATTATTACCTACAAGTCCTGTGGAGCTGTATTGCCTTGGAGAGCATGGAAAATTTTGTCCTCAATCATAAATGATGGTTTTGTTTGTTTTAATAGAAAGTGATTTTTATAAAAATATATTATCATTTATTACTATATATAAAAATAATTTTTTTATAAATTTTTTTAATAAAACAAATAAAGCTGAATTAAATTAATATTTTATTTTTAACAATAAAATTTAAAATTAAAAAAAAAGTTGATAAACTCTTTCCAATCCTCACCCAGCCCGGTCCCTAATCCCATTTGGTATAGTATTGAGATGATTTTTGAAAGGAAAAATTGAAAGAGAAAGTGGGCTCTAAAAGAGAGAACCAGACCCAGTCTCCCTTGAAGGAAGGAAAGGACACAGCCACCTCCAGTCTGAATTTGCAGCTATATTATCTTAATCTGTTGAGATTGGAATGAGGCAATGAGCTTAGATAATAGAGGGAAGACGCAGCCGTGGGTTCAAAGACGTCCAGGAGAATGTACTCGAATTACAAATCAAATAGTCCTGTTTCTAGGTTTTCACATAATTATGTTCATATTCACGGCCATAAGGTTAGGATGGTAATGGTGTGAATGTCAATCATTAATTTCATTACTAAATCTTTATGATTTCCATATATGAAAAATAAAGCTTTATTATACTTCATTTTTTCTTTATTTTAAAATTTTTTATTTAATGAATTAAGTTACAATATCTTGCTGTGTTAATAACTAAAAAGTCCTTTATCCTTATCTTTTTGTTTCAAAAGTTGTTGGTGGCTAAATAGTAATTTTTTAACATTAACCAATCAAATATTTTATCAACTAGTTTAGGTAATGATGAAAATATGTATATATAAAATATTTTAAGAAAATATTATATGCTTTGTTTCTAAACCCAATTGGATACAATTAGGTGCCTCAATCCTTCATATTATAAACCTCTCTCTCTCTCTCTCTTAAAATTTTATGCTTTAATTTTGTTCTTTTGGTTGAAATATAAAATAACAAGTATGGAAGAAATTTATTTTCACTTTTTATGCCATGGCCTACTAATAGCTATATAAGCTTTTCCGTTTATGAATAAATGGAAATGAGGAAATTAGACCTGATTTGGTCCGGTTTGTATTTTAAGATAACTAAAATAGAATTTAATATTTAAAGGAAACCAAATGCGATCAATTTCAATATTAGAAGGACAAAAAATATAATTAAGCCTATTCAATAAATAAAAGAAAAAACATATAAATTTTCTTATATCTTCTTATCAATCTTATTTTTTCACAAACCCAACCTTATTCCCCCAAGGCCACCTTTATTCATTTGCAAATAGTTTCCATTAATCATATCACAATTTAATTCATTAACCCCCCCTTTCACATTTAATTCACAATCATATTCTATTACATATCATATCCTTTCTAGGGATTTCATCATCATTATTACATAAAAAACATTATTATACTCAATAAACAAATATTAGGGCCATGGATGAACATAACACCTTAAAATTTCATAAAATAAATAAAACTAAGTAAGCAAGAGATATACTTAAGTATAGGGATTTAGAAATGAATTATAGCCTCATTATCCAGTATAAACTCACTTACGTATAACCTAAAAGTAATTTTGAATGCCATAATCAAGTATATCCTCACTTATAGCTATCTAAAAAGTAACTTGGATGCTATATTTGAGCATATACTAACATATGATCATCTAGAAAGCCTTTCTCGTGGGATACTTAAGTATGGGCTTTTAAAAAGCAATTTTAGAGCTATACTCAAGTATTAGTTATAGATGTGCAAAAATTCTATAAAAATACTATTCATTCAGTCATTTCTTCATCTTTACAACATTTACACACCAAAATAGCTAAAATTCAACTCATACTCATCACACTCATTCTTAAACTACCAACATCCATAAATCATACTATAGCATATCCTATCTACATTAAAGTCACAAATTGCCAATACAACAACATTAATAGTTAATGAAATTAGAATCATACAAAACTTTTGATTCTAAGTAAATTGTTTACTTACAAATGCATGGATGAATTGAGAAAAAGTTAAAAAAGATTTGTCTTGCCTTAATCAATATAAAATTTAAGTTTTTCAACTTATAGTCTAAAATCCTTAATTTTCTTCTTTTAAATCAAAATTTCTATAACTAACAATTATAAGCTTAAGAATTAGGATGGATGACCTTTCTTGACAAAGAAAATTAATGACTAGATGAAGTTAAAAGGTTGATTCTCCTTGTTGAAACTGAAATGAAAAAGTTAGATAGAGGAAGAAAGAGTACTGACCAAAAGGAAATAAATGGGGTGTTGGGTTTGTTGTTAATACAATTATAAGATGTTGATATTTTGAAGGGTATTTTGATAATTTTTAGGGTAGTTAGGGGTAAAATATGAATTTTTTTTTAAATCTCCTCCATGCACACCTTAACTAATAGTAATAATTGGTAAAGTGATAAAAGGAGAATTAATAGTAGGGAATAAGGTGAAGGGGGATTTTGCTATTGAAAATTGTTTACTATAACGAATTATTATCTTTGGAAATTACCATTGGATTCCAAAAATGCCAAAATTATTAGTTATTTAAACTATTTAAGGTTTTTGTTACCTTTCAATATTGTATTTTAATCATATGGATTAGAAGTCCATTGAGCAATGTTAGTAATTATTGGCATTTTATCTTATAGCTAATTTTTTGCTTACAAAAGATGAATTAGATGTTTTTTTAACTTCTTATTTAATTGTATTCCTTGGGAGCACCATATTTTTGTTTTGAAAGTTGGATGCTAATTTGTTTTCTTTCGAAAATTCTTATTCACGAAGAGTGAAATTAGTTATCATCTTAGGTAAACAATTAGCTTGTTAGGATCTTAGAACTCATTACACTTGTCGTTTTTTAACTTAAAAATAATTATTTTTTAGGTTATTCTTTCTCATTGATACCATTGCAACCATAAGAGATTATGGTGTAATGGAAAGTAAAAAAAGGATAGTTGAATTAGGAGGTCATATTCATTGTATTGTAATGAGCATATATAAGTATGGGTTGCACATTGTTATATGATAAGTGGTAGATTAAGATTTAGGCAAGTACCCTTCTCTTCTTGCTTGTTTGTTTGTGATTAGTTTACATATGAGTTGACTTATGCTTTTTATTGTTACATGGTTTCGTATCAATTCTTTCATTATTCACTTAATAAGTTTATGGATTGTTGCTTGATGATAACTTTCTTACACCATTCATGTGCCTAGAGTTAAGTTGTGATAACATCCAAAGACATGAATCTAAGTCTAGATATCCCACTGTAATTTCTAATTTTTCTTTCTAATTGTAATCACTCAATTCATAAATGTTAAAGGTATGTAGAAAAAGAGAGCTTAGAGTTACAATTTACATAAAACTTGCCATATATTTCATGTGGCAATTCCAAAAATAATTTAACACATTATCATGCTTATCCTTTAAGTTAGACATGGCATGTAATAAAATTAATCTAAAAGTGATAGCTTTTATTCTCTTTGAACATTACAAATAAGATGCTTTTATACATTTTGTGTAATCAAACAACTTTATAATATTATATAATTGATCTATTTTGTTGAAAATCAAGCATTAAATATGACAAGTCCTAAATTTAAACTAAAAGTATAATCTTTATTCATTTTTAAGTTCCATTTATTTTGTTAGAAAGTATTTTTTATAAAATATAATTATAAAATATTAAAATAGAATTTTTTTTACTTATTTAATATTAAATATGAAGAGTTTGAGGAAAATAATTTTTTCTATTTCAAAAAGCAATTTACTTTTCTCCATTTCTAAGCTTCTTAGTATTATGTTTTTCAGTTATTAATATTAATGGTATACCATTCCTTCATTAATATATATACAAATGATATTTTCTTATAAAAAATATTTTCTGACAAAACAAACAAGTTTTAACATCATCTTTAATGTTTTATACATTTGGATATAAATCAACTTAAATTTTTGTAATATGACTATAAAAACAATTATATATTTGCATATGAAATTATTTTAGTAGTCATAACCTTTATTATTTGTGTAATCAAACAATTCTATAATGTTATATGATTTAATCCGCTTTGGTGGAAATTAAATGACTAACAAAATCTAAAATATTGCACAAATCCAAAAGTAATATATATTTCTTTAATTAACTTGCAACGCAATTTATATAAGATGCTAAATAAATTTATGCATATAACAAGTCAAATTTATATGACCATAAAAGTAAAAACACCTTTAGGTGTGAAATTATTTCTATAATCACAATCTCTATGATTAGTGTAGGAAGGATTTTTTTTTCCCATGACATTGCATAATTTGGTTTACTTTTAATGAAAACCAAATTAACCAACGATATAGTACCATCATGTTACACAAATATGACTTTATGCAAGGTATAAAATTACTTTTATAAATTTTGCCAAAATAAACTTATATATTATTATATAATTTGAATTACTTTGGTAAAACTAAATTGACCAATAATATATTACCATCTTATTATACAAATAAAATTTTATACAAGGTTTAAAATTACTTTTATAAGTTGTGTAAAAATAAACTTTCATATTATCATATACTTTAGATCACTTGATTAAATTGACCAATAGTATAAAAAATAGTGCATAAATAAAATTTAATGGAATTATGTACATAAGCCAAAACTCACTTGATACCAAATATCCGAAAAAAATTAAGAATATATATGTGGATCTTTGGCATGTCATAATTTATGAATACAATTAAACAATTAAATTATGTGAAAGTAAATTTAAGCAAATACCTTAAATACATTTTTATCTTTATAAACTATAAAGTGACCTTATAAATTGAGAAAATATACCTTACACCAAAAATATTGAGGCCTTAAGCTATCAGAATTGAAGCCTTGCAAAAGTTTGTAAATAACACAAAGAAAAGGAACAAGGTTAGAATAAAATTAACATCTTGCTTTTTGCTCTTCTTACTCTCCCACCAGGGAAATTAACAAAGTAGTCATTTCTCCGATGAGGGAAATATCAGAATTATATAATTATTGGTGAGTAAATAAGTAATTTAATATACTTAATACCTAGTGGTTACAATAATTAATAATATTTAATCTCAAAACTAATAAAATTTAACCTCATACTTAATAGGATTTATCCAAATAATTAATAAAATTTAATTCTATATTTAATAGAATTTAAACATGTAATTAATAAGTTTAATTATATATTTAATAGGATTTAACCATAATTTTAATATATAATAATTATAATAATTAATAGAATTTAACTTTAATTATAACACTCTTTTATATAATCATGAAGGTTACTAATTTTAACACTAGTTTGTTTTTTATATTCATAATCCAAGGCGATAGATTAACCAAGGTGACGGGCTTCCATATAACTAAGCTAGTTGTGCTTCTCCTTCGCAAACCAAAATATTTGATTTTTTTTAGGGTCCTGGAAGACTGTCCCTCGTATTAGTTTATGGCCCCACTACTGTTTTTCTATTAAAATCTCTGATTACTCTGGATGAATGCAACGCCAACAGTGTATTAATTCAAATAATTATGTAAAAAAAATTAATATATATATATATATAACATTGAACCTCCAAGATTTTAAGTGAAGATCCACTTTTAGGTAGACGTCCTTCACAACACTTCCTTAGACATGAAACCTCAATCAACAAAGTTTAAGTAAGATTCCAACCACTCCGCATTTTACAATATGTGTATTGCGCAATTTGATCAAAGGTTGATGATTGGCCTTTAGATGCTTACCATCAAGCCCAGTTGCCAGGAATTGAGATAGAAAGAAGATTGGCAGCGGCAGCACCAAACACCGTTGGACTCACTTGTTTTTAAATTAATTAAAGTTTTGTTTTAAGGTGTCCTTTTTTTTTTTAAGGTACGTCGATGATTTTGCAGGTCATAGTTTCCTACCTACTACGAGAGAAAGCCTCAAGTCTGTTCTATGTTGTCGGATAGAGGCAGAGCTAGCAGAAAATAGTTGCAATCTCCATAACACCCATAATAATGTTAATATCTGTATAAAGATTTTCTATAAAATATTAACTTATTTAATTCAACCATTTTGTTAATATTTTTATAAACATTAATTTATTCAATTTTATTTCTAGAGGGTTGAAATTAGGTAATTCAATAATTTATAAAGATAAAATTGACAAAACATTATTTCATAAAAATAATAATGTGAAAAAATAAATTTAAAAAGGAAAAGAAAGTTCACCTTTCTTAGTTTACCTTTCTTTTTCTTTTATTTTCTTGGTCATAGACTCGTATGCTTAGCGGCTTAGCCTAGTAGCGGAGGTATCGAGAATGTATTGAGTTTTACAGTGAATTTCAATTACAAATGAGAGACGTGGTGAAAAACAAATGCACGGGTTAAGTACGGGGCTAGGAGTTCCATATTTTGGGAGTGTTCGGTATATATATATATATATATATATATATATATATATAAGTTGGTTAGCTCATTTGTTGTGATTGGCTCGATTTTAAAAAACACAAAATTTTGATTCTTTTTTTATAAGTTAATTATTAACTAAATTTTTTTCTCTTATTAATATTTAAGTAAGACTCGAATTATAATTATATAAATTAATTCAATTTAATTTAATTTGATTAAATAAATTTATTTTTATTAATATAATTATATATTATAAAAAATTATATTTAATTAATTTTATTATAAAAATATTTAATTTTATATAATTAAATAGTTTATATATTTAAATATTTTATTATTTATTTAAATATATTTTTAATATAAAATTTTATTTTTACTTAAAATAATAATAAAAATATAAATAATTAATTTTTTGGATCAAGTATCCAATCAAGCCAAGCCAAATTATTTAAAAATTAAATGGGTCAGATTCAAATTTATATATATTTCATACAATTATATATGAAAAGTTTAATTTAAAATCCAATAATTCAACTCACGTGTACCTCTATTAGTAAATAATTGATTGAATAACTTTTAATTTATTTGAGAGTCTCTAATTGATTGAATAACTTAAATAACTATTTTATATGTTTAATTTACTGCTATTTTAGCTAGTTAATATGTTCCAATCAGCCAATTTTAAAAAGTTGGATAATTCAGCATCCTAAGATTCATGAAAATTATGTAAAATTAAAAAATTACTCTGAAATATTATAATTATATATATTTATTATTTTGTTTAAAATAGTAGAGAGAAAAGTTGAATCCTAAACTTTATAGACCACACAAGAAAAAAATTTAACCATTAAACTCTTAAATATTTTTAATTGTATGTGTACCAGTTTAATATATAATACAATGTAATAATCCTTCAAAAATAATAAATAATTATTTAAATTTTCGTTAATTAAATTTATATAATAGAATTAATATAAATTAACAAAATAAATATTATAATATGTTAAATGATTATTTAATAAATTTAAATTCTTTTTACATTAGAAGTAAAAAATTTATAGTATTAATTTATACAAATATATAATACTTACATTCACAACAAATTTTAATAATTTATTTTTGTAGAATAATTTAATAAATAATGAATTACAATAATATATATTTTATAATAAATTTTAATTAAATAAATAATATATAAAAGTTAAAATATTATTAAAATAAAATAATTTATTCAAATAAATTACAAAATATATTCATATCTTTATATATTATTTTACATATAAACAATTAATTTTATTAAATATTTTTATTTAAATAATTAATATTATCAGTTAATTAAATTAATTAATATAATTATTGATCAGTTAATAATTAATTAAATTAATTAACCATTAATGTAATAAGCAGAAGAAGATCTTATTTGCATGTCCGGCTTTATTAATCCGGTTAACACTTTTGAACATTACTCTCAGTTGACAGTAGAGCGAAGACAATTTCTAAATTGCAAGTTTCCCACGTTCTTTTCTTTTTTGAAATTAAAATTTACTCCTTAAAAATTTTAATTTTATTTTAAGGCCAATACGTTGGGATAAGTAAAGCAATACCAGTGTCGGGGTATTCCATACCGAACTAAATAGGAAAATATTAAATTTTACAGTGAGCTCCGTTGCCCATATCATAAGGCTAAGCATTACACGGTTTTGGAGGTGTTTGGCAAACAGCTTTTTCGTTAACTATTAGCTGGTTTGACAAAAATCAGTTGGTTGACTTGGCAATAAGTTGATTTTGGTGTTTGGTAATCAGCTTATTGAATCAGCTGATTGATCCTAAAAAACTAAAAACGAAAAAGCTAAAGGGAGTAACTTTTTCAATTAGTTTATTTGAAAAATGACCAAATTACCCTAAATAAATTTTTATATTTTTCATTTTGTTCTTTCTAAAAATTCTTAAAAAATTTAATAATTATAAAAAGTAGATTAATTTAATTTTAAAAAATATTTAATATATAATAATATATTATTTATAATATATCTAATAAATTAATAATAAATTATAATAATTTTAAAAGTTATTTAATAGAATAAATATATAATATTATTTATAAAAACTATTTAATTTTAAAATATCAAATAATTTAATAATAAATTATAATAATTTTGAAAATTATTTAATAGAATAAATATATAATATTATTTATAAAAATTATTTAATTTAAAAAATATTTAATAATTTAATAATAAATTATAATAATATATTATTTATAAAAAATTTAATATATTGACTAATATATAAAATTTAAAAATATTAAAATAAAAAATACTCAAATAATTCATAAAATATACTCATACCCTTATATGTCATTTTACATATAAACTGCTAATATAAACAACTAATTTTATCAAACACTCTTATTCAAACAGCTAATATAATCAGTTAGTCAAATCAGCTAATACAATCAGCTATCAGCTAACAGCTAATCAAACCAGTTAACCGCTACAGCTATCAGCTGTTTCCCAAACAAGGCCTTTGTTTTAGTATTTAAATTGTAGCGAGTTTGTGTTTTTATTCAAAATAAATAGTCAAATTTAAATGTAATATTTTTTAAAATATAATAAAACTTTAATGAACAAAATTCTATTATAATTGTAAATTTATTAAAAAAGTCTAAATAATATAAACTTGCAATTTTTTTATTAACTTTACATTTAGGCAAAACTTCCGCGTCTTAAAAGTTGATTCACAACGTGGAACCTTGAATTGATGATTGACAGATCCAAAAGATTCCCCCGCTTGTTCCACCAATGCCATTTTGACCTCGCGTCTGTACCGTGCGAACACGGTATTCTAATTTTTTCTTTTCTTTTCTTTTTTTTTTTTCTTATGGTCATCCTCGGATGCCAATGTGTAAACGAGTTGACTTGTGGGCCTCGATTAAAACGTGTTGTATTTTTGGCTTTTCCAGATATCCTACATAAAGTCATTGTCCATAAAGTACAAATTATTTTATGCCATGTGGATCTTACCTTCATGAATCATTAAATTAGTACTCCCCAGTTTTGAAGGATGCTTAGACAAATTTTCTTTCATAAGTTGTGCGATAATGAAATTGTACTTAATTAACAGAGTAATATTTAAGTACGTATTAAAAAAAATTGAGCTTTTATTAAAATTTAATATAGAATTATAAAGAGGTAAACTTTTATATAAAATCTTAAATTTTTTTTTAAAATTACGAGTATTTAAAAATTTTGCATTCAATAAGCACTGAAGATATTACAAATCTATTTAAAGTCGCATCAAAAAAATTTTTTGAAGAATTTTCTACCTTCGTATAAAAATTACTTTTTATCAAAAGCGTTATAAAAAATATAAAAAATCTTTAGATAACTTGGAAGAGCACATAGATATGGTTTATTATTTTAGTCAACCGTTAATATCTCAATATTTTGTCTACATAAAAAGTTCAACAATATATATTTCCTTATAAACATTTCAAAATCACTCTTTTTTATAAATTATGGAATCCACATTATTATAAATTTAACTATTTACTTGAATTCAATTGTTGGAGGTGCCACTGTATAGAATAACTAGTTAACATCAATGGATAGATGTTGGTTACCATTATCATTGACATTTATTTCGATGTGATAATATTTTTAAAATTATATAAAAATTTAAAACAATAACTATAAATTATGATAAACATTTATGTTGATGCGATATTATTTTTGTAATTAAATTAAAACTTATTATGTCAGTTTTAAAACTAATTGATGCTTAAAGTTTAGTATAAAAACTTACAACATCAGTAACATTTAAATTTATTGCCCCAAAAATGCATTTGTAGAGTCCCATTAGGAAAAGTTAAAAGTTCTCAAAACCGTTCTTTAAATAATTGATGTCAAAAGGTATGGCAATTGTATTTTCTTTAAAATTTTGACACATAAGATGTTGATCTTAATCTAATAATCAACATTCTTTATTTTTCACAATTTCTATACATTTTGCACTCATTTTTTTAATCTTTTTTATATTTAGATAATTCTTAGATATACTTCGAATCTTGTAGAGACACTCCATCTAAAATTCTAATGTCTCTTACTCTCCAAAAGTTGAGGTTGAATAAGATACATTAGAGTATAGGATATGATGCTTCTATGATTCATTCTCACTTTCCAATATTATGGTGATTCTCCACTTTCATCGTTAGAATTTGTGTCAAAGAATTGAACTATCTTTGGTTCTTTCATGTATAGTCTTGTAATTAAAATGGAGAAAATTAATCTACAAATGAAACTTTCCATTGAAGATGATGAATTTGATACATATGGTTGTAGTTTTTGTGTATTAATGTGAATATTTACTTTTTTTTGTATTGATGATTTAGTTTTGTTTTTATAGGTATTGATTGTTTTAAGAATACAATTAGATGTAATGATTTTGAAAAAAATTAGATATCAGAATAAATTTATAGAATTGTTTGCCTTTATTACCATTTGATTGTACTTTGATATTAAATTATACCAAATAAAAGATATTGAAACACAAATAACCTTCTATATAAATTCACAAAGTGTAATTAGAAAAAAAATTAAATTTATAAGACTTCAATCATAATAAATCCAAAGTTTAAAAGTAAACTAAACGTCTCAATTGAGAATATGCAATCTTTAAAACAATTTGCAAAATTGTTTCTCTTTCTTTATTTATTTGTACTATCATAATTGATGATAATGAAGTATTAAAATTATATAATTGACATTTAGGTTACAAAGATTACAAAAAAGAAGACAAAGAGAAAATTTTAACATTCTATTTAAAATAGTCCAAAAGTAACTTTTTATTTACAAAATTATCCTAAAACATCAATGGTAAGGGATTCTAGCATCAGTTATTTATGTAACTAATGTTTAAAGATAATCCAAAGATCTTTATTGATGAAATGACAAACTAAAAAAAGTTGATTTCCCAATTGATTGATGCTTAAAATTATGGTACTTATAAATTTATGAGAAAAGCTTAAAAAATGAAAAATGCATTAAATGACATTTATGAGGTTATGTGAAATTGTGAAAAATTAACATGTTAATTTTTTTCTACACTTGACCATTATCAAAGAATTTAAATGTTGACAAGGTGCTTAATTGATGTATTAAGGTATGACAACTATTACTTTATTGACCTTAAGATGTTAGTTTTATGTCTAATGTTTGTCCTACTCTTTATAAATATCTCTCTCCCTATCATTTTTAAAACAAATTAATAATACATCAAAAGAGTTAAATGATGTAAATCATTGTATTCTGAATTATTAAACTATGGAGAAGATGTAGGGACCCACACTTTAACTATGAGTAAAACCATTCTCCAAGGCATTTGGATGGACCTTGGACAAAAAGCTTTCCAAATTCTTTGTATAATTCTTATGCTTATAGATGAAATGCGAGTACAAGTCCCTAAAAGGAAGTTTAAGAGATTTTATAACCTTTTTCAATAGCCTTGGTAATGATCAATATAACAATATATTCTCTCCATCTCAGAAGCCATCTCTTGATGGATTCTAGATGCTATCAATCTATATCCTTTATCTCAATCTCAAAAGTTATATGATTGGTATCAAGAAAACATAAAAATGGATTGAAGAAAGATGATAAATCGTAGTGAAAAAAAGTGACATGTCCATTTTTGCTTTGATATCCTTATTTTCAATGCATGAACGATAATATTATTTTTTCTCACTATAATTTATTATTAGATTGCAACCATCTATATTCTTCATCTCAAAAGCTATTTATGTTGGTCTATATCAAGAAAAGGCAAAGATAAGTTGCAAAGTGATGATAAATTATAGTGAAAAAGAGTAGTATAATTATTCTTGCATTAATAGGCTTATATACATTGCATGAATAATGATAATTTTTTTTCACTATAATTTATTATTAGTTTGTAACAATTTATGTTCTCTAACTTAAAAGCCTTTCAAGCAATATAAAGGGATTACGAATAAGGGATACCCATTTTTCCTTTTCATTTGTATAAGAGTACCTTATATATTTATTGTGAATGTAAAGTCTATTATTCATTACAAATAATAGTTTCTTCAAGTGTATATGTTGATGTAATGATATGGAAATAAATAAAAATGAAAGAATATATTTATATAATATATTAACTTCTTTTTCATTTATTTTATTTACATTTAATTTGTTATAATTCTATTTAATTGTATAGTAAAAATGTCATAATGCCAAAAAGAATTTTTAATGCAACTAATTTCACTTAAAGGAAGTTGAATTAAAAATAAAATAGACTCATTTATAAAATGATGTTTGGGTTATTTATAAAATTTAAACTTAATGTATAAATTATTGCCTATGTATATGTGATATATATAAATTGTGTTTTGGATTTTAGTTTGATATATATATATATATATATATATATATATATATATATATATATATATATATATATATATATATGATGTATATATAAATTGAAATTTTCAATGCATATGATATGTATAATTGAATCAATTTTATTCTTATATATATGTTTGTTGTATTTAGCCATTCTAGAATGATTCGGGAAAGGTTTTAAAAAAGTTCTAGAATGGTTATGAAAAAAAATTGCCTAAGCAAAAGAAAAAAATATGTTGTTTAAAAAAATTTATTTATTATGACATCCTTTATTATGTAGCAATTGATATTAAATATTATTTAATAGGACGATGTTGTATTAAAGATAATAGTATTTTTTCCAACGTCTAATATTTAACTTTAAATGTTGATTCTTTTTGTGGTAAGTAATGTGAAAACTCAAGGCCCAGATGCAAATTGAAAATAAAAAAGTTAAAACATGACACAAGTTGAAATAAAAAGAGTAAAATAACATTATTTACAAAATTTCCTCCAAAGTTCCTCCAACCCTAAAATGATCTTTATCTAACAAGGTATGCTCTTCTTTCAACTTTTAGATGATTCTCTTTGAATTTATATCTTTGTTTATTAATTATTTTGTAGAATTAAACTTGATTAGCTTGTGATTAGATATGTAAAGTTTAACACTTATTAAAAAAGCACAGAATATAGAATATGATTTTTTTTTTACTTTTATGCTTGTTCTTGTAATTTAGTTTTTGGTTTCTTAATCAATCCTATTTTATTACCTATCATTTTAATGCATCTTTTACATGTTTGCTTAGGTGAGAAATTTAATCTTATTCATCTTTTTTGGCATTTTATTATATTATTTATTATTTATTCATATGAAAATGTATAGTACCATATATCAATTTTTCATGAATGCTTATTGATCTGTAGGTATTGTATTCAAGAGGCTATTTTTTAAGGAGTGCAAACCTCATTTATTAAGTAATAAGTATTAAGACAAATTTAGTGAAATGCTCATATGTAATTAAGGTATTGTATACAATCTTTACCATTTTCAATCTTTTGTCATTCAATTCATTTTTTAAAATTGTTTGAATTGAGATTCTTTATAGTTATAGGAGATGTTGACTTGCATATTTGGTAAGGAATATAGGGAAAATAAGAAGGAAATAAAGGGATAATGTTAGAGTTTGGGATAAGGAAGTGAGGAATTAGGGGATGGGGTTGGGGTTTGGATTTGGAATGATGATGTAAGGAACTAAAGGATAAGGTATAGATGGGTAGGATTGGTAGGACATAATATATTAGTTATGAAAATAAATCGATGTAATATTATTATAATTAAAAGTTAATTGTTTGAAAACAAATGTTTTAATATTATTTCCCATGAAGATAGAAAAAAATGAGGTTAGTTATTTTTGATAAAAAACCAAAGTTATTATTATATTTTATGATAGTTTAAAAACTAACATTAAAAATAAATATACAATAATGTTTGATTAAATATTAATCAATTTTTTATACAATTATTTAAATACCTGATATCAATCAATTATTTTATTGTAATATATTATTATTAGAAGGAATTTATTATTTACCATTGCTATTCTAAATAGAAATTAGTCTCAAATTAAAAGATATAGAGATACTTGTATGCAAACCAAAAATAAGTTGCATATGATATCAAACTTTTCTCACGGATAAACATGATTTTTTTTGTTATTAATGTTATAAAAGAATAAATAACCTCATGGATTTAACATAAATGAATGGATATAAATGGAAATGATTGTATGATTTAAGCATTATTTTGCTCAATCTCAAACAATAAAAGATAATATCATCTCAGGGTACCCAAAATAAAAAAAAAAATCATCTCAACAAAAGTTAAATTATCGATTGACATGAATAAATATCAATCATATTTTAAAGTAAAGGATAACTTGCACTGCAAGATTTAATAATGACTTTGCAGGACGATATAAATGTTACAAATAATACTGAATTCGTTATCCCCTCATAAAATAAAGCCATTGTGAGTAAATTTTTTTCTATAGTAAAAGTAGTTAAATTGCTAAATTTAAAAAAAGGAAAAAAAACTATATTTGAATCCGAGATAAACGGTATCACTCTTCATTATACTCTTAGAATATGATTTATAGATTTGTAATTTACAAGATAGAGTGTGCTTATAACTACTAAAAGCAAGTTCACATTACAACCTTCAGGGTTCGATTGACACACATTTTTTTTTTCAATTAATTTCATTTTATTTAAATAAAAATGATTTTAATTTATTTATAAATAATTTTTATTATTTGATAATTTTATTAAAAATAATAATTTCAATTCATTTATAAATAAATTATTTTATTTGTAATATATTAAAAAATGCATAAAAATTAATTAAAAAGTAAATTTTGATGGTATCATGATAAATATAATGTTAAAGAAAAGGTAAATTATTTATATAATATATATTTTTAAATTAAATGAAATGAATTTTAGTGAAATTCTTATAAAATTGAATAGATTTTATAATAATAAAAATGTAATTAAAATAAAAATTATAAATGAATTGAAAAGAAATGAAAAGAAATCAAATATTATATTAAAAAGAAATTTATTTAAAAATAAAATGAAATTATGTTTTTGATTATGCTAAGGAGTTAGTTATTATGCTAATAACTCTTCTGCAGCATGTGGATAACAATTGAATAGTTAAGAATGTGTTTAACAAGTTAAGGCCTTTAGCATTAAAATTTAGCACTAAAACATTTAGTTATGAATATATTAAAAATTCAATAATTTATAGTGTTTAGAAAATGTTTAATTAAGTACTATGTTTAGTTTAACTATTTAGAAACTAGAGGGAAATATATATTATTATTTATATTTAATCAACTAACAAAAATAGTATATAAAAATCAAAATCTTATAATAAATTCATTGGGTTTTAAAAAGAAGTAAAAACGTTAAATTTAGTTAAAACTATTGATATAGACCTAACCTTTTATCTCTTTATTTTCCTTTCTCTCGACCGTGTGTTCCATTTTTAGAATTTATATCAGATAAGAATAGAGTTTAAGAATCTCGTTATTATTATATATTAGTATATTAAATATTTTTTATATAATTTTAATATTATATAATTAATTTTAGGTAATTTAGTTTTATATAATTCTTATTAAATAAAAATGAATTGAAAATTATGTTAAAAATGACGTAATAAGTCAAAATATGATAACATTATGATTTTTCAGCAGAAAGTTAAAAAATCATATAATTTAGTAAAATTAATAATAAAGTGCATGATGAGTATTAATTTCAAATTTTTCATAATTTAGGGCTATAATTCCAAGTTTTCAAAGTTAGAAAAGTAAAATCTAACTGCCTATTAATATTGAAAGTCTGCAATTTTTTTCAATTTTTTATTTTTAATGTTATTAATGGTTAATTATTAGGGCAAATGCCTAACATAATTATTAAGATAATAATAGAGGATATATTAAATGAGAAAAATATTTTTTAGTAAGAGTGAGAGGTGTAAGTTATGATCATCAGATTTATCATTAAAAGGTTAAAATTAAAATATAAAATTATATAATTTTTTTAAGTGATTATATAATTTTTTTAAATAGTTATGTGATATTTAATTATATTTTAATCCTAACCATCAATTTAATATCTAATAACCATAATTTATTTCTCTTATGTCATATAAAAATATTTCTTTTACTTGATATGCTACTAATAGGAATATTAATAGATTGTAGGGAAACTTATGTTAAACTTACTTGAAGTTTAGTTTAATTATACTTAATATCTCTTATTTTTCAAAATTATATATTTTCACTATCTTGAAATGCAACAAAATTAATTTTTTAACTATAATTTTTTTTACAATATAATCCTTCATGGCTAGAGAACTATTTTTTTACATTTTTATGTACAAATATTGTAATGGAATTATACATAAAAGGAGCATTTTTTTAAAATAAAGATTACATTTATACATAAAAATATAGGAAAATAATCTTCTAGTTACGAAAAACAATATTAAAAAAAGGAATTGGGTTTAAAAGTATAATGCCTTTACATTTTATCATAGTGGAAATATTTAAGAAGATAAATGTTTATATTTTTATTAAAAAAAAGGGATATCAAGATTAATTAAACAAAATCTTAAATGACATTGATGTAATTTGCTCTAATTACATTGAATTTTATGGTATCCAGGTTTCAAAAACTTAAAGTGATGTAATAAATTTAAAATGATGTGATATTTTCAAATATTATTAAATCGATATTATTTAATTATATTTATTAAAAAAAATAAATAATTATAATAAAAAATTTAATTTAACACTTTTTAAAATTGTTCCATTGCCCTGTGTTTTAAAACATAGCAAACATTTTTAATCATAATTAAAGTACTTTTTTTTCATGTTTTAAGTTCATCTATGTATTGAATATTTAATGACTTATATTAAATTTTATTTTATAAAAATATTCAATTTAATAATTCAAAATTTATTAAAAAGGTCAATTTATCTATGCATTGAATAAATATTAAATTTTACTTAATATATTGTAGAATTGCCTCATAATTAATGATCATAAAGATGCCAATAGAAATCAAAAAGCTAATTTTACCATGTATTAAATAAACTCAATGTATCTACGAATTAATTTTATTAATGAATTATGAATTATTAAATTAAATTTTTTTCTCAAATACATAAAATTTAATATAAGTAGTTAGGTATTCAATACATAAAAAAAACTTGCCGATTAAATGAAAATGAATTATTAAATTGAAATTTCCAATAAAATAAGTGCGCCGTGTTTCCGCGGACAGAGAGCGACAGAGTGGATTACTCGCTGAGCTCGAGAGGACCCCACAAGCGACACCTTTCAAATTGCTTCCATCTTACTATCAAAGAGTAGAAAGGAAGCAATAAACATGGCCTCAAAACACTCTGCCTTTTCACCAAATCTTTCTGTCTACCATTTCTTCATCTTCCATCATTACCATCTCCTGTTCCATTTGCCGTTACACCCAAGAATTTGCCTTTATAGGGCACACAGAGACAGAAACATAGTACTCTGTCTCTTAGATTGTCTCTCCTGCTGATTATGGGGAGCTACAGGGTCTGTGTCTGCTTCGAGCGGCGGTTCAAAGTGTCTGAAGCTGTGCCGCCACCGGATGTCAAGAATCACTTCGGTAAATATGCCCAAGGTGGGACCCACATGACTGCCGAGCAGCTCCACCGCTTTTTGGTGGAGGTTCAGGGCGAGGACGGCGGCCGTGTTTCTGTTTCCGATGTACAGAAGATAGTGGAGCAGGTTTTGCAGAAACGGCATCACATTACGAAGTTTGCGAGGCATAATCTGAGCCTGGATGATTTTCATTACTATCTCTTCTCTTCTGAGCTCAATCATCCTATTGGATCTCAAGTGAGTTCTTTTTACCCTTTTGATTGTTGCTTAGTTTGAGTCAAGGTGAAAAGGACGGATTTTTGTTCTGTTTGGTCGCTGAGAAAATTTGGGAGATTAGCCATAAAGGAGAATGAAGTGTTGGATCTACTTTTTTGTCGTTTTCCTGGAGTAGGGAGCGGCCGTTGAAATGTAGTCTGGTTCGTACGTACTCCTTAATAGTCACATTTTCCTTTCTTTGTTGATTTGATGTCTCATTTCCATCTCTCGGCGCTTATCTCTTTACCTGCATTTCGCTAGTAGGTCTCTTTCCCTGCTTACATTCTTAACATTTCTGTTATTCCTAATAATTAAATTTGTACCTTAGCTTCTTTACAATTTAATTTAGTAGGTGATTTGCTAAAATATTGAATGCTATTGATGGTTGCATAGTGCCGCGGGGAGGGAGAAAAAAAAAAAAAGGGGGGGGGGGGAGATGGATCTTATAGGTAAATATTATGGAGAGCTCAATCTAAGGTTTGAGTGATTCATCATAGCATTCCCTTCTGTTTTGAGATGAACAGTGAAAACTCTCTGACCTCTTACACCTCTGCATGGAACTACACCAAAGGAATACACCCTCTAACTTAATTAACAAGATATTTGCAGAGGAGTTTCGCTACACCCACATCCTTATTGTTAAGTGCTAAATCTTGGTCCCACCAGTGTTGTGAGTGGGTGTGGGTGAGAAGTGGATGCAATTGAGTGAGTTCAATGGTTGTTGTTTTCTTTTTTTTCTTTTTTTTTCCCTCCCTTTTGCTGAGTTCTATGTTTCCTTTGCTGGAACCTTTAATTGCCACACCAATTTAAGGTACTTTAACTTTGTCATTATTGTTAAATCTTGGTTTTCCATCGTTCAGGTTCATCAGGACATGACCGCTCCATTATCCCATTATTTCATATATACTGGCCATAACTCCTATCTCACTGGCAATCAACTTAGCAGCGATTGTAGTGATGTCCCAATTATAAAGGCATTAAACAGAGGTGTAAGAGTTGTGGAGCTTGATATATGGCCAAATTCTACAAAAGATGATGTGCATGTTTTACACGGAAGGTACTTAGTCAGATCTTGTATTGATCAATATGTTGTTGGATTGTCACTATCTATTTAGTTTCATTGTGCTGATGTCATACAATTGATTTGTTTATTTGAAAATAATCCTTTGATGAAATTGTAGTAATTTTTCCCCTTTGAGAAGCTCTTATTTGTAGCTCGAGATTATAATAATTTCTCTCCTCCGAAGAGATTTATGGTTCCATTGACATGTGTTAGTACAAAGAAAAAAATGAATAAATGAAGCAATTTTTGTTCTGTAAAATATCTTAGTTTGATACACAAGTTTTCATTTAAGTAAAGCTATCTTAAAACTCTACATTAATGGATTACTTGAATCTATATCCTACTGAATCTTCTGCATCAATCTTATGTCAGCTCGCCATTTAATCATGCTAAATAACTAGCTGTTGCTTATATATATATATATTCTGAAAATGGCACTGATGCTGCTTCTTCCCTGGAACTTGCATAGGACATTGACAGCTCCTGTGGAACTCATTAAATGTCTGAAATCTATTAAAGAACATGCTTTCTCTGCATCTCCTTACCCTGTCATAATAACTCTTGAAGACCATCTTCCACCAGACCTACAAGCTAAAGTAGCTCAGGTAATCTGCTGTGTTTGAGAGGAGTAAATTTCTTAGGTTTCCTTAAAATTGGAGTTAATAATCAACTCTGTGTATATATCAGATGCTTACCGATACATTTGGAGATATGCTGTTTCGTCCAGAACGTGAAATTTTAAAGGAGTTTCCTTCACCAGAAGAATTGAAGTATCGGGTTATAATATCAACAAAGCCTCCAAAGGAGTACCTTAAAGCTGATATTATCAGAGAGAACACCATGAATTCACAGAAATCAAGAGACTTTGGTGAAGATGACTGGAGCAAGGAGAGTGCCAAGAAATCACAGAAATCAAAAGATTCTGATGGAGATGAATGTGGAAAGGAGAGTGCCAAGAAATCACAGAAATCAAAGGATTCTGATGAAGATGAATGTGGGAAAGAAAATTCCAAGAAATCACAGAAATCCAAACATATTGATGAAGATGAAGATAGGGATGAATGTGGGAAAGAAAGTGCCAAGAAATCACAGAAATCAAAAGATTCTGATGGAGATGAATGTGGAAAGGAGAGTGCCAAGAAATCGCAGAAATCAAAGGATTTTGATGAAGATGAATGTGGGAAGGAAAATTCCAAGAAATCATGGAAATCCAAACATTTTGATGAATATGAAGATAGGGATGATTTGGTGAGCTGGAATTTGCACTTTACGGATCACTACTTTCCTTAGCCAATGGCGTATAATTTTTAAACTTGTTTTGTTTTCTTACAGAGTGATCCTGATTCGAGTGAACATGATGAATCAAATGATGACTCTGCTCTTGAGCTGCGTTCATCTGCAGCTGATAGTTATAAGCGGTTAATTGCTATTCATGCTGGAAAACCCAAGGGCAGTCTGAAGGAAGCATTGAAAGTTGAAGTGGATAAAGTTAGACGCCTCAGTCTAAGTGAGCAAGCCCTTGAAAAGGCTGCTGAGTCACATGGATCTGATCTTGTGAGGTATTATCAGGCTTCTGTGCAAGTTTAATATACTAGTCTATTATTATTCAAATGATCTCCTACTTTTCTTTTGCTCTCCTCACAGTTCTTGAACACTCTGTTTGTGTTACTTTCATCCTTGTTCAATAGATTCACCCAGAAGAATTTCTTGAGAGTCTACCCGAAGGGTACACGTTTTAACTCCTCCAACTACAAGCCAATGATTGGGTGGATGCATGGTGCTCAAATGGTTGCATTCAACATGCAGGTAGCACTCTGGTGTGTGTGTGTGTGTTTTCCCTTGACAAACTGCAACATATGTGGCGCTTGTGCATTAAGGTTTACGGTAGTCTGTAACTTTTTATACACAGTTCTATATCTAGCTTGTGTGCGTGTTGGAACTTTGTCTTGTCATTTTTCTGCTGAAGCATAAAAAATGCCGGAACTGTTGTATTTGCAATGAAAATCTCTTAAAATTCTTAATATTTGAACGTGCACCTGCTTGCCCTCTGCAGTTTCTATTCATTCTCAGATTGCTGTAACTGTAACACTATCGTGGTGTGTATAAATTTGTTCTTTAATGCTGCATTTAATATGACATTTCAAAGACATTTTATACATATGAACTACCAAATAAAGGAAATATAGTTATAGATAACAAATTAAAAAGAATGGCATTAGTGTCTCTCATTAGTAAATCTTATTGAGTCATCAATACTCATTTTCCTATTATCTTAATCAATCTTCATTATGAGTTGAACTTCTGAAAACTCTCCTCTATTTTTTATTTTTTTATTTTTTTTTGGTCTTTTGACAAAAATGTAAAACTTTATAGCATAAGGATCTATCTTCAATACAATGACAGGGATATGGCAAATATCTTTGGATGATGCATGGAATGTTTAGATCCAATGGGGGATGTGGTTATGTCAAAAAGCCAGATTTTCTTTTGAACGTGGGTCCTGATAACGAGGTATTCAATCCTACAGCTGACTTGCCGGTGAAGAAGACTTTGAAGGTAAAGGCCATTGTCCACATAAAACAAATGTACACACTTCGCTTGTTGTGTTTAATTGAATCTTTTGACTTGGTAGGTGAAAGCCTATGTGGGAGATGGATGGGATATGGATTTCAAACAAACTCACTTTGACATGTATTCTCCTCCAGATTTCTATGCCAGGGTAAAAGTTTTTATCACAATCACTGCTTTCAATACAACTACAATTTATTTTACTTCTAATTACTATTCATGGTCATTTGTTTATACTGTGGCAAATGTAGTTGTGTTGAATAATGTATGAGTTAATATTATTTAATATTTTTCCCTTCGAAGCAAGAATACTTATGAAATGGCTGAGGTATTCGTGTTGAGCGTATACTTACCAGGTTCTCTTGGATTTTTCTTCAAGACGTCTCCTGGGTTGTTCTTCTTGGTTTTTTTTTTTTTTCTAAAAGAATTCTTATTTTTGTGACATTAGCCACCATTGGCAGTTTTTCTCTCTTTCAAGAATTTTTAGCAAATTAATTTAAAACATACTAGAAAAACTTATAACACATGCATTATTTTGTTGGGTTTTACCTTGGTGTTACTCAAGGGAAGTTGCAACTGAAACAGCCTTATTTGCAATACAAAAATATCTAGGAGTTCATTGAAAAACTTGTAAACTTCATATGAAAAATTGTACGATTTTATTAAAAAAAAATTATATGTATTAAAAATGGGATCCAAATTTAATTTCAAATGCAACTGAAGGGTTCTTGTTAAATATAATATGATGGGGCAAATTTTTAAAGTTCAATCTAATGGATATTTTGGATTTGCAACTTAATTTTGGATCCTATTTTTGCTATCTATACTATTTCCAAGGAGCACTGAAGAATGACCTATTTTGTTTTTTTTATCATTTAAATAGACAATTTTTTCACACTGTATAAAAAATTTCAAGTAGACTGTAGATAAGAAAAAACATTGATGTAGCCGTTCCAGCAAATTGTGCTCTGTAATTTACAATGAACAGAGATCTATAACCCCTTTTTTCCCCTTCTTGTATCCTTGCATGAACTTAATGGTGTCAATCCTTGAGTCAGGTTGGCATAGTTGGAGTTCCGGCTGACGGGATAATGAAGAAAACGAAGATAATAGAAGATAACTGGATTCCCCATTGGGAAGAAGAGTTCGAATTCCCTCTCCGAGTTCCCGAACTGGCTCTGCTGAGAGTGGAAGTCGGTGAATATGACATGTCCGAGAAGGATGATTTTGCAGGCCAAACATGTTTACCAGTTGCCGAGCTGAAGCAAGGGATTCGCGCAGTTCCACTTTATAACCGCAAAGGCGAGAAGTACAACTCGGTGAGGCTGCTTATGCGGTTTGAGTTCATTTAAGATCTTGTTTATGTTCTTCCGGACTTGCATTGTAAAGATATGTAAAGGTGTGAGACTTCTTGCAATCTTCTTTTTTGTGTCCATATTAATTCTGCTCTTGTTGCTTCTTTTTCTTTTCTGGGTTAAATTAAGTGAGCTGTATTTTGCGTATTCTATATGTCAAGGTTTTTTTGCTGAGGGGGTTTTGGTAACGTGCGATGTGATTACCTTTGAAATGCCTTCACTGTATAGTGGGTTACTAGCTTAACTCCCGTGCATTGGATTCTTATTCTTTTAACTATGAGATTAATATATATGTGCCGTTGCTTGTGTTTTGCAAATAAATATTACTAAAAAATTGTAAGTTAAAATAACATGTATAATTGAAAATCATGACAGTTAAAATAAAAAAAAGGCCAAATATCATACACAAATTCGTATATATTTTATTTTTATATTTCATCTTCAACTTTTACTTTTACATCTTTTCAAGAGAAAATTTGGGTCTGTGAATCCCATATCCTTCGATAAATAGTGAAAAAATTTCATATTAAATCTTCTAGGAGGATGAATTTATTAAATGTTTATGTCTATTTTTGCACAAAAATATTCGTAACAATGTCACCCTACCCTATAACTTTTTACCTCCTTGGTCTTACCTTCTTATTTCATGTTATCTTTTACGTAAAAAATTTGATTATATTTGTTATAAATATATTCTTTTGATTTACTTTTGGATTTTTATTACCTAGAATGATAAATATATTTAAAATTTTTTGTATAAAATATATAAACTACAAATTTAATTTATATTTATTTCCTTATAATAGCTAAATAAAAAATATAAAATTGTTATATAATTATTAATATTAATTTTGTAAAAGTTGGTAAATGTGTAAAAATAAAATTACTTATATATTATTGTTTTTTATTTTTTTAATATCTGATAATAAAAATAAGATGTTTATGGTGTCTATTGCAAAACATGAGTTCTAAAATCGAGAGCAAGTGGTTGAAGTTGACAGACTCACGTGTAAAGAAAATCTGAAGCATTGAAATTGCAGAAAATTGCAAAAACTTTCCCCATCATATGAAAGTAACACAAACTCCTCCACATTCGCTTGTTAAATCGGACAAATAATCTCTATTAGATCCTATTCATTATTAAAGGAGTGAGGAGCATTTGGTTGCGTGAAACTTAGGATGGATTTAGCATTTTTATTTTTAGGCAAGATTTCATGCAAATACAAAATGTTATTATATAAATTAAAAAATAATAATTATCATATCTTTTATTTTTAAAAATTTTTCATGTACCCATAAATTAAATAATTATGCATCATGTAAATTTAGTTTAAATGATTGAATGGATAAAAGTTAAAAATAAAAATTGTAAATTTAAATTGAATCAAGGACCTTTTTGTGTCATAAAAATAAGGATTTAAATTTAGTTCATTTTTGCTGTAAATCATCTTTAACTTATTGTCCAATTATGTATTGTCATATTAATAAAAATTTGTTAAAAATTTTTTATTGCCTTTAAAAATTCTTAATTATTTTACTTTTTTAATGATGTGTTTTTTATTTACTGATAATATAAAATATTTATATTGATAATGAATCAAAACTAAATTCTAAAAATAAATATAGTTAAAATCTTACTAAAAATTATCTAAGAAATAAAATGTAAGAAAGATAAATTATTATGAATATTTTAGTAAAAATTTAGAGTATTTTACAAATAAAATTGTAATGTATAAGTACTTATAATTTAAGAAAATAAGAATAGACATGATTTAAGGTAGATATATAATGCATAAAGAAATTAATATTACATATATATTCAATTTAAAACCCATATATTATAAAAATCTTAATTATAGTTTCTATATTACAAATGATATAATATAGTTACATGTCATTTTTAAATCATTCTTACAACTTAATAAAGCTAATTTTCATTTTGAATCGATGATAATGACCATATTTTATGAGGTGCTTGCTAAGGTGCCCCTAGGGTTTGGTAATCGGGATGGTGTGGTGAAATATAGACTACTAAATGAGATTATAAAAATCTTGATAATGATTTAATAATCTTATCCAGTGACTTATATTTTGTCATATCACTCCAGATATCAAACCTTCAGGAGCATCTTAGAATTCACCATTTTATGAATAAAAAAATTCATTTTCTACTATGTATAATCTCCACATACCCATTATGGGTGTGAACTGATGATTATTAGATCATTCATTCCTTTTCAAAATATGAAGTTACATTGTTACACTAGAAAAATTATTTTGGGAACATCATTAATTACAAAAATATTTCATGCACTTACTACACTATTTTTAAGAATAGTAATGCTATTTTATTGAAAATAAAATTTAAAATTAGATTTCAAATATTATAAATGAAGGTTTATCATTAAATATAAGATGATAAAATAAATTAGTAAAATACAATACAATGAATATAAAAGAGTTAATATTAAATTTTAAATTCCATTTTTAGGACCTATAATATTTTTGTCTTAAAAAAATTAAACCCAACTTTAAATTAGATATAGATAGATTTTTCCCACCCTCAAATATGGATTGTTAATTTACAGTGGGATTCTTAATAAAAAAAGTGAAAATAAGAATGAAAGTAACATTATTATTCTCTTTATTTTTTTAATTGTTGTTTAAGGTTAATATACAAAAATTAAAAAAAGTAATAAATAACCTTAATTTTAATAGTGATAGGTTATAATTTATTAATATATCTTGTACTAAATAATAAGTAAAATTATTGAGTATTTATTAAAATAATAAGAGTAATATTTGAAAGAAAATAATATATATAATTTAAATTTTTTAAAATAATAGATAAAGAGAAACCTTTTTTTTTCCTAAAATGACATAAAACATAATTTTCAAATGGAACTAATAGTTTCAAAATTAATTAGGAGAATTGTTGGCACAATATTAAATTTACATTTCCAACAACACCATTCTATACATATGAATATGTGTGAAATGGAAGTTGTGATTTGTGGGGCTAAAATGTAATTTTTATTTCTCAAGCGCCCTCATTTCTAATTTATCATCACTCATCTATAATTTAATGGTATCTTATAGCTTTCGATCAATGGTTTCTATTGTGCCATGTCATCTGGGGTTTTAGAACCCAGGGGTCACCATAGAAAACACCTAAAAACACTTGCTTAGAAATTGTGTTTCATAGGACTTTACTATATGACAAAAATAAAATTATCAACAATAAAGCACTAAATTTTCTTAATACTGAAATCAATTCATTAAAAGAAATGTAATAGAAATGCAATAAATATTTATAAATATCATTTTTAAACAAGTCAATTCGAGATTTTGGTTTATAAATTTATAAACAATTAATTATGCCATTATTTAGCTTAAAGAGGATTTAAAAAATTATAAAAGTTTCAGCAATCAATATGAAAAAAAAGAAAGAAAACCTAGCCTTATTTTTAAAAAGCAAGAAAATGCATATAGAAAAAACCTCTATCATAATTATATATATATATATATATATATATATATATATATATATATATATATATATCTAATTTTAGACACTATGATATGGGAGAAATTAGAAGATATAATAGAGAAGAAAAAATATTTGTAAACCTATAAAATGTTAACTTATATAAAAATAGATTCAATTGATCAAATTAAAGGATGAAAAATGATCAAGCAAATGTAATAATTTCTGATTAATGGATATGTTAAAGTTAGGGATGAATATGAATTGAGCTGAATTGTGTTGTGAACTAGCTTAGCACAACTCAAATGAATTTATATTGGTTAGAAATTCAACTTTTATGTAAATAAATAAAAATTTTAAGATTGAATTAAACTTGACTTAACTTTGTAAACTGTTTGACTCAACTTGATAACTTGTTTGATTTAAACAAATGAACTAAGATCTTTAATAAGTAAATCTAATTAAAAATAAACCAAGTTAACTTGTATTAGTGGTTTATTAGCTTGGCTCATTTGGTTTATTTAATCTAAAATGATTTAAAATTTTGATATTTAAATTTATTTAAATATATTACATAATGCATAGTAATATTTAATATCATAATATATTTCATACATATTATTAAGATATATTTATACATATATATAACTAATTTATCAAGTTAATTCATAAATTAAACGAGTCAAACTAACTATAATCAAGTTTGATTTATTTAACAATCAAGTTAATCTTTTAGGCTTAACTTCAATTTATTTGGTTCATGAATTTAACTCATTAAAGTAATTTTCAAATTGAATCACAATGACTTATGAGTTAGCTCGGTTCATTTCCAATCATAATTAAAGCAAATATAGGACATGTTTGGTCAACCATATTTAGTTGTTTGGGCTTCTTTTAGCTGATTGAACCATATTTGGTTGGTTGATTTGGTAAACCAGCTAATTGTAATGTTTGGCAATCAGTTGTTTAGAACAATTGATTGCCTTTCAATCAGCTAAAAGAGAAACGTTAGAAATAGTAGTGTTTTCAACAAGCTGATCAATGGATAATTAATAAAAAGACCAATTACTCCTTATTTAATTTCTCAAGCAAACTCCATGGTGTTTCGTATCTAACCTATCACATTAGAAGCAATAATTGCATGAAGAAATACTTTGACTTCGTTGAACATGGGGACAAATCAAATTTTTCATGAAATAAATATTATTATTAAAATAAATATTATGAAATAAATATTATCATTAGAAATGTAATTCCAATTCACTTATAAATAAATATTATTATTTAAAAATTATATTAATTTATTTTTAAAGAAATATCTAATATATAATAAATTTTGATAATATATTATTTATAAAAAATTTAATATACTAAATAATATATAGAATTTAAAATATTAAAATAAAAGAATTCTTAAATACCTTATAAAATATATTCTTGTCTTTATATATTATTTTATATACAAATAACTAATTATAAATAGTTAATTTTACTAAATATTCTTACTCAAACAACTAATGTAATTAATTAGTCAAATTAGTTAATACAATTAGCTATTAGCTAACAGTTAATTAAATTAGCTAACCACTACAGTTATCAACTAATTGCCAAACAAGGCTATAAAGGATTTACTTAGAGAAAAGTGTGCTAAAAGAGGAGTTGAATTTTTTGGAATTGTTGTCTTCCTCCCTTAATTTTTTTGCAAAAAATATATATTAAAAAATTATTGTAAGATATTGAAATTAGTAATTAAATAAGAAAAAAATTCAAAGTTTAAGAGATTAAGGATGCATTTAGATATATTTTTGTTTTTGTATTTTTAAAAAATATTTTTTTAAAAAAATTATTTTTGGATTAAAGAAAAATAAAAAATAAAGGGAGTTAAGTATTTCAAATAAGAAAATATTTTATTTAATTACAAATTTGACATCCAAAATAAAAAAATAAGTTTCAAAATCATTTAAAAGTTATTTTTATTGTTCATTTTTAATTTATATATTTAGAGAATAGTTTTTAAAAAAATTTTGAAAATAGATTTCCAAACAAGTTGTTCTATTTTTAAAAATAAAAAATAAAAAATTATTTTTAAAAATAATATACAAACAAACCCTAAATCCCTAACTGCATTTGACCTCTTTATTTTAAGTATAAATGATTTACACCATTAATTTCAATAAAATGTAAAGGCTAATATTTATTTAATTTAAATAAATTTTACATTGTATATAAATACTTTTATTCTCAATAAATGTACTAAATAAAAATATTTACATTATTAATATACTAAAAATATTAGTTAAAGGATTGTTAAAATCATTTAGGTAATGTTTGATCGACTAAGGAAATTACTTAGAACAAATATTAAAATTATATAATATTTTTATTAATTACTTGGTGAATATTTTTAATTTAGAACACTAAATGATAGTGTTGTAAGTAACATAATTTTAAAATGTATCTATAATATAAAAATGAAAAGATATATTTACTATAAAACCAAAATGTAGTAAAAAAACTTATAATAAATATAAAATATATGCTTTTGTGGGCATTATAATTATAATAATATTAGGAAAATATATAAGAATACTATAAACATATATAATATCGGCATGTGTAAATAATGCATTAAGATTATAAAATATATGAGTAAAAAATATAATTATTTTGCATTATACAAAATTTTCAAAAATATTTTTATCACCATACCCATATATGCCATATTGCATTTATTTATAATACTACCACACATATGTTTCTCATATCATTACAAGGGAAAAATGGGAATCATCAACATCAAATTTGGAGTAGTTGGATTTCACCCTCACCTTAAGAATTTGGATTCAACCATCACTAACATGTCAACAGTTGGAATTTATCACTTCCATCCACACATTAATAGGAAAAGTTAATCATGTGATTGACATGTGACTTTCTTTTGTATGTGTCATATTTTTACTAGTCATTAATTATATATTAGGAATAATAAATTTATATGCAAGAAATTTAATTACATATCACAATTACAAGTAAAAAAATTAATTACATGTCAACAATACCTTAACAATGTGCTTGGATCTGAAAATTAAAACCAATAATTCAATAACCGATGAATTTAAGTTTTATAGCTCAAAATATTTTGTTAAATGATAAGTAAATAAAATTTATGAATTATTTAAACATTATAAGTGAATGATTTAAGTTATCAAATTTTACATTTTAAATTTAATCAAAATAGATATCATTTTGAGAATTTCACACATTTGCTCTAAAAGTACCATATTGACTATTATTTTTCAAACACAATTGAATTGTTGAAGAATAATAGTATTTCCTAGTAATTCAAAATTTTTTTAATTTAGAAACTAAATAAAGTAAATTTTCATATACTATTTTGAAAAATAATTCTGAATCATCTTATTTAGTAATTTCTATATTAGTGATGTTTAAATCCAAAAAAGTTTAAATTTTTAGTGAAAATTTCAATTTTATTTACAATTTCATTCCTGTTTTTGAAAATAAAATCTTGAAAATAAATATTTTGCATCTTTATGCTTACAATTATATTATTGATTTTAGAAAAAAAAAGTTTTGAAAATGTCTTTCCATATTTTTTTGCATCATTCCTATTTGCAAAATACTTTGCATTATTAGAATTTATTTTTAAAACACCACGAGTAGTATAATATAGTTAAGAAGTGATTAGTGAAGATATCTGGTAGATATTTTCATGCTGGTCATGATGGTCTAGAAAATGGATTATGAGAAGATTTTGATTTAATAATAAGATTTTTGTTAATGCTAGATAGCATGGTGGAAGGAAAAATTGTCTATGAAAATGATTTTTTTTAATTGAAATCAAATGAATGCATAGCTTGCCTAACGTGGGGAGTGTTAGGCATGAAGAAATTAGGCTTATTTAATTCTTACCTAATACCACACTAATATTTTATTATTAAGATATGCTTACCAGCTTTCCCCTAAAAGTCAAGACTATTTAATAAACTACTTAATCTTTGTACATTTATAAAAAAATGATAAATAAGAAACAATGAGAGGGCATTGAAATTGGTTATCAGAAAATCTAATGGGATCCTTCCTCTAAAATGAGGACTTTTCCTCCATTTAAGGGTGATAAAGGTGCAAATTTATTTATTAAGATTTATACTTAGAGTTAAACTAATATTATTAGAAAAAAAATTGTAAAAGTACATACTTTCACAATTTTTATCAATTTTTTTATTCTTCTTCTAAAATTTTTGTTAAAAGTTCTAAATGTTATATATAAAAACAAAATAGTTATGTAACTTTAATTGATGAAATTGTAACTTTTTATGTACTAGTTAGCTAGGTATAAAATTTGTGCAAAATATTGTGAAAATTTGCAACCTTTATATTAAACCATTGCAAAACCTTATAAATTGTTCTAGTAAATAGCAAAAGCATAACACTTATTTTTTTATTATTAGAAAGAAGCAAATTAACTCGGTACATTCAATATAAACCCAACAACATCTAATTCCTTGCTAAAACTTGATTATTAGTTATTGTTATATGCTTTAGAAGTTAATCATAGGATGATTGTATTAATATATATTGTATTATGTTTTTCTTTGTATATAATAGCATTTCAATTATTATGTTTAATATTATATTTATGTAATATAAATAAATATGATATTTATCTATAGAATAGTTAATATTATTCTAAAATATTCTTATTCAAGTATTATTATCAATTAGGATAGTAATAATACATTGAGACTAGTACATATGTTGGTTAATGACTAAATCTCATTAGTTATAGATATGAGATATTAAGTCAACATAGGGGTATATATATTAAAAAATGAATATATTATATAGACCTGCCATGAGAATGTTAAATTGTTCATTATATGAATATTATAGACAATTCTCATAGTGATAATAACGTATGTGATTCTTTGGCTCAAAATCACTACAATACCCTACATAAAAAGTCGTATATTTTAATGTTATTTAATGTCGCCTGTAATAAGGTTAGCCTAAAAGATGATGATTGTGTATACAATGAATTATATGGAAGAATGTGATTGATTTAGATGGAATTTTATCCTTCCTTCCTATATAGGAAGAGTGATATTTGTAAACCCCTTAATTGAGTGAGACTATAAAATGCATTGTTGAGCTTAAATGATGCAATATGTGATATTAACTCATTTATTTTTAAGTTTGTCTACTCAAGAATTAAGAAACACAGATATTGAGCTATAAAGAAGGTGATATATTCTATGTCTTGAGTTTAATTTGGATATTTAGAAAAAAATGGACTAGGTTACATGTAACATTGGTTATAAAAAAATTATATCGAATCACTGATATTCTCATTATTTGGGTGATAGTGATATATAGTTAGATGCCACTAACTGTTTATAATCCTAAAATAGGATTTTAGGATCACTATTAGCATAATGAAAATTTATAGGGCCACACATAAAGAGTGAGTCAAATATTAGGATTATATTATAATTAGAAATTTTTAGTTAGACTAAAGCTCTAAATTAAGATAGGCTTAATATGATTGGACTTTATTAAGTAGTATATTTAGTTAACACTAAAGATAAGTTGATTATTGACTAAAATTATTATTGGGTTTAGTCAATAACCAAAGCTCAACTATCTCCTTTCTTAAGGTAATTTTGGTGTGAGATTTTGATCAGTTTTTCTATTGATAAATCAATCAATTAGACAAGAATTTGGTTGATATTAAGAAACCCTATTTTTCTCCTATAAGATAAGCAACACCTAAGTTTGATTTATAGTGAATATCTTTTAAGAGTAATCCAAAACTAGAAAAACCTAAAGTTAACATCGCATTGAATTGAGAGCAGCTCCATTTAATTTGATTAGAATTTTTTATTGCTCATATGGATACTATAGAGACACTACCCTCGGATGGCATCCATGATTTATCATAATAATCATGTGTTTATAACGAACTCAACTTGTACATTTATAACCTATTATTTAGACCATGCATTCATATTAAAACTCAATTCATGTGTTCATGTTCATCAAAAGTTAAAGCATATTTGTACATGTATTTGTGAATTTAGATGCAACAAAATTGATTTAGTTCAGACTTTCCAGTAATGAGTTTAAATTATGGTACAAAGGTATAATTCTATCACTAGTTATGAGCTTTCATATGGATACTTAATAGGTTTTGGAAAAGATTTTTAATTTGTTTATTGTGTTTGTTAATCCAAAACCTAACACTAATGATGTCTTCCTTCCTTCATTTTCAATATTAGAAGTCTACATATGGTTTATGATGCGATATGCCCAATTAATGAGATACTTGTTAAATTATGTTCCAAAATTAAAATCAATCAAGAACTTGAATAATAATTTCACGACTTACAATTCGAAAATTTCTAGCCTTTATATTAAACCTTTGTAAAATCCATATAAAATCAATTATATGCAAATTTTTTTCAAAAATTTGTGAAATTTTGTAGCATTTATATTAAGCTTTTTTATTCAAATTAAAATTAATAATAAACAAATTGGATAAAATATGCACAAGTGATAAATATAAGGTGGTGCAATAATTCCAATGAAAAAAAGTAATGCAATTATATAATCACTTTTTCATATTCTTGAAGAAAATGAAAGTAGTAGTTAACCATTTCTTCAAACTTTAGATGCATTATAAATTAAATTATTGACTCATTATTTACTGCAAAGGCCTTAAGTTGCAAAAAGGTTGAAATATCGCTAGTATCACTTAGATTATCAATCTCAATAACATTAGAATAAGTTTCCTTTTTGGAAATTACTTTTCTTTGAATTAGGGTATTCCTTTTTTTATCAAGTTTACTGATCACTAATAAATAGGACACAATGAAGGCCTTCAAGGATAACCTAAGTGAAAATGAAGACCTAAGCTAAGCTACAAATTTTGGTCTAATAATTAAATTTTAGTTGATGCAAGACAATGTAATGGAAGGAGAACTTGTCTATGAAAGAGATTTTATTTTTATTGAAATTGAAGGAATGCCTCATTCACCCTTTGTAGGTGGGTGTTAGCTTAATTGGGCCTTACATAATGCCATAAGTAATATTATATTAAGAAGATATACTTAATAACTTCATCCTAAAAGTTGAGAGTATCTAATAGTCCGTTTATTCCTTGTATATTTATCTAAAAATGATAGATAAGAAGCAAATATGGTAATATAGATTTGCTTAGGCTTCATAATTGATCAATGACAAAATTAATGGGATCCTTCTTTCAAAATGAAAACAATTTTTACATTGAACAATGATAAAGCTAACATACATATCAATGTTCTTTATGAGTGTTTTGACTAATGATTCTTGAAGGCAATTAAGGTCTTGTTGAATGGTCACCCTTTCCTTGTGGAGTAGGTTACAAAACTATAGTGAGTCCACTTTTGAATAGGTTAACTATTAAGATACCTTTCCTTTTGGCCACTTTTTGCACTAGAGTGTAAATTTATATATTTAAATACTAAATGGAGTTAAAAAGATATTTTTTTATACTTTTTGTAAAATTTTAATTAAAAGTCTTAAATTTTATATATAGAAATAAAATAATTATGTAATTTTGTTAAGAGCCTTTATTTCAAATGACATATGATGTTACTTGAAGGCTTTACTTTCCTATATACCTTAGGTTTGATTTAGGATCTTGCATGTATGTATTTAATGGATTCACTACTCTAACTATTCCAAAAAAATAATTATGTAATTTTAATTAGCAAAATTATAAGTTTTTATGTAATTATTTTGTGCGAAATTTGTATAAAATTTTATCAAAACTTGTAACCTTTACAAAATATTTTTGTGTGTAGAAATGTATAACCCTTAATTTTTTATTATTAATTAATTTTTTTATTTTAAAAGGGCAAATTTCTTAGTTTGCACCCAAGTATCTCCATACTTTTTGGTAAGGCCTTGTGTGTGTGTGTGTGTGTGTGTGTGTGTGTGTGTGTGTGTGTGTGTGTGCATTTAATGGCTTGACCACTCTAATTATTATAAAAAAATTATATAATTTTAATTAATAAAATTGTAAGTTTTTATCCAGTTGTTTCATGCAAAATTTGTACAAAACTTATTAAAACTTGCAACCTTTACAAAATCTCTCTATGGATAGCAATTTATAACCTTTATTTTTTTGTTATTAGTTTTTTTTTATTTTATAAGAGAAGTTTTTTTAAGTTTGCAACCAAATATTCCTACATCTTTTAGTATAAGACTAATCTATGTTTGAGGCAAGAGTAATAAATGGTAAATCCTTCCTAAGAATAGCACCTCCAAGGATTAAACTTAGGATATATTGGGCTTGGACTCAATTTACTACCATCGAGCTAACCCATTATTGGTACTTAATATATTTAGGATAAACTTAATGATACTTGATTCCTTGTTAGAATTTGATTATTGATGATGTCTTCCTTCCTTCATTTTTAGTATTAGCTAGAAATATATGTATAGCATGTGATGGGATATTCATCGTTAATATGATGCTTGTTATATTATATTCCTAAATTAAAATCAATTAAAAACTTGAATGATAATTTCACCACTTACAAATTGAAAATTTACAACTTTTTATATTAAACATCTATAAAATTATGCAAAATTTCTTCTATGAAAATTTTTTGCAAACTTTTGCAACCTTTATGTTAAATCTTTGTAAAAACTTACAAATAGAAATTAGCAATAAAGGAACTGGACAAAATCTCCATAAGTGACCAATATAAAGTGATACAATAAATTTCTTAAAGAAAATGAAAACACTAGCTAACCATTTCTTCAAACATTAGTTAGTTACAAATTAAACAATTGACTCCCATTAATAGTAGAAGTCTCGAGTTTCTTAAGAGCAAATATGTCACTAGCATTGCATGGATCATTAATTTTAACAACATCATGAATTACTCCTCTCTGAACTTGGGTCCTCCTATTTTTATTTAATTTTCTTGTTATGGATAAATAAAATGAAGTACATGTCCTTGAATATGACATAGGTGAAGAAGAAGAAGACATTTCAAGCAAGTTAGAAATTTTATTTGAATAATTAAACTTTAGTCAAGGTAAAATGGTGTAGTAGAAAGATTCTTTAATAAGAAGGATTTCAATTTTATTGAGATAGAAAGCCTTACTCACCCTATATGGGTGAATGTTAGGCATAAAGAGATAAGGCTTAATTAGGCTTTGCCTAAAATAATAGCTAATACCATATCAGGACATATGCTTAATAACTTTTACTTATAAGTTAAGAATATTCAATAGTCCTCTTAATCCTTGTACATTTATCTAAAATAAATAGACAAGAAATAATGATGTGAATATTGATTTCTTTGGATGATGGAATTAGTCATTAACAAATCTAATAGGATTTAATAATTCCTGAAAAGTCAACTGAGTTCAAGGTGGATCCATTGGATTGAGCTACTTGCACATAGAATAAAAAATCAGGTGTGTATGATGAAAGGGTTCACTAATTATACTTTGATGTTTAAGTTATTAATGATTTTAGAAAGGGTTTATGTATGGAACTGTGCACAAGTCTCAAGTGTGTACTTGGAGCCTTTTTATAGGACCTTGTTATTTAAGAGTAAGCAGACATAATAGTGGATTTGGATCTTATCTTTGTAGATGCTACTCCTAACATGTTGGAGTGGCTTCAGTTTGTGATGACTGATATTTATGTTTAATCTTGGTTAGGAATTTAAGTGTGTGACTAGGATGAATGGATATCCAATTAATTATGTGCCATTTATTATGCATTAGGTCAAACTGGTGTTATCCGATTAGATGTGATTTGATCACACATTTTGGTTATTGTCACTTTCCCCTTTCTTCCTCACCCATTTAGATGGATTCACTTTTGGATCATATTAGATGTAAGTGAATTCCTGTGCTTTGGCACTTGTATTTTTTATGGATCTTGAGACATATCCTGATATGACTAGTCACAGGGATTACCATCTCAACTTTTAGTTTTATCCCTTTCTTGTCGTTGATTGAACATGTTTATTTATGTTTCTTTGTTTCAGTTGCCTTTTCCTAAGCCATTGGATCTTGGGTGGTTTTTTTATCATTGGGTCATCCCATTTATTGAAAAAAGTTTTATGCAGATTCTTATTTTTGAAGTTTTTCCTTTATTTCAATCTCTTTCACCTTTGGTGAATTTTCCTTAAGCAAGGTGGTTCTCTGCACTCTGCATTTCTTTTATGTTTTTCTTTTTTCAAATGTTTTAGGTATATTTTCTTTCTTTCATCTTCAATTATTATCTATTGCTATTTTCCTTTTAATGCCTTCATTTTCTTACATGTTTCACATATTCAATGGATTGCAATAAATTGTATATCTACTAGATTTATCTAACCTGTCATTATCTTTCTTGAAAAATTATTCATTTCTTATTTTGATTTAATTGTTATTGACATGGCATGTGAAAATTTATTTTTGTGGCCTTTTCATAATAGTTTGCTCTTATTGGAAATCTTCTCTTTGCTTGCTTTTGTATGTACTTTTTATCTATGGGTTTATGTTAAGTTTCACCCAATCCCTTTGCTTTTGATGTTGCTACTAATTCACCTTTTTTAAACATTACATGCTATTTTATTTATAAGATTAATTCAGAATATGTTTATTTCCTAACCTTTAATCTTTTTCTTCTTTAAGGGTTTTGTTTGGATATTGACATCATTTTACTCATGTTTTCATGGTACTTTCTTTGTCAAAATATTTCAAATTACTCTTTTGACCTTTTTTGAAGTAACCAAATTATCTAAGATTGCTTTTGTTTTACTTTAACCATTCTTATAGTTAATCGATCTAGGAATGTTGATAAAGAAAACTTGGCTTCTTATTTAGTGAGTGGACCAAAGAATCTAAATTAGGTGAAAGTGGATATAAAGACTACAGTTGTATCCAACCATTGGATAGATTTAGAGGTTATAGTTAATCTTTAATAACAATATTTAATTATTGAAGATATAGGGTTGGTATTTGTCCTTGCTCAAGAAGATGATTGAGTTTGTAGCTATAATACATCATCTTTTTTTCATTTTTATGGTGTATTATGCATCAGATCAAAATTTTTCCTCATTTTCTACCTTTTAGCAATGTATCATGAATTATTTAAGTGCTTGTCCCACTTAATTGACTTGGAATGCTTGGCACTTATTGGCTTACTTTGAAACACTTTGTTATAAGATTAAACATAACTCTTGCAACCTAGGAATCTTCATTTATTTTTACATTTACACATATCAAAGGAATGGAGATTAGACCTTTATATATTATGCAAAAATTCAGATTCTTTTTGAATGATTTTATACTAGTGTGAAAGATTAGAAAAATAATTTTTTCAAAGTTCAGATGCTTAAGGGTAGAAGGTCATGTAGGATTCATGTCACTTAACAACTATACCTTATAAAATGGGTCAAAGGTCATGAACATCCTCTTCTTCTTAAACTTTGTCATTTTTTTTAGAATAACCAAGATACCATTACTTGATTCCTTTCTTGTACTTATGAAAAACCTCTTGACATTCATCAAGTTCACAATATGTATTTCTTGTTGCTTGAATTTCCATTTGCTTATATTTCCTTTAACCCATTTTCTATTTCCTTTGTAGAATAATGTTTTGATGAAAGATTTCAATGTTTTTAATTTAGCTATGAAAGTGTCAAGGGTTGCTTTAGTTTGGAAAGCCTATTTTGAAAAGGAAAGGGGAAAGGGCATAACTTTGCCATGACCATACTACCTCAAAATTTGGGTCTAATTAATAGGGTGTTAATCAATATAGTGGTGGCTCTACTACTATTACTTTTCCTAACATGCAAGCTAAGGGTGTGAAATGGGTTATGACCCATGGATTGATCCATGATTTGTCTCAAATTTTTATAGGTTTGGATTTTAAAAATTGAGCCTATTTTTCAATAGGGATAATACAGATTGGCTTATATCTATTAAGTTTGCGAACTTTCAATTAAAGTCCATAGACTAGCTCATACCTGTCATAGGTTTTGGCAAATTTGAACCTCCTAAATTAAACCCATTTTGAACATGGGTAATATGGATTGATTTGTTATGGACCTAGCCTTAACCCATTGAAAACTGGCTTGTATTCGTATAGACTAGCCTATTTGATAAGCTTAGCATAAGCCTTGAGGGATGTTGTTACTTCAAGTTATCTAAGGCATAGGCCGAAAGAGAAGAAAGGTAATAGAAAGTATCCCATTAAAGTTGTTGCCAAAAGTAAGAAGGAACATGAAATAATTAGCTTTAATGGTTTTGAGGTAGTTCCAATCAAAGTCTCTCCTTAAGTGGATATTCCTCAAAATCTTTGGTACAAAGATGTGGATTCCACTCCTTGTCTACAAAGGTATCTTATGATTGGTATTGATCGACAAAGAAATTGTTCTAATTTAGTTGAGTTCAAGGAGAGTCAAGCATTTATGTAGAGATTGGTCAAGTATTAGAGAGTTTATTGGAAACTATTCCTAAGGTTAAGAAGAAAGATAGGTCTTTTTATGAAGCCATTTAGAGTCTATGAAGAAGTATATGGCAATCATTTGACAATATTTAGATAAGAAGATGGTGGAACTGAGTGAGTCCTAGAAGAAGGAGATAAACTTGGAAAAATAAAACTGAAAGAAGAGTAAAGATCTCACTTAGTTACTAAATCTCTTTTGAATACTTACCATGAGAAGGAAAAAGAGTTACTTAAAAAAAAGAAGGAAATTTGTGAATTAAAAATGCAAGTCAAGGAATTTAACTTAAAGTTTCTAAACATGTAAATAGACTGTTGGCCTCTCTTTTAATCGAGTTTAGGGGAAGTAGTTTGTCATATTCATCACTTTAATCCTTTTATTGATGCCATAAGATTGATAAGGATTCTACTCTCGAAGATATTTTAGAGAAAAAGAATGCTAAAAAGAGGCATGCCTTTTAATCTTTTTTATACTTTTGATGAATGCTTTATTAAGTAATTTTTGTTTCAATATTGCTTATGATTTTGCTTGGGTAATATTTTGAAAGCTTGATGGCATTTTCTTTTGATTATATTCTTTCTTGGTCTTCAACAAGTCTTTTGCTACTTGCTTTGTTATTTTCATTTTCACTTGCCTTTGATTGTTTGTTTTGTGATGGTTGTTATGATTTCTAAAGCTCTCAATGCGTTGGAGTTTTCACACTTGCTAGCTTTTACATTATTTTTCTTTTTCATTAGTTATTCAGACAAATTTGACCTAATTTTTTGAACTCTTCTTATAAGTCGCTAGTTTTTTTTTTAATGTTTCCTAAGTCATTGAGATCGTGCTAAGTTGCTTGAATTCCTTTAAACTTAAAACTTTAAATTTTATTGGCTTTGCTTTCATTTTTGTGCCTAGAGGGCATATTGATTTACTTTCAAATGCTAAGGGCATATAGCTTACATCAAGCTTTAGGCATTAGGGGCATATAGTTCATACTAGACTTTAGGTGTTGTTTATTATTATACTTAACTACTTCTTGTATTTATTTCAAATGCTTACAAAATAATGTTAAAGATAAGTCACATTTCATGTCTACAAAATTGGTATTCCCTCTATTGTTTCGAGTCTAAAAGCATTATTTCTATGTCTTCTTTGACCTTGTATAGTCCTTCTTAGTTTAGGGTGAGCTTAGCTTTTCTAAAATCTTTACAAGGTCTTTCTACTCGTATAAGGACAAAGGATTCTTTAGGAAAATTTGACTATTACTTTCTTGTTGAAGTAGTTAGCTAGCTTTCTTTTATACTATTTATCCCTAATTTGAGCCATATCATGAACTTTAGGAAGTAGATATAAATCTTATCTTCTATTTAGTTTGTTATTTCCTTTTTAGTAGTCATTTTGTCATTTGGTTTGCTCTACAAACTTTACTAGTAACATGATGTTGGAGCCATAAGTTAGCTTGAAGTGTATTTTGCTCATGGAGTACTGTGTGGTGGTTTATACAACTATAAGATGCTTGGGAGTTTTTCTGTCCATTTTCCTTTAGCTTTTTTTAGCCTCATTGTAAGTCTTTCTAGTATGATTCAATTTGCAAGCTTAGCTTAGTTTTCAACTAGGGGTTGCTTGACCAATGTGAACTTTTACTTAATTTCAAGCCTTTTATAAAATTAGAAGAATTATAAGACATCTTAATATTTAAAAGGGAATCGACAATAAAAGAGAGTGTGATTACCTTTCATAAAAGTTTGTAAAAATTTTTCATTATAAATTAGGTTTTGTTGTTAGATATTAATGTCTTTGGTAAGCTAAATTTGCATGAAATAATATTAGTATAATATTGTAGTAGTGTTTAATTGAACTAAAGTTTTAACATTACTTGCATATAACCTATTTTGAGAAATAATCCACTATCGCCACCAGGTACTTTTGTTGACTAGGAGCCACTAGTAGAGGACCTAACAAGTCTATTCCCCATGTTTTGAAAGGCCATGTAGAAGTGACAGGTTCTATTGGTGCTAATGGTTAACATTTGATTCTTGTAAATTTCTAGCATTTATTGTAGGCTTAAATAAGTTCAAAAACTTCTTTCATCATCTTTAGCTAATAGTAAATTGAGCAAATTGCTTTTTTTATTAAGGTAGCTTTAGTCAAATGATTTTTGAATATTCTTTCATGCAATTCTTGTAACACATAATTGACTTTTTCCAGGTGGAAACACTGGAAGGCTACTAGATTGAAGCTTCATTTATATAATTGATCATTATTTATGAAGGAATAAGCTACTTATCTTTAAAATCTACATGCCTCATTGCTATTAATTAGGAGTTCTCCTTTTTCTAAATATATTTATATGGGGACTATCCATAATTTTGAGTAAATGAGTTGCATAACATTAAGTTCTTTTATGTTAGGGAAGTTGATCGAATCTTGAATGATTTCTTGACCATTTATAACTACTTTGCCATTAGCTAGTTTTACCAAAGCATTTGCTTTCTTATTTTTTGATCCAGGTATCTTTACTAATTCGTATTCAAGATTTTCTAGTAACCTTTTTGCCTTCTCTACATATTTAATCAAGTTTGGTTCTTTCATTTTGTATTCCCCTTCTAGTTAGGCTATAGTTAAATTTGAATCATTGCATATTCAAAGCTTCTTAACTCCTATTTTAATTGCTAATTTCAAGTCAGCTATACTAGCCTTGTATTTAGCTTGTTTATTTATTATGTTGAATTTGAATTTAATCAAGTATTCTAAAATAATTTTTTCTTTACTTTCTATAATAATTCTTTCTTTACTTTTGTTTTTCTTGGATGGTTTGTCTACATACATGACCTATTCTACAAATATAGTTGTCTACTTCTCTTTAATCATCCTTACTATAAAGTTAGCCAATGCTTGTTATTTGATAGTTTTCTTAGCTTTATAAATGAGGCCATACTCTAAGAGTTTGATTGACTAGGAAACTAGTTATCCTGTGAGATATGGTTTATATAGTATCTATTAAATTGGAGCATTAATTTGAATAATAATCAATTGAATTTGAAAATAAAGCTTAAGCTTTTTCAAGGATATTAGTAAAGCAAACACCAACTTATCAATTTTTTGGTACCTTATTTTTGGCTTGTGCAGAGTTTTTCTAATGAAATATATTAACTTTTACATTTCTTCAAATTCTTTAACTATGACAGGGCTTACTGCTATATTTGAAGTAGTTGGGTATAGGTACAACATATCTTTGGGTTCTAATTAGCTTAGTACTGGTGGTATGGCAAACTATTCTTTGAGCTTGAGGAATACTTCCTCACACTTATCATTCTATGCAAAGTTTTTGAAAATTTTAAGAAGATTACAAAAGTGAAAGCATTTATTAGCTAACTTGGATAGGAATATGGAAAGAATTGCTAATTTTCCATTAACAGCTTAAATCTCCTTAATGTTTTTAGGACTTCTCATCTTTATGATAGCTTGACACTTTGCAAGATTACTTTTATCCTCCATTTGGTAAGTAAAATGCTTAGAAACTTTCCTACCTTTATTTCAAATGCATAGACACCTTATTCATCATTTGTTGATAGGATGCATTAGCATTTTTAAAGCTGAATGACATTACTTTGTAACAAAAGATCCTTTATTCTATTATAAAAGTAGTTTTATCTTGTCTTCTGGGTGCATCTTTATTTAATTGTATCTTAAGAAAGCATTATTCAAGCTGAGGATTTTAAATCCTGATGAATTATCCATTAGTTAATCAATATTAGTTAAAGGGTATGAATCTTTAGGGCATGCTTTGTTCAAATTTGTATAATCTAGACATATCCTCCTTAAGTCATTCATCTTTTTTACTAGACTATGTTTACCATCATGTAGTCTGAGAAACTTCTATAATGAATATGACTTTCAACAATTTGCTCATTTCTTCCTTTATTGGCTAGGGACCATGCAAACACAATCCTGTTATCTCTTAATAGTTGAATCAATGCTTACTTATTGTGTTTATTTAGGTTTGCTCTAATTTTTATCATTTTTTTATTATTCCTTTCAACTAGCTAGACTTTTTTTTTAGTTCAAACTCAGGTTCTAGTCTTTGCAAGTCATTCAATTGGACTTCTAATAATGTTATATCAATCATTTAGCTATTTTTTGGGGGAATAATTGATTGTGATAAGCTTATAGCATTGTCTTTTCCTTTTAAACTCACCATGTAGAAATAATATGCCATTTTTTGGTTTCCTTTTACTTAACCAATTCCATTTAAAGTATTGAACTTCATCAAAAGGTGAAGTGGAAATAATAACTCTTGCTTGCTTTAATGAGGGTTAGCCAAGGATAGTGTTGTAAGTGTTATTTAGTGCCAATATGACTAAGAAATAGACATCAATGAGCTTTAGTTCATTATTAAAGCTAAATATTGTTGGGATCGGGAGTTATACGAGCACAGCGGAATAAATCGATCCCAGCCAACGGATCCATGCAAAATGTTAAATTAGAATGTAGGATTCAGGTTATACCTTTATATGATTCCAAATTTTGTTCATTGATCACCTCTTCGACTTCCTTTTGGTCAAAGACTCCGAGGTATCCATACGAATCAGTAGATCACCAATGAACGTCCTCATGATCATTGGTTGGAATTCGTCTCCTTAGCCTCATAGTGTTGGCTACGTCTTTTCAAGGATTATGATCAAAGAGAGGTGCTAGGATTTTTTTATGTTGTATGGGATGCGTGAAATAATGAATCAACCTTATTATTATCCAACAAGCCTATTTAAATAGGAGCATAGAAAATCCTAACTAATTTGGGCTTTGGTCTATGTATAATTATAGGCTTATTATTGGGCCTTATAATTATAACATAGAATTCCTAAGTATTAGGCCTAAACAATTTAGTCCATTAATTCCAAATTCACAAGGCTCTAAGTGTGTGACCCTTCAGGCTCTCATTACATTGGCAATAATCATTAATCATATTAATGATCATAAACAATGAGCGGTATCTAGCAACACATCATTATTATCCAAGTGATGAGAAAGTCAGTGATTTGACTGAACTTTTATATGTGATTATCATCTATATCCTTTTGTCCTAAACATCTAGATTGAGCACGAGACATGGACTGTGTCATTCCCGTATAGTTCAATCTCGAGGTTTCTTGATCCCTAAGTAAGCTGATTGAAGCAAATGTAATTGACATCCCATATTAATTCATTTGAGCATGGCAATGCATTTTATTAACTTTACTTAATCGAGGGGCCCACAGATGTTACTCCTGTTATATAGGAGGGAAAAATTCTATCTTGATCACACAAACCCCTTCGCATGATATGTGACATATCCAATAACTACCCTTGTATTCACTCAAGCATGAGTGACAGAATAGTATCAAAATATGAAACTTACATGTAGGGAACCTTGGTGATCTCAAGTCAAAGGACCATAATAATAATGATCACTAAGAATCACTCATGACATTCATATAAGAATCCATGTAGTATTTTTAGGATGGGTCGGTCCAGTATACAAGTTCTCTAACTTGTACTCACGTGTAAGCTTAATATCTCATATAAGTCACTACACATGTTAGTCTTAACATATCAAAGTAACCTAATCCACAATGATATATGACTAAGGACATTTAAGAATATAATTATTCTAAGGTTATTATCATAATTAAATATATTATGCAGATAATATATATAAATATAATAATTAAAATTGTCATTAGAATAACATGATTTAAAATTACAATTATTAATATGATTGGTTTTAAGGCATATACACTAACAAATATAACTTTCATTGTTATTGTTTTCTCAACTTGAACTTAATTACTTGTAAATTCGATAAGTACTTCATTGTATGGCTTATACTTGTTCTTATTGATTCTCGTGTTCTATACTATCTTGCAATATAGGACATCTATTGAACTTCCTTGTTCTTTTGATAAGGCAATTATGAACTAGTGCAATAATAACCATTGGATCATCATGATCTCAATTGTTATTACCAAAGTCATCTTTTATAAAGCTAATTGTCTTGAATTCTTGCTTACATCATTTTTCCCTTACAATGAGGACTTGTTTTGCTTGCCTCTTCCTTGAGCAATTTGTATTACCTTCTCTTACAAATCTACCTGTAATAGTTTCAATGACTTGGACCACTTTTAAGTCATTTGGATGTGTTCATTTTGAATAATCTTCTTATTCTACTTAGTTTTCTTTTTATCCTTTTTTGTTTTGTTTATCTACTTTGTACTTTTTATATGGAAAAGTATCCTTTACGAATGATATTTTCTACTTTATCTTTGAGTGTGACTTAGTCATTTGTATCATGATTGTAGTCTTAGTGAAATTTGCGATACTTTGACCAATCAGTTAAGGGTGTTTTCTTTGGCATAAGGAATTTCATTAGTTTCACCACTTTAACATCATGAATGAGCTTAAAGAAGTATTCAATGGTTCATAGTTGTTGAAGTAATGATGAAGTGGCATTTAGTGATGCTTTTTAGGTTTAATGTGTAGTTTGATTTTTTATGAGAGGCAATCATGTTATTATTTGTTTAATTATGTTCTATAGTATTTATAATTTTTTTGGCATCGGTTGGTAATTCCTCTAAAATAAGGATAGGCCTTTTGGCTAACAAATGAGCAAAGTGTCCTAAGTAAAGTCTAGCATTATTTGATGAATTGCAATATTCTCATTAAGATCTTTTATTTCCAACATAAATGCATCGAATCTAGTTAAATATTCTTATAAGGCTTCTTTGTGAGATTGTTAGAAATTGACTATTGTTGTTGATGTTTTCCTAGGTAGTCTACTAGCCATAAAATGTGCTTGGAATGCTTTTGCTTATTGTTCAAAATTAGAAATTGATTAACTTGAGAGAGAATTTAACCATTGTAGTTTTACTATCCTTAATATTATGGAAAATGTTTGACATATAATGGCATTGAGTACACTAAAAAAAAGCATGGATGCTTGGCATGCTTCTAAATGTTTGAATGGATTGATTATGCCATCATATGCCTTGAGATGTGTAGGAAGTTTGAATTGTTCTGGAAGTGGTGTAGTCATGATATCCATTATAAGTAGGTGGTTTTCTTTGATTAGGAGGATTGGATTTTAGGATATTCTTATGTGGGAGTTATTTTGGCTTATAAATGAGAATAAAAGATTATATTCTTCATAATGATTATATAGGTTAATAGTAATTTTTCTAAATTGACGAGGATTAGTATTAAAGTGTGCTAGTGGAAATAGTAGAGGTGGTGGAGTTTGAAACTAAAAATGTGCTATTCTATTTTGGATTAGCAAGAAATTAATTGATCTTAAAAGAGAAATGATTTGAATATTGGCATCAAGGATTGTAATGCAAGTGGTCTTAATAAAAGAATTAAAGCAAGGTCAATCATTATGGATGATAGATTCATAGTTTGTATTTGTAAAGGATTTGTTAAGGTGAATAGTGAAATCAATGGTATTGGGTTGATTATAGTAGAAGTTAGGAAAGGAATGGTTAGCGATGGTGGTATATTCATCTACCATTGATAGTAAGGATGGTGTAGAGCTTCCATCTTTGCCTATAAGTGGAGAACTAATGAAAAAATTATTTATTATATTATTTCCTTTTATTTTATGTCTCTAAGTGAGTTACTTATGCTTAATTTTCATATAATTGGCCTTGTTTTATAATTTAAGGTTGGTTTTACAATATTCTAAATTTATTCAATTAATGCTAAATTTTGACACTACTATTTCTTAATTATATCTTAGGCTTTAGATGTTGGTGGAGTGATATATATACTATTGGAAAGCTTAAAGAAAGATCCATAACTTTAGTGTTTTAATTAGAGCCTAGTTTGAACTCCTTGAAGGCCTTATTTAGTCGAGAAGTTGAAGGCTTTAGTTTTTAGGCCATATTTAGAGCTATAGAGGTTTAATTAATGTGAAACCAATGGCTAAATCTTCATAAGATCGAGCTCTACAATTTTTATATTTATAGTTTACCCAAATTACATTCTTTTACTGGTCTTATACTAATTGAAAGTTAGACTTACGAGAATTTACTGTTGTAACTCTTAGAGTTAATTGATTTGTAAAAAAAGACTCTAGGTTTTTAAAAATTAGGAAAGGCCCATTTTTCTAATCTTAAGAGAGATAGAATTGAAGTCCAATATTGTTTTAAGTTAATTAAGTAAGATATAAAGGCAAGAACACATATTAAACTAAGAGATTTTTACATATTTTCACTCTAGATAGAATTCAATAGGTAGTTTTCTTTTTTCTTCTTTTAGCTTGTGTTTTATAGCCATGGAAAGCTAAATTTAGAGTTAATTCAAGGATTTTAAGGATTTTTTCTTCTGATTATGAGATCATAATTTTTAATATTGACTTTCTCTATTTAATTTTCCTCTTTCCTTAATTGCTTGTATTGATTTCTTGAAATTACATATGTTGAACATTGATTTGGCATAATAGGTATTCATTCTTGTGATTTTTAATGTCTTGCTATTTTGATATTGAATTGTGGTTGGTTAATCATGATTTTACACATGAGGGTATAAGGTTGAGGGATTAATTTAGAGGTTTCCAATTTAATTACTTAATTCAATCAAATTTTTCTTTAAGTTAATTTTGATCTAGTTTAAAATTATAATAGTTGCTTAATTCAACAAATCTTAATTGATTAAATCATAAATGGTTATCTAACATAGAATTCATAAATTATTGTACACGTTTTGGGTAATTCAAGATTGAAAAATTAATTAAAAAAGTTAAATATTAATTAATTTATGATTAATCCAAATTAGAACTCTTAGTTGCTTGAATAACATAGGACTCATGAAATATTGCAGGGGTTCCAGGTAAATCAAGGTTGAAAGATTAATTAAAAAAAGTCAAATATCAATTTATCTATATTAATCTAAACCAAAGCTTTCAATTCCTTGAATTGACTATTTCATTATATTAGTTTTCTTCCTTACTATTTACTTTGTACTTTGCTTTGTTTAATACATTTATTTCAATTTTCAATTCACAAAACTCCCCTAATTGTATGTTTTGCATATACTATTGCATACTGCATTATACATTTTGTTAGTATATTATTTCATTCTATTTTCGTAGCTTGTTTTTGTTCTGTTTGCATTAGTTTCTAGTGTTTTTAGTACATAAATAAATTAGACAATTGTGTAAATATTGTTAATGAATTAATTTAGAAAAGATATTTCAAGGGATTATAGAGGTAGAATTTGGTTATTCTTACTATAATACATTATTTTTAGCAAACTAGTAATAAACTAATTTTTGCGCATTGCAATGTGCAAATCAAGAACTTTCTCCATTAAAATATCATGTTCCATTTCAATTGTTGTATGCTAACCTTTTTTCATAAGAAGTTCTTCATGGTCCTTGATGTGTTGTCCCTTGCAATGGGGTGAAGTTTGTACATCCCTATGCTAAGAGTGGCTGGGTGTTTCGTGGCTTTAGAAATGATATGAGACTTCATATTGATAGAAATATGAGGAGGAAGTGTGAATCCTATGAGTCATGATGGCAGGGTAAGTCATAAACAGTGCTAAGTGATGATTACTAAAGAGTCAATTAGGCTTAAGATGGATTGATTAGATTATGCTACTTGCACACAGAACAAAAGTCAAGAGTACATGGTAGAGGGATATGCCAAGCAAACTCTTATGCTTAAATTAATAACAATTTTAAGCAGGGTTTATGTATGAAATTATGTCATAAGTCTTAAATGCATACTTGGAGCATTTTTATAGGGCTTATAATTTAAGAGTGAGCAAACATGATGATGGAATCTTATCTTTGTGAGTGCTTCTTCTAACATATTGAAGTGACTTCAACTCGTTGTGGTTAGCATTTAGGCTTAATCGAGGTCAAAATATAAGTGTGTGACTAGGACAACTAGATATTGGATTGATTGTATGCCATTTATTATAGGTTAAGTTGAAATAGTGCCTTCAATTTGACAAGATCTAATAAGAGATTTTGGTCATCGTTAGGATCCCTTTTCTCGAATGAGAACCTTTTTAACATTGAATAGTGATGAAGCTAATGACATGATGTCAATAGTTACAAACTTATGTGTTTGAATTTAAAACTTATATTTAAATTAAGAGTAATAAAAAAATTTGCACAAGAATATACTTTTACATTCCTTTATGAAAAATTTAATATATTTTTATATATGGAATTAAAGTAGTAATATAACATTAATTCATGAAATTGTGACTTTTACAAACTTGTTTTGAGAAAAATTTGTGCTAAATTTTGTGAAAACTTACCCCTTCTTTATTAAATATTTGTAAGAACTTTCAAAATCTTCCTTTCTCTCTCTCTCTCTCTCTCTCTATATATATATATATCAAAGTAAAAATATTAATTTTTTTTATTATTAAAAGGAAGTAAATTGACTTAGTATATTTACAATAAACCTAATGCCATTTAATTCCTTGCCATTCTTAGTTAATGCAACGCTTTTTATATTGTATTAAAAAAATTAGAATCAATTAAGAACTTGGGTGATAATTTCACCACGTATAAATTAAAAATTTATAACCTTTATGCAAGTTTTTATACAATCTATGTAAAATTTCCTCCATTCAAAATTAGTGCAAAATTTTGTGAAAATTTAGAGTCTTTATATTGAACCTTTATAAAAACATACAAATTAAGATTAAAAATAAAGGAACTAGATAAAATCTTTATCAATAACCTATATAAAGTGATGTAATAATTCCAACAAAAATTGTAATGTAGTTATAAAACCAATTTTTTCATACTTTTAAGAAAATGAAATCACTAGCTAACCATTTTTTTAGACATTAGTTAGGTTATAAATTAAATAATTGACCCACTATTAGTTCCAAAAGTTTTAAGTTGCTCAATAAAAGAGATGTTGCTAGCATTACTTGGATTATTAGCTTTGACAACTTTGGAAGATGTTGTCTTGCTAAAGTCTTTAAATCATGGTCCTCCTAGTTTTATGACCTTTGTTAATTACCAATAAATAGGATAAAGTGGAGGCCCTTCAAAGATAACCAAAGTGGAAATGAAGACGATCGTAGCCAATTTACATATTTTAGTTTAATAATCATATTTTAGTCGATACACTAATTTTAAATTTGAAGCAAAACATCAATTCTAACTAATGGTAAGAGAAAATAAGGGAAAAGAAAGATATTGTCTTTCAACAATGAGAGCTAGTGGAACCATGAAATTGGCCATGATAAAAAGATGGTAAGCTAGAGACACTCTTAAATTCATGCCATCATTTAAGGTAATGTTGTATAGCATATTCATCGCAATAAATGCTATTTGCACCACCACCATTAATAAAATCTACTTCATTGTTGTTGTTGGCTATTGTGTTACTAGCGAGATTGTTGCTAATATTAGTGGTGTAGCTTCACTCATTATTATCTCTCAGAACTTTCATAAGGGCAATGATGATTCTTCTTTAATTTGTATAATATTCTACACCAAATCTCTTTTAGTAGAGCCCATTGCACATTGAAGTTTAGCATTTAGCCTAAGTGATTACTGTTGATTTTGTTAATAATGTTTCAAACTTTTTCCTTTAAGCGATTGATTCAAATGCAATGTGGATATAGCTTGTTAGTTTGATAGATCGTTGGCATGTTGTGGAGGTGTTTTTCACAATGCTTATGGTTGTTGGGTTATATGTTTTTAGAAAAAATTGGAGCATGTGAATATCTTAGTTGCTGAGTTATAGGGCTTTTTAGCATAGAATAGGTAGTGGAAGCATATGGATTTTAAGTCAAACACTGTCGATACACTTCAAATTGAACAATTATAAATTCATTAATGCGATGTAAATAGGTGCAAATTGAATTTAAAACTTAGATTTAAATTGATACCTACAAAAAAAATATTTTTACTGGTATATACTTTTACAATTCCTATGAAAAATGTTATACATTATGTAAAATTTTCAATAAAAGTTGAAAATTTTATTATATAGAATTAAACTAGTAATATAACTTTAATGGATGAAATTATAACCTTTTAACTACTGGTTTCTAGGAAAAAATTGTGCAAATTTTTTTGAAAACTTTCCACCTTTTTTATCAAATTTTTATAAAAACTTGCAAAATCTTCCTTTATATATATATATAAACCTTAATTTTTTTGTTATTAGAAGGAAGTAAATTAACTCAGTATATTTACATATTTATAGTAAACCTAATGGCATTTAATTCTTTGCTAGAATTTGATTACTGATGATATTTTCCTTCTTCTATTTTCAATACTAGAAATATACATATAGCATATGATGCAATATTCCTTGTTATTGGGATGCTTTTTATATTGTATTGCCAAATTAGAATTAATTAAGAATTTGAGTGATAATTTTATCATTTACAAATTAAAATCTTTTTACCTTTATACAAAGTCTTTGTAAAATCTATGTAAAAATTTCCTTGTTTAAAATTAGTGCAAAATTATGAAAATTTAGAGGCTTTATATTAAATCTTTATAAAAAAATTGACAAATCAAAATTAACAAGAAAATAACTAGTTAAAATCTCTACAAGTGACCTATATAAAGTAATGCAATAATTCCAACAAAAAAAAAGGTAATGCTATTGTAAAACAACTTTTTCATATTCTCCAGAAAAAGAAATCAATACTTAACCATTTTTTCAAACATTAGTTGGCATATAAATTAAACAATTGACCTGCTAATAATTGTAAAAGTTTTAAGTTGTTAAAAAAAAGAGATGCTACTAGCATTGCTTGGATTATCATCTTCAATAACATCATAAGAAGTTATCTAGCTAAAAATTGTGCCTCTTGGAATTAGGGTCCTCCTAGTTTTGCTATGTAATGATAAATGGGATAAAATAGTGGCCTTCGAGGATAACATAAGTGAAAATGAAGATGATTTCAACTAAGCTACATATTATAGTTTAATAATCATATTTTAGTTGGTATGTTGATTTTAAGTTTGGAATGAAACATTAGTTCTAACTTTGTAACAAAGGAAAATAAGGAAGTAAAAGATATTAAATTTTAGCAATAGGAGCTAGTGGAACCATGAAATTGGCTGTGACAAGAAGCTAGTGAGTTGCAACCACTCATAAACTCATGCCATTATTTAGGGTGATCTTCTAGAGTATATTCACTATCGTAAATGCTATTTGCGCCGCCACCATAATAAATTGGCTTCACTTTGCTATTGACTCCTATGCTATTGGTGAATATGTTATTGTCATTAATGATATAGTTTCACTAGTCATTGTTTCTCAAAACCTTTGTGGAAGTGATGATGCTTCTTTTGTAATTTGTGTAATCTTCTGCATAAGATTATCTTCAATAGAGCCCATTGCACCTTTAAGTTGCCACATTTGCTTGCGTGATCCTTGTTAATTCTGCCAATGATGTTTTGGACATTTGCTCTATGTGATTAGTTAAAATGCAATGCGGATGTATTTTATCAATTTTGTAGAGGCATTTTTCATGATGATTTTAATTGTTAGGTTATGGATTTTAAGAAAAAATTGGAGCATTAGAGTATCTTAGCTATTGAATTATAGGGGTTATTTAGTATGGAATAAGCAGTGGAAGTGTATGAATTTTGAGTCAGACACGGCGGATGTAATTAGACTTGATCAGTGATGAAGCCGATGATTTGATATCAATAGGTGCAAATTTATGTACTTGAATTTAAAACTTAGATTTAAATTGACACCTACTAGAATAAATTTGTCCTAGTATATAATTTTTACAATTCTTATAAAAAATATTATACATTTTGTAAATTTTTCAATAAAAGTTGAAAATTTTATTATATAGAATTAAAATGGTAATATAGCTTAATCGATGAAATTGCAACCTTTCACATGTTTTTTCTAAGCAACATTTGTGAAAACTTGGCACTTTTTTTTTATTAAATTTTTGTAAAAACTTACAAAAATCTTCCTATATATATTTATATATTGAAGTATAACCCTTAATTTTTTGTTATTAAAAAGAGGTAAATTAACTCAGTATATTAGGAATAAACCTAATGGCATTTAATTGCTTACTAGAATTTGATTACTATTGATATTTTCCTTCTTCCACTTTCGATACTAGAAATATAAATATATTATGTGATGAGATATTCTTAGTTAATGACATACTTTTTATGTTGTATTCCTAAATTAAAATCAATTAAGAAATTGTGTGATAATTTCTCCGCTTACAAATTGAAAATTTTTAGCTTTTATACTACGTTTTTGTCAAGTCTACATAAATTTTGTTCCATTCAAAAGTAGTGCCAAATTTTGTGAAAATTTATAGCCTTTATATTGAACATTTATAATAACTTATAAATTAAAATTAATGATAAGGAAATTAGTTAAAATCTCCACAAATGACCTATATAAAGTGATGCAATAATTCAAACAAAAAAAAGTACTGTAATTATAGGCTACTTTTCCATATTTTAAAGAAAATGAAATCACTAGTTGACTAGTTTTTTAAACAATAGTTAGTTTATAAATTAAATAATTAACCCAATATTGCAAAAGTTTTAAGTTGCTTAAGAAAAAAGATAATCATTGCTTGAATTATTAGCTTTATCAATATTAGAAGAATTTATCTTGTTAAAAATCACACTTTTATGAAACATCGTCCTCCTTATTTTGCAAGGCTTGCTAATTATTGATAAATAGGATAAAGTGGAGGCCTTTGAAGATAATCCAAGGGAAAATAAAGATAATTTTACCTAAACTACCTATATTTTTGTTAATACACAAACTTTAAATTTGAAGTGAAACATAAAGGAAAATAAAAGAAGAGAAAGATATTACCTTTTAATAATGAGTGCCATTGATTTTAAAGTTATTACTGTTAGTGTATATACTCTAAAACTAATCATATTGGTGATTGTAATTTTGAATCATGTTATTTTAATGGCAATTTTAATTATTATATTTATATATATTGTCTACGTAATATATTCAATTATGATAATAACCTTAGAATAATTGTATTCTTAAATGTCCCTAGTCATATATCATTGTGGATTAGGTTGCTTTAATATGTTAAGACTAGCATGTGTGAAGACTTATATGGGATATTAAGTTTACACATGAGTACAAGTTAGAGAACTTGTATACTGGACCGACCCATATTAAGAATACTACATGGATCGTTATGAGTGTCATGAGTGGTTCTTAGTGATCATTATTAATCTGGTCCTTTGACATGAGATCACCAAGGTTCCTTACATGTGAGTTTCATATTTTGATACTATTCTATGTCACTAATGGTTGAGTGAATGCAAGGGTAGATATTGGATATGTCACATATCATGCGAAGGGGTTTGTGTGATCAAGATGGGATTTGTCCCTCTTATATAACAGGAGTAACATCTGTAGGCCCCTTGATTAAGTAAAGCTGAGAAAATGCATGGCCATGCTTAGATGAATTGACATGGGATGTCGATTACATTTGTTTCAATCAGCTTACTTAGGAATCAAGAAACCTTAAGATTGGGCTATATGGGAATAACACGGTTCATGTCTTGTACTCAATCTAGATGTATAGGACAAAAGGACATAGGTGATGGTTGCGTGTAAAGGTTTAGTCAAATCATCGATTTTCTCATTACTTGGGTAACAATGATGTGTTGCTAGATACCGATCATTGTTTATGATCATTAATATGATCAATGGTTATTGCCAATGTAATGAGAGCTTGTAGGGTCGCACACTTAGAGCCTAGTGAATTTGGAATTAATGGACCAAATTGTTTGGACCTAATATTTGGGAATTCATGTTATAATTATAAGGCCTAATAGTAAGCCTATAATTGTACATGGAATAAAGCCCAAACAGGTTAAGTTTTTCTATGCACCTATTTAAATAGGCTTGTTGGGTAATAATAGTTGATATGATTATCATTATTCACGCACCCTAAAAAGGCACAGAAAAATCCTAGCACCTTTCTTTGACCAAAACCCTTGAAGTGGCATAGCTAGCACTACGAGGTGAAAGGAGATCAATTCCAATCGGTGTTTGTGTGGACATTCATCGGTGATTCACGGGTTCATGTGGATACTTCAGAGTCCTTGGCCGAAAGGAAGCTGAAGAGGTGATCAACGACCGAGTTCTAGAGTCATCAACAAAGGTATTGAACGAACCCTTATTCCAATTTAACATTTTTGCATGGATTCAGTGGATGGGATCGATTTATTACGCTCCGCTCATATGGCTCTCGATCCCAACAATTACTGATTTTAGTTTTAATTAGTGACAATGGAAAATAAAGGAAGAGAAAGATATTACCTTTCAATAATGAGACTTAGTGGAACCATGAAATTAACTGTGATAAGAAGTTAGTAAGCCATAAACACTTTTAAACTCATGCTATCATTTAAGGTAATCTTGTAGAGTACATTCACTATAGCAAATGCTATCTACACCACCACTATTAATAAAACTAGCTTCACCATTATCATTAGCTGCTATGCTACTCATGAGTGTGTTGTTGACTTTGGTGGTGTAGCTTTAATCATCATTGTGTCTTGAAACCTTCATAAGGGTGACAATGATTCTTTCATAACTTGGATAATCTTTTGCATAAAATTTCTTTTAGCATAAGCCATTTGTTAGGTTTCACATACATTTAAGTATAGTAGAATTTCAAAATTTTTTGTGAAATCTTCCTAAAACAATGCACAGGAACATAAATCAAGAAAATATGTAGACAAGGATTACCTTTTGGAGTATGAATTACGAATCACAAGCACAATCAAGCGATGGTGCCTTTACAGTATCCACATAAAGTGAATGATAATTTTTCAATCTTCGCAAATCTACTAGGAAGCACTATTCTCACAAAGGAACATGGTTCTAGTGCATCTATTGTTTTTTAGTGGCATGCGTATTTTAAAAGCACCATTTCTTTCTTAATTTTATTCAACTACTAATACCTATCCCTATTATGGTGAGAGTGAGGAGATATTGGATTTATCTATTAATTATCTAATATTACTTTAATATTAATAACTACATGTTATTAGATAATAACATTATCCCATAATATAATTATCTAATATCAAATGACATAATTATCTGATATTACTTTAATATTAGATAATATCATATAATATACTATATATTATGTGAATAATATATTATTACTTTAATATATATATACATATACACTAAATAATAAGCCCAATTAATAGGATTTTAGTCTAACTAAAGCCTAATTAATTACTGTCTCATTCTTACTCCTCTTGTGTAACCCTGTAAGTTTTTACTATATTGGTAATGACTCATTAGTAGATCATAGATAGTGAATGGTATCTAACAATACATTACTGCCATTCAAATAGTAAGAATGTTTATGATTCAACATTCACCTAATGTGTGAACAATACTTTATAACATAGTCATTTTGTAATGATATCGAAATCAAACTAGAGGTACGGAATATGTCATCCTTGTCAATGTTTAATCCATATCTTTTGATATTGAGTAGACTAACTTAAACAAATGATTAATATCATATATTGATCTATTTGAGCATGATCATGCATTTCTTAGTCTCACTCAATCAAAGGGGCTATGGATATCACTCTTTTTATACAGGAGGAATAAAATCTCATCGATATCACTTGTGTCCTTCTGCATGATTCATGACACATCCAATCAATACCCTATGTGTCATCCTGATTAAAGGTAATATAGGATGACATCAAAGTGTGTAACTCCTCATGTAAGGAACATAGTGACTTTAGATTAAAAGACTACGTGCATGGTGGTCACATGAGAATAACTAAGAACATATGATAATTCATGTAGTATTCTTATAGCAGGTCAGTCCAATATATTTGTTCATTAATAATGTGCTCAAGTATTAACTTAATATCACATATCCATGATTAACAATCATCAGTCACGATACATACTAGTCTTGATGTACTATTGCTATCCCTTTCATAATAATATTTGACTAGAGACATTTTAGAAATAGTATAACTCTTCCAGGGATAATTATTATATTAAGTTATAAATTATACAAACATTAAAATCAAACAAAATATAACATTGTCTAAAATAAAATATGATACATTATGTATTATTACAATCATCTTATGATTGACTTATAAGACACACACATACCAACACCATTGCACCATGAAGTTGTTACATTTGACTTGAGTAATCACTATTGGTTTTACCAATAATGTGTTAGATTACTCCTCCAATAGATAAGGCTTTAAAAATGTTGATAGACACTTGCTCATCTTGAATATGTAAAGTTAGCTTTCCTTTCTGCATATCAATTAGAGCTCGTCCAGTTGCAAGAAATGGTTTCTCAAGAATAATAGGAATTTCCTAGTCTTCTTCCATGTCAAGCATTATGAAATCTGCTGGGAAGATGAATCTATCAACTTTTACTAGCACATCTTCAAGGATTCCACGTGGATGCTTTATTGAACAATTTGCTAGCTACAATAACACTGTAGTTAGTTTCACTTCTCCTAATCCTAATTTCTTGTAGATAAATAATGGTATCAAATTCACACTTGCACCAAGGTCATATAAGGCTTTTTCGAATTCACATTGTCCAATGGTGTAGGGTATACAGAAACTTCTAGGAGCTTTTAGCTTTTGCGGTAATTTCTTCTATAGAATCACACTGCATTCCTCAGTTAAGGCTATAGTTTTGAAATCCTCTAGTTTACGTTTCTTTGACAAGATTTCCTTCATGAATTTTGTGTAATTAGGCATCTAGGCTAGAACTTCCATAAATGGGATGTTGATATGCAACTTCTTAAACACCTCCAGAAACTTGTTGAATTGCTTATCTAGCTTAGCTTTCACCAATCTTTGAGGATATAGAATTGGGGGTGTTGGGATCGGAAGCCAAACAAGCACAGCGGAATTAACCGATCCTAGCTAACGGATCCATGCAAAATGTTATATTAGAATAGGATTCGATCAATACCTTTCCAATGACTTAGGGACTTGTTCATTATTCAGCTCTTCGACTTCCTTTCGATCGAAGACTCTGAGGTATCCACACGAACTCGTGAATTACCAGCAAATGTCTCACGTCCACCAATTGAAATTCACCTCCTTTCGTTTCATAGTGCTAGCTACGCCTTCCAAGGGTTCAAAAGAGTTGCTAAGTTTTTCTATATTAGGGATGTGTGAATAATCATGTATAATTACCTAACAAGCCTATTTAAATAAGTGCATAGAAAATCTTAACTAATTGGGTTTTGTTTCATGTATAATTATAGGCTTATTATTGGGCATTATAATTATAACATAGAATTTTCAAATATTAGGTCTAAACAATTTAGTCTATCAATTTCAAATCCACTAGGCTCTAAGTGTGCGACCCTACAGGCTCTCATTACATTGGTAATGATTATTAATCATATTAATGATCATAAACAATGAGTGGTGTCTAACAACACATCATTGTTACCCAAGTAATGAGAAAGTCGGTGATTTAACTAAACCTTTACACATGATCATCATCTATATCTTTTTATCCTAAACATCTAGATTGAGCACGAGACATGGATTGTATCATTCTCGCATAGCCAAATCCAAAGGTTTCTAAATTCCTAGGTAAGCTGACTGAAGCAAATATAATTGACATTCCATGTCAATTCATCTAAGTATGGCCATGTATTTTTTGAGCTTTACTTAATTAAGGGGCCCATATATGTCACTCCTATTATATAGGAGGGATGAATTCCATCTTAATCACACAAATCCCTCCATATGATATGTGATATATCCAATAACTATCCTTGCATTCACTTAACCATGAGTGACATAGAGTAGTATCAAAATATGAAACTCACATGTAAGGAATCTTAGTGATCTCAGGTCAAAAAACTATATTAATAATAATTACTAAGAATCACTCATGACACTCATATAACGATCCATGTAATGTTCTTAGGGTAGGTCGGTTAGTCCAATATACAAGTTCTCTAACTTGTACTCATGTGTAAACTTAATACCTCATATAAGTCACTATACATGCTACTCTTAACATATCAAAATAACCCAATCCTCAATGATGTACGACTAGAAAAATTTAAGAATATAATTATTCTAAGTTTATTATTATAATTAAATATATTACACAGATAATATATGTATAAATATGATAATTGAAATTGTCATTAAAATAACATGATTCAAATTTACAATCATTAATATGATTGGTTTTAGCGCATATACACTAACAAAGGGAATATATGGTGGAGGATTATCTAGAAAAGTCATTCTTCTTGGAATCACTTCATTTTCTTTTTTAGTTTCTTCAGCATCTTCTTCTCTCAATTTTTTTTCTTTTTTTCATGTTTCTTTCTTGGTTTTGGCTCGTCCAACTACTTCCCACTTCTTAATGAAATAGCTTTTACATGCTCTCTAGGGTTTCTTTTAGTGTTATTGGGTAAAGTGCCTAGTTATTTAGAATTTAGCATGCTTGCAATTTGGCCCATCTTCACCTCTAGACTTTTAATTGAGGTTGCTTGACTTTGCAGGATTACTTCTTGGCTCTTAAGTATAGCCTCTGTTCTAGCCATGAATTAGGAAGTATTCATGGTTAATTGAGCCAGTTCATCTTCTAAATTTGCCTTTGGTTGCAGTGGTGGTTACTAAATTTGTTATTGATAGTTCCCTTGAGTTTTGAACACATTTTGATTATTCTTCCATCCCAAATTAGAATGATTTCTCCATTTTGGATTGTATATGTTCAAGAAAGGGTCGTTTTGATAGTTTTGATTCCCTATATAGTTTGCTTATTTAGGTTAAGAAAGCTTGAATGAATTACCTTCTTGGCATTATGTGATTATGTGAGGACCATCACATAGATCACAAGCATCTATAAGAGCTTTAATTGCATTTGCTTGAGCTGATAGTGAGCTCACTTGCTTAGATATAAAGGTAACCTAAGAAGATAAAACGGTTAAAATGTCTAGCTCATAAACTCTAAGTGCTCTCTTTAAAGTGTTGCATTTAAAGGGCCACTAGTAAGCATTTGCTGCCATCTCTTTCAATAGCTCTATAGCAGCTTCTATACTTTTTCCCATTAAGGATCCACCAACTACAACATCTACAAGTATTCTATTAGCATTAGACAATCCATTGTAGAAAGTATGTAACTATAGCCAAACTGGTAGCCCATGATGAGGACATCTTCGTAATAGCTCCTTGTACTTTTCCTAAGTTTTATAGAGGCTTTTTATGTCATATTAGGTGAAAGAAGCAATCCTATTTCTTATTTTTACAGTTTTAGCTGGAGAGAAGAATTTTGCTAAGAATTTATATGCTAACACATTCCATGTAATGATGCTTCCCATTGATAAAGAGTATAACTAACTTTTAGCCTTATCCCTAAGTGAGAAAGGGAAGAGTCACAACTTTATGGCATCATTAGAAATGCCATTATGCTTGAATGTATCAAAAATTTCTAGAAATCCAGCTATATGTGAATTTGGATCTTTTATTGGAGAACCACCAAATTGATTTGTTTGTATCATTTGAATGAAAACTAGCTTAATCTCAAAGTTGTTAGTTAGTATAGGTGGTCTCTTGATCCCATAAATAGTGTCTATAATTATTGGTGTGGCATAGTCATGGAGTGCTTTCGTATCTGCTCCTTCCTCTCTTGGAGTTGCCATTATATCACTCTAATCTACAATTAACTACTTCTGTACGTTTCGATTTCTTTAATAGGTTTTCTTAATCTCAAAATTAAAAAGCAACGGCTCAATTATTTTCGATCTGATCATACACTAGGGCAAAACTTGAAAAGAGAAAAGAGACACAAAAAAATGTAAAATAAAAACTAAATTAGGATTAAGATTACTTAATATTGATATTAATGATAACAATCCTCGGTAACGGTGCCAAAAACTTATTATGTGTAAAATGGTTTATCAATTAGTGCAAGTGTACACTATTGTAAATAAGTAATAAAATAATTAGTAAAGTATCGTTCCTACGAGGATTGTTTCACTAAGTACCAAAATTAATAACCTTAATATTATTTGACAAATCGATTAGTTAGAACTGAAGTAACTACATAAAAATTTATGAAGAGTAATAGGAATGAAAATGAAAACCTTTGGAGTAAAAATAGATATGAGTAAAGTCCTAAGGATTAGATTTTACTTAACAATTTCAGATTGAATCACCTATCTGCTCTAATCTAATTTTAATCTTTCTAATTGATAATCGAGTTTCCCTAAATTAATTACTAGCCTCTTCTAAGGTCAAGTATTTCTATCACTAATTGTTAATTCACTATATTCCTATGTGAATTAAAACAACTAATCATGCATTAAGATTTATGGAATTCATTAAGACTACACAAACCATATGAATATGTTTCTATTACATATGCAGTTTATGGTTTTAATTATAGGATCCATATACATGTATCTCCTTTTGATCTCAACATGCAAATTAAGTTCATTCAAAAGGTGACCAATCAATTGGAAGCATTAAGAATAATAATTTAAACTTAATCATGGAGAAGAAAATTAAAATTAGTTTCAATATATTAGAATTCAATATATCATTATTAAGCTATGTTATCACCCTAGGAAGATAAAGGTTTAGGACATAATGAAATTAAAAACAAACTTAAAATAAAATGAAAACATCATAACATTCATGATCAAAACATAAAGATATAATTACAAATGCATGAAGATACAAATTGTAGCCATCCATATAGGAGGACTACCTAGCCCTCCATCAAGGAGGCATGCAAGAAGAACTAAAAATGCATGAACTAAACTACCCTCTAAGATGATTTTCCCAAATGTATTATGCTCCATGATATTTATAGATGAGTGGGTGCAAGGATTTCAACTTGTTTAACCATCAATCTAGACCATTAGCTACTAACTTTGACTATTAGCTACTAACCTTAATTCTCGCAACAACCAGTCTTCAGGATTGTAGCTAACTTTTGATAATTAAAATGGTTGATTCACATTTTTTAGTCAACATGAGAGTTGTGGAGCTGAATCTTAGATTTAAAAAACATTAAAGAACTCCTAAATTAGACATCTATAGCTCTAGTTATGGTTAAATTAGTAAATAAAGGTCAGATTCAGCCAGAGCCACTATTTCAACTTATAAGCAATATTTGACATCCTTAAAGGCTGAATTGGGCTCTTCTTGAAACATGAAAGTTGTAGGATTTTTTCTTAACTTTTGATCCATATAAAGAATGACCTAATTTGATATCTAGAGCTCTAAATATGATTCAAAACCTGAAACAGGGTTAAAATCCAACATTATCTGAAAAAAATTAAATTCTTCTCAAAATCACAACCTATCCACAAAAATGCAACCAAATTATTAAGTTAAGCTTAGAGAACGTCAAAAAATGCATCATATGAGGAAAAATAAATATGTAAATATTTTACTTATCAAATTCCTCTACACTTAGCTTTTAAACGTCTTCGGACAAACACAAAAAAAAAACTAATACTAATACTAATCTTCCATGAGATCAAAAGTGCAAAATCATAAAAAGACAACAATTAAAGTACAAAGATATCATAGCATTTATGAATCAACAAATCTTGACATCTAAAACTAAAAAGGGATTACAACTTTATCTGAGAAGGAATGAACCGAGATGATAAAATCGCTGCAACTCATCATCTCTCAAGTGTTTAAGGGTAAGTGTTTTACTCAAATTCAACCTATTGAAGATTCCATTACCATAAGCTTGCATAAATTCTCAATTTTCACTACCTGATTCATATGCACATTTCAAATTAAAAGGTCTTATTAAGAGTTATAATGAGACTAAGGTTTAAGGGAAGATATAATTGGGATATTAAAGGTTAAAATGAAGAAAGAAATCAATAGAGCAATTGAAGCATGGGTAATCAATGAATAATTTTTATCTTAGCATAGCAACCTAACATTTAAATTCAAATACCTATCCAATTCTTTTCTTTTTTTATTTTTTCTTATTTATTTTTTATTTTTTTTAAATTTTTTATTTTTTTTATTTTTAGAAGAAAACTCTTGCAACTTTGAAGGTAATAATATATATACCCCTAGACTTTGTCAAGAACCCATCTTACAAAGATTCAAATGCTCTACTAATATCTAGGGTTAGGTAAAGACACTTGATATTTCATTAAATGACATGTTAATGGGCTAAAAACAAAGAAATGGTTAATCAAGCTTAAAAGGGCTTATCAATGGTAAAATTGCAAGGTTGGCTATTTGGTTCTAGGTAGTCTTAACTAGATTTTATACAAGTTTTAGAGTGACAATTTAATAAGTGAATATCACACACAAGAAATATAGTGATTAAACAAGTAGGCTCAAAAGCTCATGGTTAAGGGGTTCTAACTCAGTCTATTCAACTCAAAATTCATTGCCAAACCTATCAATTCTGAGAAGCAAGAAAGTTGTTCAATCATACTCTAAAATCTTTAAAAAAATTTTTAAGGATGCATATCAAGAGCTAAAAATAACTCTTTACTCAACCATTCTTTTCATATATAATAAATCTCATGGTTTTACTAACAAAATCACCTAACAAAAGTTTTTTTTTCTCCCCCTAACGTAATATAGACATTGTCCCTAATATTTTCAATAGATTAGTAAATGTGTTTATTAAATAGGAAACTCATAGGCAATTCACACATAAAAGAAATTTTGGGAGTAAAATCATAAAAGTAAAGAAAGTATAAAATAAAGCCCTAAGGATTAAATTTCACTTAACAATTTTGGATTGAATCATCTATTTACTTTAATCTAATTTTAATCTTTTTGATTGATAGTCGAGTTTGCCTAAATTAATTACTAACCTCTTCCAAGGTCAATTAATTCTATCATTAATTATTAATTTGTTATATTCATATGTGAATTAAAATAACTAATCATGCATTAAGATTTATGGAACTCATTAAGACTACACAAACCATATGTATACATTCCTATTTCATATGCAGTTTATGGTTTTAATTATACGATCCATACACATGTATCTCCTTTCGGTCTTAATATGCATATTGAGTTCCTTCAAAAGGTGGCCAATTAATTGAAAGTATTAAAAATGATAATCAAAACTTAATCAAGGAGAAGAAAATTGAATTTAGTTTCAATAAATAAGAATTCAATCTATCATTATTAAGTTATGTCATTACCTTAGGAAGATTAAGATTTAGGACATAATGAAATTAAAAACAAACTTAAAATAAAATGAAAACATCATAACATTCATGATCAAAACATAAAGATACAATTATAAATGCATGAAGATAGAAATTGTAGCCATTCATGTAAGAGGTAAAACCATCCATATAGAAGAACTACCTAACCTTTCATCAAGGTGGCATGTAAGAAGAACTAAAAATGCATGAACTAAACTACCCTCTAAGATGATCTCCCTAAATATCTTCTGCTCCTTGTTATTTATATATGAGTGGGTGCAAGGATTTCAACTTGTCTAACCATCAAACTTGACCATTAGCTACTAAGCTTAATTCTCGTAGCAACCATTCTTCTGGATTGATGCTAACTTTAGATAATTAAAACTATTGATTCAACATAAGAGTTGTAGAACTGAATCTTAGCTTTAAAACATAATAAAGAACTCCCACATTTGACATTTGTAGCTCTAGTTATGGTCAAATTAGTAAGCAAAGGTTAGATTCGGCCAAAACCACTATTTCAATTTCTTATTAATATTTGAAGTCCTTAAGAGCTGAATTGGGTTTTTCTTGAAACATGCAAGTTGTAGGATTTATTCTTAGCTCTTGATTCATATAAAGAATGACCCAATTTGATATCTAGAGCTCTAGATGTAACTTAAAACCTATAATAAGGTTGAAATCCAACATTATCCAACAAATCTAATTTCTTCTCAAAATCATAACCTATCCATAAAATGTAACCAAATTTATTAAATTAAGTTTAGATAACATCCAAAATTGCATTATATAAGGTAAAATAAATATATAAATATTTTACTTATCAAATTTCCTCACATTTGGCTTTTGGACATCTTTAGACAAACATAAAATCAAAAACTAATACAAATCGTCCCATGATATCAAAAGTGCAAAATTATAAGAAAATCAACAATTAAAGTACAAGTATATCATAACATTCATGAATCAACAAATCTTGACATGTAAAATCAAAAAGGAATTTCAACTTCATCTGAGAAGGAATAAACTAAAATGATAAAATCACTGTAACTCATCATCTCTCAAGTGTTTAAGGGTAAGTGTTTCACTCAAATTCAACCTATTGAAGATTACACTACCATAGGCTTATGTGAATTTCAATCTCCATTACTTGATTCACATGCACAATTCAAATTAAAAGGCCTTATTAAGGGTTGTAATGAGGCTAAGGTAAAAGGAAGATAAAATAGGGTATGAAAGGCAAACAAAGAAAGAAATTAATAGAGCAAAAACATGGGTAATCTTTGAACACTTTTATCTTAACATAATAACCGAAGATCTAAATTTAACTACACATCAATTTCTCTCTTCTTTTTTTTATTTTTATATTTTTTTTAGAAAGCCCTTGCAACTTTGAAGTTAATGATGCAAATACTCCCACACTTTGTCAAGAACCTATTTTACAAAGATTTAAATGTTCTACTAATCCCTAAGGTTAAGTAAAGACATTTGATACCTCAATAATAATGAGTTAATAGGCTAAAAACAAAGAAATGGTTAATTAGTCTCAAAGGGGCTTTTTAATGGTAAAACTGCAAGGAGCAAAAGACATATAGGGAGATCATCTTATAGGGTAGTTTAGTTCATGCATTTATAGTTCTTCTTGCATGCCTCCTTGATGGAAGGCTAGGTAGTCCTCCTATATGGATGGTTTTACCTCCTACATGGATGGCTATAGTTTCTATCTTTATGCATTTGCAATTGTATCTTTGTATTTTGATCATAAATGTTATGATGTTTTCATTTTATTTTGAGTTTATTTTAATTTCATTATGTCCTAAATCTTCATCTTCCTAGGGTGATGACATAGCTTAATAATGATGGATTGAATTCTAATTTATTAAAACTAATTTCAATTTTCTTCTCCTTTATTGAGTTTAAATTATTATTTTTAATGCTTTCAATTGATTGGGCATCATTTGAATGAACTTAATATTCATATTAAGACTGGAAGAAGATACATGTGTATGGATCCTATAATTAGGACCATAAACTGCATATGAAATAGGAACATATTCCTATGATTTGTGTAGTCTTAATAGGTTCCATAAATCTTAATGCATGATTAGTTGTTTTAATTCACATAAAAATATAGTAAATTAACAATTAATGATAGAATTACTTGACCTTGGAAGAGGGTAGTAATTAATTTAAGAAAAATCCACTATCAATCAAAAAGATTAAAATTGGATTACAGTAGATAGAAGATTCAATTCAAAATTGTTAAGTGAAATCTGATCCTTAGGGCTTTACTCATATCTATTTTTACCCCAATTGTGTACATTTTCATTTCCATTACTCTTCATAAAATTTTTATTTAGTTACTTTAATTCTAACTAATCGATTTTCCAAATAGTGTTAAGGTTATTAATTTTGGTAATTAGTAAAATAATCCTTGTAGGAATGATACTTTACTAATCACTTTATTACTTGTTTACGACAATGTACACTTGCATTAATTAATAAACCATTTCACACTTAATAAGTTTTTAGCACCATTGCCGGGGATTGTTATCATTAATATCAATACCAAGTAATCTTAATCCTAATTTGATTTTTATTTTACATTTTTTTAGTGTCTTTTATCTCTTGTTAGGTTTACCTCAGTGTATAACTAGATTGAAAATCATTTAGCTACTATTTTTTTATTTCAAGATTGAGAAAACCTATTGAAGAAATCAAAAGTACGAAAGTAGTCAACTATAGATCAAAGTGAAGCAATGGCAAATCCAAAAGAGGAAGGAGCAGACACCAAAGTACTCCGTGACTATGCCACATTAATAGTCATGGATACTATTTCTAGGATCAGGAGACTGTTTATACTAACTAACAACTTTGAGATCAAGCTAGCTATCATTCAAATGATGCAAGAAAATGAATTTGGAAGTTTTCCATTAGAAGATCTAAATACATATATAGTTAGCTTCTTGGAAATTTGTGATACATTCAAGTGTAATGGCATTTCTGATGATGCTATAAGGTTGTAACTTTTTCTTTTCTCACTTAAGCATAAGGCTAAAAGATGGTTACACTCTCTATTAGTGGGAAACATCACTACATGGAATGTGTTGGCATAGAAATTCTTAGCAAAATTCTTCCCTCTATCCAAAATTGCAAAAATGAGAAATAAGATTGCTTTATTCACCTAACATAACATGGAAAGCCTCTATGAAGCTTAAGAAAGGTACAAGGAGCTGTTATGAAAATGTTTTCATCATAAGCTACCAGATTGGCTACAATTGTAGACTTTCTACAATGGATTATCTAATGCTACTAGAACACTTGTAGATGTTGCAGCTGGTGGATCTTTAATGCAAAAAAGCATAGAAGTTACTATGGAGCTGTTCTAGGAGATAGCGACAAATGCTTACCAATGGCCTTCTGAAAGCATCACTTTAAAGAAAGTACTTAGGGTTTTTGAGCTAGACATCCTAACAACTTTTACTTCTTAAGTTACCTCTATATCCAAGCAAGTGAGTTCACTAATAGCTCAAGCAAATGCAATTAGAGCTCCTGCAGATGCTTGTGATCTATGTAGAGGTCCTCATATGAGCATATAATGCTAAGAAGGTAATCCATTCAAGCTTTTTTAACCTGAACAAGCAAACTATGTGGGGGATCAAAGCCATCAAAATGACCTTTTCTCAAACACATACAATCTAGGATAGTGAAATCACACTAATTTAGGGTGGAAGAATAATCAAAATGTGTTTAGACCTCAAAGGAACTATCAATAATAAATTCAGCAACCACCACCACAACTAAAAGTGAATTTACCTTGAATACTTCCTAATTCATAGCTAGAATAGAGGCTACACTCAAGAGCCAAGAAGTTACCCTGCAAAGTTAAGTAACCTTAATTAAAAATCTGGATGTGCAGATAGACCAAATTGTAAGCATACTGAATTCTAGATAACTAGGCACTCTGCCTAGTGAAACTGAAAGAAACCTTAAGGAGCATGTAAAGGCTATTTCTTTTAGAAATGAGAAGCAATTGAATGAGCTAGAACCAAGAATGAAACATGAAAAGAAAAAAATGAGAGAAAAAGATGGTGAAGGAACTCAAAAAGAAGATGAAGTAATTTTGGGAAGAATGAGCTTTCTAAATAATCCATCACCATATGTTCCTCGAGTTCCATATCCTCAAAGATTAGTGAAAGCTAAGCTAGACAAGCAATTCAACAAGTTTTTAGAGGTATTTAAGAATTTGCATATCAATATCCCATTTGCTGTAACTCTTGCCCAGATGTCTAATTATGCAAAATTCATGAAGGAGATCTTGTCAAAGAAACGTAAACTGGAGGATTTTCAAATAGTAGCCTTAATTGAGGAATGCGGTGTGATTCTATAGAAGAAATTACTATGAAACCTCAAAGATCCTAAGAGTTTTTGCATACATTATACCATTGGATAGTGTGAATTTGAAAAAGACTTATGTGACCTTGATGTAAGTGTGAATTTGATGCCATTATCCATCTACAAGAAATTGGGATTGCGAGAAGTGAAACTAACTACAAATCACTGCAACTAGCAAATCATTCAATAAAGCATCCATATGGAATCCTTGAAGATGTGTTAGTAAAAGTTAATAAATTCATCTTCCCAATGGATTTCAATGTGCTTGATATGGAAGAAGACCAAGAAATTCTTATTATTCTTAGGAGACCATTTCTTGTAACTGGACGAGCTCTAATTGATATGTAGAAGGGAAAATTGACTTTACATATTCAAGATGAGCAAGTGTCCTTTAACATTTTTAAAGCCTTATCTTTTCCTAACAAGGGTGATACCAATTTTAAGGTTGATTCAGTAAGTAGCTACACCAAAGAAGTAGTAGATGAAATTTGCTCTAATGAACCTTTAATAGTTAGCGTGATGGGCATGTCTCACACTATTGATCTCAAAATCTTAGAACAAGTCAACTACCTAGAAGTTAATTCATTAATTTTCATAAAAAGACCATTTAAAGATTTAGGAGAAAGACCAATTGAAAAGCCATCAAACTTGGAGCTAAAAACATTGCCCACTCATTTCAAGTATGCTTTTCTGGAAGAAAATTCAACCTTACCGGTTATCATTTCATCTAACTTAACCTCTGAAAAAGAAGAAAAGCTGCTGGGAGTTTTAAGATAATACAAATTTGCACTAAGATAGTCGATTGCAGATATTAAAGGAATAAACCCTTCAATCTGCATGTATAAAATACTACCAGAAGAAGATGCCAAGCCATTTATAGAACATTAAAGAAGGATCAATCCAAATATAAAAAAGGTAGTTCAAAAAGATGTAATAAAATGGCTAGATGCTAATATTATATACCTAATTTCTAATAGTCTGTGGGTAAGCCTTGTACAAGTTGTGCTAAAAAAAGGAGGAATGATGGTGGTGTTAAATAAAAATAATGAGCTAATCTCATAGAGAACAATGATCAAATGGAGAGTCTGCATTGACTACCAAAAGCTTAATAAAGCCACCAGAAAAGATAATTTCTCTCTACCATTCTTAGATTAGATGTTAGATAAATTGGAAGGACAACCTTATTTTTGCTTTCTTGATGGATACAGTAGCTATAACTAAATTTTGATTGCTCTAGAAGATCAAGAAAAAATAACTTTTACTTGCCGATATGGAACATTTGCCTTTAAAAAATGCCTTTTGGATTATGCAACGCTCCTATAACCTTCCAGTGGACAATGATGGCAATTTTCTCAAATATGGTAGAGAGATTTATGGAAGTATTCATGGATGATTTCTTAGTGTTTGGAAAGTCTTTTGATCACTGCTTAACTAACTTAAAAAAGGTATTGCAATGCTATATGGAGACCAATCTTGTATTAAATTAGGAAAAATGCCACTTTATGGTGAAAGAAGGCATCGTGCTGCGACACAAAGTTTTAATTCATGGAATTGAAGTTGGTCAAGCAAAAATTGAAATAATAGAAAAATTATCTCCACCTTTGACAATCAAAGGCATAAGAAGTTTTCTAGGTCATGCTAGATTTTATAGGCAATTCATCAAAGACTTCTTAAAGATTATAAAGCCGTTATACAAGTTATTGGAAAAAGATGTTCCATTTGTATTCGATGAGAATTACATGTGAGCATTCCAAACCTTGAAAAAAGCCCTAATTCCGGCGCCAATCATCATTGCTCCAAATTGAAGTTTCTCGTTCAAAATAATATGTGATACAAGTGACTATGCAGTTAAAGCAGTCTTAGGCTAGAGAAAAGACAAGATTTTTCTTGAATTTATTATGCTAGTCAAACACTCAATGAAGCCTAAATAAATTATGTAACAATTGAAAAGAGCTCTTTGCTGTTGTATTTGCATTTGACAAATTTAAAGCCTGATTAATTGGCTTAAAAGTCATAGTCTAGACAGATCACTCAGCAATAAAATACTTGATAGAAAAGAAAAATGCAAAGCTTAGACTAATCAGATGGGTACTTTTACTATAAAATTTTGACTTAAAGATCAGAGACAAGAAAGGGACCAAGAACCTTATTACAAATCACCTTTATCGACTTAAACTTCCTAAGTTTAAGCTAGAATTCCCAATCTAAGAGGCCTTTCTAGATGAGCAGCTATTTAATATAATATTAATGTTAACCTCGTGGTATGCTAACTTTGTGAATTATCCAGCAAGTGGGATAATGCCATATAAGCTCTTTGGACAACAAAGAAAGAAGTTCCTAACCGATATGAAGTATTACTTCAAGGAAGATCCATTCTTATATAAACATTACCCAGATAGAATCATTATGAGGTATGTTCCTGAAGAAGAAATGACTAGTATCCTTTTCCATTATCATTCATCCTTTTATGGTAATCATTTTGGAGCAAATCAAATTGCTACTAAAGTCTTTCAGTTTGGATTCTATCAGCCTACTCTATTTAAGGACTCTCAAACCTATATAGCTGCTTGTAATAAATGCCAGAGAATAGGAAACATCTCTTAAAGACATGAAACCCCATTAACCAACATCTTGGGGGTAGAATTGTTTAACATATGGGGTATTAATTTTATCAGCCCCTTTCCATCTTCATTCAATAACCAATTTATTCTAGTGGTTGTAGATTATGTATCTAAATAGGTAGAAGCAATAACTTCTCCTACAAATGATTCTAGAGTGGTTATGAAGTTCTTGAGGAAAAATAAATTCATAAGGCTCAGGGTGCCTAAAGCAATCATGAGTGATGGAGGTAAGCATTTCTGCAATTAGCAACTTCAATCTGTGCTCACTAAATATAGAGTAACTCACAAGGTTGCAGCCCCTTATCATCCACAAACTAATGGGTAAGTAGAGATATCAAATAGAAAGCTGAAATGGATTATAGAGAAGGTAGTAAATTCTAATAGGAAAGATTAAGCAAAAAAGCTGGATGATGCATTATTAACCTACAGAATAGCATTCAAGACCCCAATTGGTACATCTCCTTACTAATTAGTATATGGCAAGGCATGTCATCTTTCAATTAAATTGGAGCATAAGCCATATTAAGCAGTAAAGGTATTAAATTTTGATTTGAAGATAATTAGTGAAATGAGGCTAATGTAGCTAAATGAACTTGAAGAATTTCACTAACATGCTTATAAAAATGCCAAGCTTTATAAGGAAAAGACAAAAATGTGCCATGATAAGAGAATTATGAGGAGAAAGTTCACATCAGGCTAGGAAGTACTTCTCTACAACTCAAAATTGAAACTCTTTCTTAGAAAATTGAGATCAAGGTGGTTAATACTTTTTATTGTGGTTCAAGTATGGCCATACGGAACTGTAGAGATTTAAGATGGTGATTGGAAACTCAAAGTGAATGAACAAAGATTAAAAGAATACAATGACAGAGCATTTAACACCCTGAAGACTGTCATCACACTCGAAGAACCAATTAGTAAGTTCTGATAATAAATAAATAAATAAATAAATAAATAATAAAGAAATTATGCTAATAATAAGGTTAGGACTTTATCTAACTATAGACGTTAAAGAAGGGTGGCTACTTGGAAGGCAATCTAAGACTTCTTTCTCTACTCATTCATTTTCTCTCCTGATTCACTTAAGCACACATTGTACAGCATTTTCACTAACAATTTTAGTTTTCATCATGAAGGAATCCCTTGCAAAGCTTAGAATCAAGTTCTCTACTCTTCCTCAAGATATGCTCAGAAGGATCTACAACTATTGACTTGAAAGAATGAAGACATTTAAGCATTTGGGCCTTCCTAAGAATATACGTTGGATCATTGAAGCTAAGGTATGTTTAGCAAGTGAGTTTAATAAATCATTTGTTAAACATATGTCAGGAATAGGAAGAAGTTCTTACTCTAAAAAAAGAAAAGCTAAATGAATGAGAAATTACCATAAGTGTATGAGGTGGAACTATAATAAGCTCTATAGGAATAAAGGAATAGTTTTGATAAATTGAGAAGACAAAATCTAATTCATAAAGGATGGATTAAGTAAAGAGCCATTGGATGATATCATTCAGACTCTTGAGACATATCCTAATAGAGATGTTCATGTTATTCTTCTTGATTTAATGAATTATTCAATACAGAAAAGGAGTGCTATATTCTTAGCAATTTGATAGTAAAAGATCGTATTTGCCAATTTATAAGAAAACTGGATGGGAAACAAATCCTTAACTCATAGAAGCTGTTCAAGCCGTTATTAGACATAAAACTAAAGGAAGATGTGAGCTATAATCACAACTACTATACATATTAATGCTTGTCTGCTCTTTCTTTCCTTTTTATTTTATCTTTTTAGTTACTTTTTGACTCTCTTTACATTCTACTTTGTTTAATTTCTTCACACCATCATTACACTTAATAGTTCTTCGAAACATTTTCAAACTTCTTCTAACAATGCTTAATTTGCATGATATTCTTGTTACTATATTTGTATTATAAAATAGCCATTCTCACAATTATTAATACAAAATGTCTGAGAGTAAAGAAGAGAAAGAGGGTGAAGAGCTACTAAAATATAAATTTAAATCTATTTGTGTTTTTAGTGAGTCTTATGGTGGAAAAAAAAAGAGAATTTCTAGTAGCAGCGAGTGATCTTGGTCATGCATTAACTACTAGAAAGATTAACTTTGTGTACGGAGGAGGACTCCATAGCTTAAAAGGAAGTGCAATAATTTTTGCAAATATTAAACGGAGCAAAGTACTAAATATCCTTGTAAATGGTTTGGATGATAAGAAATACACCATAGGTAAACAACTAAAGGTTTCAAGCTTACCTGAATGTATAAGATGCATGCTTTATAATGTTAAAGCTTTTATTGCTTTGCTTGGTAGTTTAGAAAGTTTAGAGGAAATTTCTAGTATTGCATATTAGGTCAACTTAAACTTTCATTAAAAGCCAGTAGGTTTGTTAAATGTTAATGGTTTTAATGATAATTTATTATTTTTTTATATCATGCTATAGAATAGGGATTCATACCCCAAGCAACTCGTTATGCTATAATATCTGCCCCAATTGCTAATTAGTTGATTGACCAACTTCAAGGTTATGTACTCAAACAAGATCTATTAGTGAAAAAGATAGACTGGCAATCACTGAACAGCAGTCAGAAGCATGAGCTAGACACCACTCTCTAGTTGTAACTTTCTTTACTCTTATGACTTTATTCTGGAAATTTCTTTTATGTGTGAGTTGCTTATGAGTTTCCTATTAATAAACACTTTTCCTAATATATTAAAGACACTGGGGAAAATGTCTATGTTGGGTTAGGGGGAGAAAAAAAACTTTGTTAGGAGTTTTGGTTAGTAAAACCATGAGATTTATTATATATGAAAAGGATAGCCGAGTAAAGAGTTATTTTTAGCTGTAGATATGCCCCTTTTAAAAGAACTTTCTTTTGATCTATTTTTTGCAAAAAAAAAATTAGTTTTCTTGTTTATTAGATACTTTTTAATAATTTTAAAGATTTCATAGAATGATTGAATAGGTTTCATGCTTCTTAGAATTGATGCATTTAGTAATGGATTTTGAATTGAATGGGCTGAGTTGGAAACCCTTAATTGTAAGCTTTTGAGCCTACTTATTTAATCATCACTATATTTCTTGTGTGTGATATTCACCTATTAAATTATCACCTTAAAACTTGCATAAAATCTAGTTAAGATTACATTTCACATGCATACTCAAATATGATAAAGGTATTTTTTCTATATTTTAGCTAGAACCAAATTGCCAACCTTGTAGTTTTACCATTGATAAGCCTTTTTGAACCTGATTAACCATTTTTTTTTATTTTTAACCTATTAACATATCATTTAATGAAATATCAAGTGTTTTACTTAATATTAAGGATTAGTAGAGCATTTAGAACTTTGTAAGATGGGTTCTTGATAAAGTGTAGAGGTATGCATATCATTAACTTCAAAGTTGCAAGGGTTTTTTTTCAAAAAAATAAAAATTAAAAAATTAAAAAAAGAGGAAAGAATTTGATAGGTATTTGAATTTAAATGTTGGGTTACTATGCTGAGATAAAAATTGCTCATTGATTACCCATGTTTCAATTGCTTTACTAATTTCTTTCTTTATTTTAGCCTTTAATATCCTAATTATATCTTCCATTTTACCTAGGCCTCGTTATAACCCTTAATGAGGCCTTTTGATTTGAAATGTGCATGTGAATCAAGTAGTGGAGATTAAGAATTTATGCAAGCCTATGGTAGTGTAATCTTCAATAGGTTGAATTTGAGTGAAACATTTACCCTTAAACACTTGAGAGAGGATGAGTTGCAGCAATTTTATCATCTTAGTTCATTCCTTCTCAGATGAAATTGTAATTCCTTTTTTATTTTAGATGTTAAGATTTGTTAATTCATGAATGCTATGATATCTTTGTACTTTAATTGTTGTCTTTCTTATAATTTTGCACTTTTGATCTTATGAGAAGATTAGTATTAGTATTAATTTTTTTATTTTCTATTTATCCGAGGACATTCAAAAGCTATGTGTGGGGGAATTTGATAAGTAAAATATTTATATATTTATTTTTTCTTATATGATGCATTTTTGGATGTTATCTAAGCTTAATTTAATTAATTTGCCTGAATTTTATGGATGGGTTGTAATTTTAAGAAGAAATTAGATTTTTTGGATAATGTTGAATTTCAACCTTGTTTCAGGTTTTGAATCATATTTGGAGCTCTAGATATTGTATTGGGTCATTCTTTATATTTATTAAAAGCTAAGAAATTTTTTTACAACTTTCATGTTTCAAAAAAAGCCCAATTCAACCTTTAAGGACCTTAAATGTTGCTTAGAAGTTGAAATAGTGGTTCTAGCTAAATATGACCTTTGTCCACTAATTTAACCATAACTTAAGGTATAGTTGTCAAATTTGGGAGTTCTTTAATGTGTTTTAAATTTAAGATTTAGCTCTATAACTCTCATGTTGATAGAAAAATGTGAATCAGCCATTTTAATTATGAAAAATTAGCTACAATCTAGAAGATTAGTTGCTGCAAGAATTAAGGTTGGTAGCTAATGGTTAAAGTTGGTAGCTAATGGCCAAGATTGATGATGAAACAAGTTGAAATCCTTGCACCCACTCATCTATAAATAGCAGGGAGCAAAAGACATATGGGAGAGATTATCTTAAAGGATAGTTTAGTTCATGTATTTTTTATTCTTCTTGCATGCCTAGGTTAGGTAGTTCTCATATATGGATAGTTTTACCTCCTACATGGATAGTTAGAATTTCTATCTTCATGCATTTGTAATTGTATCTTTGTGTTTTGATCATGAATGTTATGATGTTTTCATTTTATTTTGAGTTTATTTTTAATTTCATTATATCTTAAATCTTCATCTTCCAAGGGTAATGATATAACTTAATAATGATGGATTGAATTCTAATCTATTGAAATTAAGTTCAATTTTCTTCTCCTTGATTAAGTTTAAATTATTATTCTTAATGCTTTCAATTAATTGGCTACCTTTTGAATGAACTCAATATGCATGTTTAATAATCATTATATTTCTTGGCTGTGATATTATTCTATTAAATTGTCACTCTAGAACTTGCGTAAAATCTAGTTAAGATTACATTTCACATGCATACTTAAATATGATAAAGGTATTTTTTTTTAGCTAGAACTAAATAACCAATCTTGCAATTTTACCATTGATAAGCCCCTTTGAGCTTAATTTATCATTTCTTTGTTTTTACTCCATTAACATGTTATTTAATAAAATATCAAGTATCTTTACTTAACGCTAGGGATTAGTAAAGCATTTGAATCTTTGTAAGATGGGTTCTTAACAAAGTGTAGGGGTATATGTATCATTAACTTCAAAGTTGCAAGGGTTTTCTTTATAAAAAAAGAAAATAAAAAATTCAAAACAAATAATAAATAAAAAAAGGAGAGAATTTGATGGGCATTTGAATTTAAATGTTGGGTTATTATGCTGAGATAAAAAATGTTCATTGATTACCAATGTTTCAATTGCTCTACTAATTTTTTATCTTCATTTTAGCCTTTAATATCTCAATTATATCTTCTCTTTTACCTTGGCCTCATTACAACCCTTAATAAAACCTTTTAATTTGAAATGTGCATGTGAATTAGGTAGTAAAGATTGAGAATTTATGCAAGCTTATGGTAATGCAATCTTCAATAGATTGAATTTGAGTAAAACACTTGCCCTTAAACACTTGAGAAAGAATGAGTTGCAACGATTTTATCATCTTGGTTCATTCCTTTTTAGATGAAATTATAATTCTTTTTTAGTTTTAGATGTCAAGATTTATTGATTCATGAGTGCTATGATATCTTTGTGTTTTAATTATTGTCTTTCTTATGATTTTGCACTTTTGATCTCATAGGAAGATTAGTATTAGTATTAATTTTTTATTTTGTGTTTGTCCAAGGATGTTCAAAAGTTAAGTGTGGGGGAATTTCACAAGTAAAATATTTACATATGTATTTTCTTTTACATGATGTATTTTTGGATGTTATCTAAGCTTAATTTAATAAATTTGATCGCATTTTGTAGATGGGTTGTGATTTTGAGAAGAAAAGATTTTTTGAATAATGTTGAATTTTAACCCTATTTTAGGTTTTGAGTCATATTTGGAGCTCTAGATATCAGATTGGGTCATTCTTTTTATGGATCAAAATCTAAGAAAAAATCCTACAACTTTCATATTTCAAGAAAAGCCTAGTTCAACCTTTAAGGACCTCAAATATTGCTTAAAATTTGAAACAGTGATTTTGGCCAAATCTAACCTTTGCCCAATAATTTGATCATAAATGGAGCTATAGATGTTGAATTTGGGAGTTCTTTAATATGTTTTAAAGCTAAGATTCAGCTCTACAACTCTCATTTTGATTGAAAAATATGAATCAACCATTTTGATTGTCAAAAGTTAGCTACAATTCAGAAGAATGGTTGCTTGTGAGAATTAAGGTTGGTAGCTAATGGTCGAGATTGATGGTTAGGCAAGTTGAAATCCTTGCACCCACTCATCTATAAATAGAAAGGAGTAGAAGACATATGAGGAGAATCTTAAAGGGTAGTTTAGTTCATGCATTTTTTATTCTTCTTGCATGCCTCCTTGATGAAAGGTCAGGTAGTCCTCCTATATGGATGGTTTTACCTCCTACATAGATAGCTAGAAATAAAAATTTACTATATAATGACATTAAAAACAAACTCAAAATAAAATGAAAACATCATAACATTCATGATCAAAACATAAAGATACAATTACAAATGCATGAAGATAGAAATTCTAACCATCCATGTAGGAGATAAAACCATCCATATAGGAGGACTATCTAGCCTTTCATCAAGGAGACGTGCAAGAAAAACTAAAATGCATGAACTTAACAACCCTCTTAGATGATCCCCCCATATGTCTTATGCTTCTAACTATTTATAGATGAGTGGATACAAGGATTTCAACTTGCCTAACCATCAATCTAGACCATTAGCTATTAACCTTAATTCTCGCAGCAACCATTCTTTTGGATTGTAGCTAACTTTTAGCAATCAAAATGGTTGATTCACATTTTTCAGTCAACATGAGAGTTTTAGAGATGAATCTTAGATTTAAAACACATTAAAGAACTCCTAAATTTGACATCTATATCTCCAGTTATAGTTAAATTAGTGAGCAAAGGTCAGATTTAGCCAAAATCATTATCTCAACTTCTAAGCTACATTTGAGGTTCTTAAAGGCTAAATTGGGCTTTTCTTGAAACATGAAAGTTGTAGGATTTTTCTTAACTTTTGATCCATATAAATAATAACCCAATCTAATATCTAAAGCTCCAGATATGATTCAAAACCTAAAACAGGGTTGAAATCCATCATTATCTCAAAAATCTAATTTCTTCTTAAAATCATAACCCATCCATAAAATAAAACCAAATTTATTATATTAAGTTTAGATAACATTCAAAAATGCATCATATAAGGGAAAATAAATATATAAATATTTTGCTTATCAAATTTCTCCGTACTTAGCTTTTAAACATCCTCGGACAAACATAAAAGAAAAAAATAATATTAATACTAATCTTCCCATGAGATCGAAAGTACAAAATCATAAGAAAGTCAACAATTAAAGTACAACGATATCATAGCATTTATGAATCAATAAATTTTGACATCTAAAACTAAAAAAGAATTACAACTTCCTCGGAGAAGGAATGAACTAAGATGATAAAATTGCTATAACTCATCCTCTCTCAAGTGTTTAAGAGTAAGTGTTTCACTCAAATTCAACATATTTAAGATTACAATACCATAGGCTTGCATAAATTTTCAATCTCCACTACCTGATTCACATGTATATTTTAAATCAAAATGTCTTATTAAAGGTTATAATAAGGCCAAGGTAAAAGGAAATATATAATTAGGATATTAAAGGCTAAAATGAAGAAAGAAATTAGTAGAGCAATTGAAATATGGGTAATCAATGAACAATTTTTATCTCAGCATAGTAACCCAACATTTAAATTCAAATACCCATCAAATTCTTTCCTTTTTTTAATTTTTTATGTTTTTGAATTTTTTTATTTTTTTTGAAATAAATCCCTTATAACTTTGAAGTGAATGATACATATACCCCTACACTTTATCAAGAACTCATCTTATAAAGATTCAAATGCTCTACTAATCCCTAAGGTTAATAAAGACACCTGATATTTCATTAGATGATATGTTAATGGGCTAAAAATAAAGAAATGGTTAATTAAGCTCAAAGAGGCTTATCAATGATAAAACTGCAAGGTTGGCTATTTAGTTCTAGCTAAAATAGAGAAAAAATGCCTTTATCATATTTAAGTTTGCACGTGAAATGTAATTTCAACTAGATTTTATGTAAGTTCTAGAGTGACAATTTAATAGGTGAGTATCACACACAAGAAATATGGTGATGATTAAACAAGTAGGCTTAAAAGCTCACAGTTAAAGGTTTCCAACTCAATCCATTCAACTCAAAATCTATTATCATCATGCTTGAAGAACTAGTTAGTAAGTTCTGATAATGAAAAAAAATAAATAAACAAATAATAATAAAAAAATAAAAAAACAAAAAGTTATGCTAATAATAGGGTTAGGACTCTGTTTAGCTAAAGATATTAAAGAAGGGCAACTACCTAGGAGGCAACCTAAGATTTCTTTCTCTACTTATTCATTTTCTCTCTTGACTCACTCAAGCTCACATTGCGCAGCATTATCACTAACAATTTAGTTTTCATCATGGAGGAATCCCTTGCAACACTTAGAATCAAATTCCCTACTCTTCTTCAAGATGTGCTCAGAAGGATTTACAATTACTAACTTGAAAGAATGAAGACATTTAAGCATTTGGGCCTTCTTAAAGATTTATGTTGGATCACTGAAGTTAAGGTAAGTTTAATAAATTCTTTGTTAAACATATGTCAGGAGTAGGAAGAGGTTCTTACTCTAAAAAGAGAATAGCTAAAAATATGGGAGTTTGCCATAAGTATATAAGATGGAATTATAACAAGCTCTATTGGAATAAAAGAATGGCTTCAATAAATTGAGAAGACAAAATCTAGTTCATAAAGGATAGACTGAGTAAAGAGTCATTGCATGATGTTATTCAGACTCTTGAGACACATCCTAGTGGAGATGTTCATGTTGTTCTTCTTGATTTAATGAAATTATTTAATATAGAAAAAGAGTGCTATAGTCTTAGGAATCTGATGGTAAAAAACTTTGTTTGCTACTTTATAAAAAAATTAGATGGGAAGCAAATCCTTGACTTATAGAAGTCGTTCATGTCATTATTAGGTGTAAAACCAAAGGAAGATGTGAGTTATAATCATAACTACTATATATATTAATGCTTGTCTACTCTTTCTTTCCTTTTTATTTTATCTTTTCAATTGCTTTTTGACTTTTTTTACATTTCTCTCCTTTTTATTTTATTTTTCAATTACTTTTTTACTTTCTGCTTTGTTTAATTTCTTCACACCATCATTGCACTTGACAATTCTTCAGAACATTTTACAAACTTCTTCTTACAATCTTCTTATTGTTGCTTTTGTATTATAAAATAAGTATTCTCACAGTTATTAATGCAATATGTTTGAGAGTAAAGAAGAGGAAAAGGGTAAAAATCCATCAAAATATGGATTTAAATCTATGTGTATTTTTTGTGAGTCTTATGCTGGAAAAAATGGAGAATTTATGGTAGCAGCGAGTCATCTTGGTCATGCATTAGCTGCTAGAAAGATTAACTTTGTGTATGGAGAAGGACTCCATCGCTTAAAGTGAAGTGTAGTAATTTCTACAAACATTAAAGGAAGTAAAGTACTAAGTGTTGGTGTGTGTGTGTCCTAGAAGCCAATCATAGAGATAATTGCAATATCACACATTGTATTACGTTTTATTTTGGCAATATAATTATTATGTTTTATTTTATTTTATTTTGTACAAATTATAACTTAAATATAATAATTATCCTTGGAACAGCTTTGTTATTCCTAAAATACCTCTAGTCAAGTATTATTACAAAAAGGATAGTAATAATACATCGAGACTAGCATGTATAGTGATTAATGATTATGAATCATGGATATGTGATATCAAGTCAATACATGAGTATATTATTAGTGAACAATGTACTGGACTGACCCAATGTGAGAATACTGCATGGATAAACGTGTCATTAGTTATTCTCATATGATCACAAATGCACATAGTCTTTTGACCTGAAGTCACTACGGTTCCTTCATGAGAAGTTACTCACTTTAATGTTGTCCTATGTCACTTTTAATCGAGATGATGAGTAGGACATTGATTGGGTATGTCACAAATCATGTAGAGGAAAGTAAGTGATGTAGATAGGATTTTGTTACTCTTGTATAAAAGAGAAATATCTTTGAGCCCCTTGATTGAGTGAGACTTAGAAATGCATGGCCATGCTCAATTGGATCAATATGTGACATTCATAATTTATTTTAAGTCTACTCAGTATCAAGAAATATAAATTGAACATTGACGAGGATGACACACTTTATGCCTCCAGTTCTATTTGAATATTATTACAAAAGGGATTATGATGCAAAATGTTAATCATATATTAGGTAAATCTCAAATCATAAGACATTTTTACTACTTGAGTGGCAATGATGTATTGCTAGTTACCGCTCACTATTTATGGTTTAAAATGAATCATTATTAACATAGTAAAAACCTACAAGGTCATATAAAAGGAGTAGGAATGAGATAATAATTAATTGGGTTTTAGTTGGACTAAAATTCAATTAATTAGACCTATTTTCGTGCATATATATATATATTATTAAAATAATATATATTTATTCACATAATATATATCAGATAATAACATTATTATATATTAGATAATTATATTATGAGATAATATTATTATTATTATTATCTAATATTAGATAATTTATAGATAAGTCTTATCTCTCCTCACTTTCTCTAGGATAAGGATAAGGTGATAGTTATTTAGTGTGATTAAAATTTTTAAAGCATTATTCTAGTGGGACTAGGATTGTGATATGCCTTAGTTCTATAAAAGGACTTGAAGGCAACACATTACAAAAATATACATTAGCTTCAATCAAACCTTAAATCACTCTAGAAAATGTCCAAACCCAATCCTAGTAAGAGAAACGAATCCTAACAGCTTCATGGAGGGGAAGAGTCATTGTTCACTCTATATGAATACTGTAGAGACGTTGTACCTTTCGACCGGCATTTAATTCATCTTGGTCTCTCAAGGATTCGTTCAGAAAGAATACAAGTACAAATAAGATAAAACCCTAATACTAGTTTATGACTTTGGCATGAATTCTAGGAAGGTTTTGGATTAAAATTTTAAAATTTTGCTGCATATGTTGATCTGAATCCTAACACTAAGTATCCTTGTAAATGGTTTAACTGATAAAAAATAAACCATAAGTAAATAATTAAAGGTTTCAAGCTTACTTGAATGTATGGGATGCATGCTTTACAATGCTGAAGCCTTTATTTGCTTTACCTAATGGTCTAGAAACATTAGAGGGAATTTTTAGTATTGCATATTAGGTTAACTTAAACTTTCATTAAAAACCAGTAGGTTTGTTAAATGTTAATGATTTTTATAATAATTTATTATTATTTTTAAATCATATTGTAAAATAGGGATTCATATCCTAAGTGACTTGTCGTGCTATAATGTCTTCCCCAACTACTAATTAGTTGATTGACTAACTAAAAGTTATGCACCTAAACAAGATTCATTAGTAAAAAAGATAGATTGGTAATCTCCAAATAGTAGTCAGAAGTACAAGCCAGACACCGCACTTCAGTTGTAACTTTCTTTACTCTTATAATTTTACTCCCAAAATTTCTTTTATATGTGAGTTACTTATAAGTTTCTTATTTAATAAACACTTTTACTAATCTATTGAAGACATTGGGGACAATGTAAATATTAGGTTGGGGGGAAAAATAAAAAAAAAATTTGTTAGGAGATTTTGCTAGTAAAACCATGAGATTTATTATGTATGAAAAGGATGATTGAGTAAAGAATTATTTTTAGCTCTTGATACATAACCTTAAAAAAACTTTGTTTTGATTTATCTTTTTGCAAAAAAAAAAAAATGGTTTTCCTGCTTATTAGGTACTTTTCAATAATTTTAAAGATTTCACATCATGATTGAATAACTTTCTTACTTTTCAAAATTGATGGGTTTGGCAATGGATTTTGAGTTGAATGGACTAAGTTAGAAATCCTTAACTGTGAGCTTTTGAGCCTACTTGTTTAATCATCACTATATTTCTTGTGTATGATATTCACCTATTAAATTGTCATTCTAGAACTTGCGTAAAATTTAGTTAAGATTACATTTCACATGCACTCTCAAATATGATAAATATATATATTTTTTATATTTTAGCTAGAATTAAATTGCTAACCTTGCAGTTTTACCATTAATAAGCCCTTTTGAGCCTGATTAACCATTTCTTTGTTTTTAACCTATTAACATGTCATTTAATGAAATATTAAGTGTCTTTACCTAGGGATTAGTAGAGTATTTAAATCTTTGTAATGTGGGTTCTTGACAAAGTGTGGGGGCATATATATCATTAACTTCAAAGTTACAAGGGTCTTATTTCAAAAAAAAGAAAAAAATAAAAAAGGAAAGAAATTGATGGATATTTGAATTTAAATGTTATGTTGTTATGCTAAGATAAAAATTGTTCATTGATTACCCATGTTTCAACTGCTCTACTAATTTCTTTCTTCATTTTAGCCTTTAATATCCCAAATTATATCTTCCCTTTTACCTTGATTTCATTATAACCCTTAATAAGACCTTTTGATTTGAAATATGCATGTAAATTGAGTAGTGGAGATTGAGAATTTATGCAAGCCTATGGTAGTGTAATCTTCAATAGGTTGAATTTGAGTGAAAAACTTACCTTTAAACACTTGAGAGAGAATGAGTTGTAGTGATTTTATCATCTTAGTTCATTCCTTCTCAGATGAAATTGCAATTCCTTTTTTATTTTAGATGTCAAGATTTGTTGATTCATGAATGTTATGATATCTTTGTACTTTAATTATTGTGTTTCTTATGATTTTTTACTTTTGATCTTATGGGAAGATTAGTATTAGTATTAGTATTAATATTAATTTTTTTATTGTGTTTGTCCAAGGACATCCAAAAGTTATGTGTGAGAAAATTTGATAAGTAAAATATTTATATATTTATTTTTCCTTATATAATGCATTTTTGGATGTTATCTAAGCTTAATTTAATAAATTTGGTTGCATTTCATGGATGGGTTGTGATTTTAAGAAGAAATTAGATTTTTCAGATAATAGTGGATTTCAACCTTGTTTCAAGTTTTGAATCACATTTGGAGCTCTAGACATCAGATTGGGTCATTCTTTATATGATCAAAAGCTAAGAAAAAGTCCTACAACTTTTATGTTTCAAGAAAAGCCCAGTTCAGTCTTTAAGGACCTCAAATGTTACATAGAAGTTGAAACAATTGTTTTGGCCAAATCTAACCTTTACCCACCAATTTGACCATAAATAGAGCTATAGATGTCAAATTTTAAAGTTCTTTAATGTGTTTTAAAGCTAAGATTCAGCATTACAATCTTATGTTAATTTGAAAATATGAATCAACTATTTTGATTGCCAAATGTTAGCTACAATCTAGAGGAATGATTACTGGGAGAATTAAGGTTGGTAACTAATAGTCAAGATTAATGGTTAGGCAAGTTGAAATCCTTGCACCCACTCATCTATAAATAACAAGGAGTAGAAGGCATATGGAAATATCATCTTAAAGGGTAGTTAGTTCATGCATTTTTAGTTCTTCTTGTATGCTTCCTCAATAAAAGGTTAGGTAGTCCTCTTATATAAATAGTTTTTCCTCCTACATGGATGGCTAGTATTTCTATTTTCATGCATTTATAATTGTATCTTTATGTTTTGATCATTAATGTAATGATGTTTTTATTTTATTTTGAGTTTGCTTTTAATTTCATTGTGAACTAAATATTCATTTTCTTAAGGTGATGATGTAGCTTAATAATGATAGATTGAATTCTAATCTATTGAAATTAACTTCAATTTTCTTTTTCTTGATTGAGTTTTTATTATTGTTCTTAATGCTTTCAATTGATTGGCCACCTTTTGAATGATCTTAATATGCATGTTGAGACTAGAAGGAGATACATATGTATGGATCCTATAATTAAAATCATAAATTGCATATAAAATAGGAATATATTCATATGATTTATATAGTGTCAATGAGTACCATAAATCTTAATTTATGATTAATTATTTTAATTCACATAGGAATATAGTAAATTAATAATTAATAATAGTATTACTTGACCTTGGAAAAGGTTAGTAATTAATTTAAGAAAACTTAACTATCAGTCAAAAGGATTAAAATTAGATTAGAGTAGATAGATGATTCAATTCGAAATTATTAAGTGAAATCTAATCCTTAGGGCTTTATTCATGTTTATTTTTACTCCAATTGCATTCGTATCGATTTTAAATATTTTTGCATAAATATTTTTTTAGTTACTTTAGTTCTTGACTAATCAATTTGTCAAATAGTATTAAGATTATCAATTTTAGTTCTTAGTAAAACAATCCTTATTGGAATGATACTTTACTCATTACTTTATTACTTATTTATGATAGTGTATACTTGCATTAATTGACAAGCTATTTTGCATGTAACATGAATCAACACTACTACGTAAGCATATATCTCACCATAGATTAACATTTTCATAAAAGATAGTTGTGAATTGTATTTCTTTATATATATATATATATATATATATATATATATATATATATATATATATATATATATATATATATATAATCATGTGTAAATTTAGCTCTATGGTATAAATACAATTAGCTATTTGAGTGAATGTTAATCGATCAATGTGCATAGCAGAAGCGTGATGGTATTGTTAATGATTGTGGAATGCTTATGAATGAGCTCTCTTTGTCACTTGTATCTAATAATTATAGTGTGAATTGTTTTAATATGTGAACGAGTGTTGTGGCCAAGCATGAAAACATGGCAATGTTGTTATATAGATGCTGTTATGTGTTAATTTTCAGCTTATGTTGAAGACCAGATGTCCACAATGAAATTAACATTTAAATTATGATTTATAAAGCTGAATTCTATTAAATTTATTACATTGTGAATTATGCCATGAGTGACATTGAGATTATAAATATGATAGGACCAATAATGTGAAGGCTGGATAGGAAAATCTTGGTAAACAGTTATGAAGTACATAAGATTGATTTGATAGCCAAATAGAAAATTCCTTATGAATAGTTAAAAAGAGTATAGAATTGACCCTAAAACTGAAAGCAGTTACACATATGTTTATCATAATTAAATGTGTGATATCATATGATACTGGAAATTATCTATGATTGAATATTATTGTTAGTATGATTGTGATGATTTACTTGTGTTTAAGCCTTAGTGGTTGTTTGTGATCGTGATGTCTACTTGGAATGGGGATATTTGATATGATAATGATGTATATTAATAGATAGTTGAGATTTCTATAAATTGTGATATGAGATACAGAATTAAAGTTATATGCAGAAGAACTCCCATTTTGAAGCATGGTTTCATATGTTTCAACAATCCAAGAAATATAGGTTTGTTAATATTTTAATATTAGTACATGATTATCTTGCAAATATTAACTATTAAATTAATCTCCTAAAAGGTAATGATAGGTATATGCTTACTGAATTCTAGTAACTCACTCCATTTTATTTTCAATATTTTCAAGTTAAAGTAAGTATATTTGATTTGTTGCATCCATGGAGAAATAAGACCACCTTATTAACGGATTTGACAGTTGGGATTAAAATCAACATTGAATTAGAGATTTGTTAATTTATGTGATATGTTGAATTGTTCATATGTGTATAAGTTTGATAATGTATGATATGGTAAGTATGTTGCGGATGCTATTGTATCTAAAAATAATATAAGTTTTGTATTTTAGGGTATGTGACCCATTGTAAGTGTTTAAAAATAGGGGAAATTCTATCCATTTTTTTGAAAAAATTTTAAATGAAATTTCAAGTCCCCTGAAAATTTGGAAACTCTCATTGGATAAAAAGAGTAAAAAGTGTTAAAGCTTGTGGAAACTAAATATTGAGATGCACACAGGTCATGATCGGGATTGAGTTGTGACGCCATTCATCTTAGATTAATAATGATGTGCCGAGACTTAAAATTAACATATTGGTGGAATAATGTGAGGAAGAACATAGTTGATTTCGTAACTTGATACTTACTTTATCAAGAAGTGAAACTGAACAATAGAAACCTACAAGTTTATATTAAAAGACTGAAATATCTTAATGGAAGTGGAAAGGAACTACAATGGACTTTGTGATAGGCTTACTTTATACTACTAAAGGATTTGATTTTGCTTGGACAATTATAGATAGATTGACTAAATCAATAAACTTTCTTCCTATGAATATTACTTATGGCTTTATTTGATATGCACAAGTTTGTATTGATGATGAGATTGTTAGACTTTACGGGGTGCCTATATCCATCATATCCAATCGAGGACCATAATTCACAACTCAATTTTAGAAGGCTTTTCAAGAAGTTTTAGGTAAGCAAGTAGGCCTTAACATAACATATCATTCTTAGACATATGAACAACTAGATAGGATTATTCAAACCTTGGAGTATATGCTATAAGCATGTGTCTTGAATTTTGAAGGGAACCAAGATCACTACTTACACTTAATTGAGTTTGTATATAAAAAAATAATAATTACTAAGCAAGTATTCAAATGGCTCTTTTTGAAATCTTGTATGAAAAGCATTGTAGATCTCTAATTAGTTCATTTGAAATTGGTGAAGCCAAACTCTTAAATATAACATTGATATAAGACTCTATAGATAACATTCGTTTGATAAAGGAAGGGTTATTTGCAACAAAAAGTAAACAAAAGGCATATGTTGATCATTAATGCTAAGACCTAGAATTTGCAATTGGTGATTAGGTCTTTCTTACTACATCACCTCTAAAGGGTGATATGAAATTTAAGAATAAAGGATAACTTAGCCCTAGCCACCTAGGTCTTTTTGAGATTCCTGAACAAATTGGTGTAATAGTATACTTTTTAGCACTTCCACTAGAACTTGCATATGTGCACCTCATGTTTTATGTTTCCATACTTAGGAAGTACTTGTTTGACCCTTCATGTGTGTTGTAGCTATAATTTATCCAATTAGATGAAAAAAATCTATCCTATTAACAGAAACTAACGACTATTGTCAATAGGCAAGTGAAGAAACTTCACTCTAAGGAAATAGCTTTAGTAAAAGTGTTATGCATGCTAGATATTCCTATTTGTTGAATGATTAAGGCTATGCTTTATTTAGGAAATTCAAGGATAATTTTCTTTAAAGGGAAGAATGTAATGACCTGGACATTAATAAGTAGCCTAGATATGTTATACTATAGTACATGGGTATATAAATTTATTATTAGCCAAGGGTTATCTTGATTGATCTTAAATTATTGTCTTTTCCTAACCTAATTAAAAGCCTTAGGTATAGTTTATGTTTTTGTTTTGCTTATTGAGAGCCTTATTTATAGTTTTGCCTTTATCTAACTCATTTTATTAATGAGTTAGGGTGCATTCATCAACTTTTTAAATTGGTGATTGTCCTAACGAAGCTTACATATCAAATGAAGTAGGTGCCTCTAGATAGGGGTTCACTTTTGATTGGCTCATTTTTCAGATAAATAGGTCATCTAGGATTTTTAAAATTATTTAAGTTTAGTTCAAAGGAGGGCTACATAGAATATATATTATTTAAAAAAATTGATTTAGTATTTCTTGATCCAAGCATGATTTTTAATAAATGTTTTGAAATTTATAAATAGCTTTAAAATAAGGTAGAAATTCACAATATTTCAAAAATTCATCATTCTGAACTAGAACCCAAAATTTAAATTTTTATTTTTTGAATTTTTTGATATTTTATTTGAATCTAAATAGGGATATTTTATTATTTACATTTATGTCTTAAGTATTTACTTAAGTGGTATAAATGGAAATAAGGTGTACATAACAATTTAAAACCCAGTTAACTCTCACATTCTCTCTCTTTTCTATTTTCCACCAAGTTCCAAAAACTTTATCTTTTTTTAATAACAAACAAAAATGCCAAAACCCTTTCACAAGCTCATTCTCCTTATTTTTCATTTCCCATTCTCTTACATCTAAAGCCTATTTGATTTCTTCACTTTTTGCCATTAATTTCAAGATTTTTATTGGTTTATGCTCTTAAAGATGGTTTAATAATGAATCCATGATTGATCCATTCCAAAAATCACTTACCTATTGCTCTAGAAAGGTAATCCAATGGTTCATTCTCTTAATTAGGAGTTAGATTAGCTTCATATAACTAATGGGTAGCAAATATTAGATTTTTATCATGTTAAGGCTTAAAGTTTGATTTGAGGGTTTTTGACATAGGAATAAATATCAAGAATTTAATGTTTACATGTGTTAATATATGGTTTGGTTGTCATTTGATGCTTGTAGAAGGTTTAAAGGTTTTATTACAAGCACTAATTGATCGTGAAAAATAGTGGAGTTAGACCCAAGTATTTTACCATTGTTGTATGTTAATAATGTGTATCTTAATATGTTTTCATATTTTTCAACTACTTCTATGCTTTAAAATCATTATTTTTATTATTTATACTAATTTACCATATTTTATTTACATTTTTAATTCCTTATATATGTTAGAGTTGTAGGTACTCTTGGGACAAGTACTTTGAAAAATTTCCTTAAGCTATAGTTATGAGAAATAGTAATAAATTGATGCTATGATGATTCAAAATGATACACATGAGTTGTTTTATTGAAAATGAAAATTTTGGTGCAACATGTTGTTTGAAAATGTTTAAAGGCTATGTTGTGTTAATGATGAAATGGTTTTGGATTATGAATATGTTATGAATCATATGTGTGGAAATGAAAATGGAATCCTTGATAGAATGACATGAATGTTTCATAGACATGTTACACCCCTAAGATTATAGAATTTTATTTTACTTGATTATCTAATGATTTTGTATACAAATCAACAATAAGAAAGTTGCAAAAAAGCTTATATAAGTATTTAACAATAGAAAATAGAGTTTTAATATGAAAATAGGGGTAACTAAATTAAATATAATATTTGTGAAATTAAAATTGAAAAAGGTTATGTAGAGAAGATTTAGGGTGAACTTCTCCTAAATACCCTTAAAACCTTAAAGAATTACAAATTGATATTATAACTTTATTAAACCTAAAAACCTTACTCATTTCATGTTTGACTACCTTACCATTTTCACCTTACCACTAATTAGACTCCTTTCTCCTCTTGTCTACAATTTTATTCCCCATATGAGTGAAATCATCAAGTTAACCAACTAAACTCTTAAGGTTGTCATTATGCATTCTTTAAATTAAGGTATAGTTCTATAGTTTGTAAGTTTCTAAATCTAAGATCTAGTAATTTTGAGGGTTTGTAAAATGGAAATTTGAAAGGTAAACTCTTATTTGGTTTATAATGGTAGGAATTAGTCTTAACCTTTCTAGTGGGTCTTACTCTCTTCAATTTCTTCTAGTTGAGATAAGTAGATAACCTACTTACTTGTAAGATTAATAAATTGATAGTTGTTTTACTAATGAAATAGTCTATAATAGTTAATAAAATTTGATATATGGATGAGGTATTTTAGATTAAAGAATTGATTTATGTTGTGAAAAATAAGGTGTTTAAGGTGTGTTTTTTAATAGTCAAGTTGAAGAAAGGTTTGTTGGGTTGCTTTTTCTATTTCGAAACAAATTCTAGAAAACTTTACATAATAATTGATTATGCAATCAATTTTTATGGTCTAGATGCAAATCTAGGTCGAAAGAACTAATTGCACAATTGATTTTCAACTTTCCCAATAGTTGTTCATATATGAATTAATTACATAATTAATTCACTTTACTAAAAGGAAAACCTGAGCAAGAAGAACTAATTGTGCAATTGATTCTTGATGTCTAGTATAAAAAATGCACACTTGAAATTGATTACTCAATCAATTCACATTAATCTATTTTGTATTTTAATACTTTAATCATTATGATTTTGTCTTCTATTGTGCATCATAATGATGATAGATAAACATCTTATTATGAATATTATTATTTCTTAAACTTGATGTATGACTATTTTTCTTACCTTGTGTAAGATTGGAATTACTTTCAATTATTGCCATAAGTTAATGATTGAATATGAATAATGATATTGAATTATAAGGGATTATTAATGATGGGGTGATGATGTGTGAAATTATGAAAGGTTATAAAATGATGTGATGAAACATTAAAATATTAATTATGGATCTAGAGTCCATGATTTATGATTGATAAATACTAAGAGGAATAAGGTTGAAATTATGCATGGATAAGGCTAGACCTAGAGACATAAGGTGGTCTAACTCTTACTAACTATCCATGACTTGTTTCTACCATATGCATTTATTTTGTTTATCAGTAATTTGAATGGTATTGATTGATAATGTTTAAACATGATAAATCGGTGATGTCTTATTGTTATTATGGAATACAAAATATTAGCTAAAGCATTCTTTATGACTATATCTGATAAGTAAGTTATCTACTTACTCGGACTTTAAGCTTCGTTATTTTTGCTCCAAATATTTTCAGATGCCCAAGTCAAAGCTCCATAGCCACCTCTATTAGTATAGGATTAGAGGTGTCTCAAGTAGCCATGTATAGTTAATAGAAAGATAAAATAGAGGACTAGGTGAACTTTTGGGGAATGATGTATTTTGAACATACAATAACATAATAGTATGTAAATATTATGTTGATAATGAACAAATCCTATAACTTAATCAAGTAAGTCTTTAGTAACATAGTGTGATGATACTAAATTAAGTTTAGACAGGCTTGTGGCTATCAGTAACAAGAACTACACTGTTTATGATTAGGTGGGTCATGCTAGGACGGAACCTATTACAAATGGTTAGAACTTATATGGATTTGAAAGTATGTTTTAACCATAGCTATGTTAATTGAAATTATTTACTAAAAAGAATTTTTTATTATATCTATTTTCTATAAATGCTTTTATTATTATTTTATAAACTTGTTTTTGTGAGGAGACTAGTTGGAAATTGCCCTTGATACACCTAGAATAGTTAAAATCACCTTAGGGATGAGCTATGATATGCCTAAAGGTGAGAATAGTTAAAATCATTATAAGGACAAGCTATGGTATGCTTAAAAGTGATAGTGATTGATATCACCCTAAGGATAGGCTATGATACATCTATGGGTGAGGATAATCGATCTCACATTGGGGATGGGCTATGATACACTTAGATGTGAGAGGATGATAATGTCACACTAAGGATAGGCTATGATATGTTCAGATGTGAAGAGATGGTTAGTTACCCTATAAGTTGTAAGCTTAATAGACCAGAAGTCTTCCACTTACTATTATTTACCTTACATTTTTAATTGCTATGACTTCATTCCATGTTATATTTTGAATTTCTTTTCCATTTATATTGCTGTAAAATTAATAACTTGTATTCATTTTTCATAAATTTCTATTTTGTTTTACCTTGAATATTTTGATATTTCTATTATAACTTATTGTTTATTTATTTTAAGTTAAATTTTTCAATGAAAAATTCATGTAGCTTACTTCATTTCCGTTGGGGTGCATCTTGTTTGCTCATTAAGTAATCACTCACCTAAGTATTTTTTTATGTTTTTCAAATAAAATTATAGATATCCAAGATGGGATGAATAAGCATGATAATGATGTAAACATAATATTAATTGTTGAAAAGTATGATAAGCATGTTATGACTATCAAATATATATATATATATATATATATATATATATATATATATATATATATATATATATATATATATATATATATATATATATATAATAGGTACCAAGTTGTAGGTTTTCCAAATGTTCTAGAAGCTTGCATAACTTGGTTATGAATGTTTCATATATGGTCATGTGCTAGAAACAACCCCTAATTTCAAGTCGTAACACATTCACAAACATTTTCAATTTCAATTCAATACTGTTTCACCATATTTTCATTTCCATCCCTTTGTTTCACATTTCCAATTAGTAACATATCCACATTAGGATTTCATCATCAATATCACATATACATTCACATTAAAAGGGTAAGAAAATATTTATACAATCTTTATAGTCTTGTATAACCACAATATGTTAATATTTATAACAAATTAACAAATAAACCATCCATAGTTCACTTACATCATTAAACATGTAGTACAACTAGGCTAACCAACCATATTCAATATTAAAAAGCAAGGTTTAGGAAATAACTATTGGTATTTGACTACTATGGTCTAATGTATGGTTCCAAAAGCAAAACTTGGAACTTGCATTCAATTATAATAGTCGAGTATTATCATCCAAAAATCATCTATTTACAAATACTCGAATATGATATTTAAGTATAGCATTTGTGATATAAATCCTAAGGCCGTATTTGAATATAACCATCTAGAGGCAAGGCCTCCTTAAAGTGTTTGACTATAATAGTCAAATATGGCAAGTTAGAGATAACTTCTAAGCCTATATTCGATTATTGTAATGGAATACAATCCGAAATTTTTCTAGATTTCCTATGACTTTACTGTTCAAATAGTTATCTTTTACAAATAAATCATTAACCACATAGTCCAACTTAGAATTCATTCTACATTTATTACCTATTCTATAAACTAACTTTACATATAACAATCTCACCATATATATTAACAAAATTTAACATCAAATCATAGAAGTTCCTAAAATAATCAATTTATCCATACAATCACAAATTTTAATTTTAAGAAGTAATAAGTATATTATCTACTTCCCTATATGCCGAGAAGATGAAAAAAAAAAGATGGAAGAATAATTGATTTGCTCCTAACACATTCAAATAAAAATAAATTAGTAGACCTCTAATTTTCCCCATTTCAACTCAAATCCCTTCAAATCCTTTACCTAAAACCTAGAAGTTAGTAGAATTGCCTTATGTTAGCTAAATATTGTGAATGATTTTTCTTGAATTCTTGAATCAAATGCTTTGATGTCTTGAAACAAATGGATTTTGGAATATGGGAGGAAAAGGGAGCTATGGAAGTCTTTAAAAAATAAATAAATAAAGAGTAGGATTTTGCAATTTTGGGGGGTTGTAGGGGTAAAATCGAAAAAATGATTCATAAATCTCTTCCATACAACCCAACCTGATTATAATTCTACATTACCTCATACTTAATTTTATTCTTCCTATCCATGTCATAAAATTCTATTTTTCAAAAATAAAATCTCACCTTAAACACATCTATAACCATTAATTAATCATTATGTATACATAAATAGAAATAAAAGTAAATAAAATATTTTCTAATTTTACCCAAGGTGTAACATTAATATATTTATATAGAATATAATATAACATTATAATATATATAATATGCATATATAATATTAATAATATTTTTATATATGCAACTTTATGTATAGGTTCAATTTAATTGTTGATTTATTTTTTGTTTCGAAGACTCTTGCATGTTAACATATTTGAAGGTTTATTTATATAAGTAGGCTTTTAAATAGGTTAACAACTTAGGCCATGCTTTTTTATTAGGTTAACAAAGTTTAAATTTTAATTCTGTATAGGCTGACAACCTAAGTTCAAGTCCATATTTTATAAAGCAAATTTAGCCTATTTAAAGTAAAATCTAACTCAATCTTACATATTTTTATCTTTAAAAATAAAGAAAAGTAAAAATATTAGGAATGAGACTATGTAATTAAAAAAGGATTATCCTAAATACATTATCATTTTCAATTGACAAGCATTTACTCCATTTTGATTAACTTTCTAATTGGCATTTAACATATGAAAGTTAGAAAAATATTTTCAAGAAAAACATTTTGCTTTTAAACAAGTAAACCCTAAGTGTATTTAGTTGTGAACTAATTTAATCAAATGAAGGATGCATTATTCTTTAGATGAAATAATTTAATCTCCCCAAAGGTTGACTAAATTATGCAAACCTCCTTTATACTTTCAAAACCTACATAAATCTCTCTTAAAGTATAAAAATGGGTTACACTTAAATCCAATTTAAAGTTTTGCTAGTATTTTTCATTAAAAGTTTTGTTTGCTCTAAGATGTGAGCTTAAAATGTCATAAATACCTTTGATTTTTATTTAAAATAGTGGAATAATTAATCTAGCAAAATGAAGATGTGGCGCCTCTATAATTGTCTTTTATTAATGAGATGATTAATTTAGCAACAAAAAGCCTTCATATAAAAACTCTAAAATTTTTAGAGCATTACAATTTTTAATGGCAACCTCACCTTAGCTCCCCATAATAAAAGCTTGTCTTAGGATTGAAATAGCATAACATAATTTTGTGCATGCACTTAATAAAACTATAAGCCTATTCACAAAGTTATATGTAATGCGAAAAAGTATAAGCAACTAGTAAAACTAGAAATGGTAATATATAAAATAAAAAGAAATAAATGATAGTTTAATGTGGATAATTATTGCCTAAATGTACATAGAATACACCTCAAAACTTTTCCTAGGAAGAATATACCATTTAGGGCAACAATGCTAAAACTCATAAGATATTAGCAGTAAAGAGAATATTTATCCATTTTCTTACATTGAATGGATTCTTCCCAGATATCTTAGGATTAGACATTTGATTATTACCCAAGCCTATTTTTTATTCTCCTTCTCCCCTATCTAAAAAAAAGAAACTAGTTGAACATGCAAAAGACAAATCATCATTTGATAACTGAAGCAAACTAATTCCTTCAAGTTGAAAGTCTCTCTCATACCATACATCCTTCAACCCAATAATAGGATCTAAAGGATCGAATTTTTCATTGAAATGACATATTACAATTAAGGAAAGCTAGCACAAAGTGAAAAGCAGAAATACAAATGCCAAATTCATATCAACCTACATAGATAAGAATAATGAGAAACTAAAGGAGGAAACTTTTACATCACTATGGTTATTTGTCAAAGCAAGTTCATTATCATGATTCATAAGAATTCAAAATAATATATCAAATATGGTTATTATACATCTAAATGGTAATAGCATATTTCCGTTATAAGCAATAAATATTAATATGAAATATATATAGTATGATCAAATTGAAAGCCAAAGATAAAAGGAACTTAATAATTATAAAATGTAGTTTCATGCAAACTTTAGCTTAGCTAAATGTCCAATAGCACCCTAGTTTAAAAGTGAATTCTTTTATATATTATGATTATTATGCTAGCCTTCAATTTAATTAACACCTAGAATCTAATGAGGAAGAAAATTAAAAATTCTAACTAAACTAAACTTAAATATTTGGGAATAAAGGAAGTCTAATTGAAAAAAAAAAACTTAAGAACAGAGCGAAGATGGTAATTGAATGAAGATCCCTTCACTATTCCTATATTAGTAGAAGAAAACAAAATTTATCAAATGCCAAAGCCAATTATGTACAATACATAAATTCTGGACCTTGAACGAGTAAGCCCCGAAATACAAATAGGATTTTGAAAGGAAGAAAGGGTTAATCAACAACAAATTTAAGGGTGGAAAGGCTAAATTAGTACCAAAAATGTAGAACAGCAACTTAAATGAGTTTTGTTACAAGGATACACAAGTTAATCCCTAAATTCAATCAATTTTTATGAAACCCTAAACCCTAAAATCAAGGTGAAATCAAAATGAAACATCAATTCCATGCTCAATGACAACAAAATGCATATCATGATTATACTTATTTCTACTTTAGGGTCAATAACTAAATCAATCCAAACATATATCATCCAACATAGCATATTCAACACCCCATAAACCCAAAAATTGTATGAAAATAAGACCATAACTCACCTCAGCTTTGGATTATGCATTCAAGGCAAGCTTCCATTCATGGTGTCTTCGATTGCATAGAAGACCTTCCTCTCTCCCTTCTTCACCTTTTTAAAAAAAAAAAAATCAATTATGTGATAAGTTTCTCATATATTTGGTTTAAATGAAAGGGTAAATTAATCATTTAATTTTCTCAATTTTTAAAAGCAAAAGGCTTTTAGAATCTCAGTATATTAAGGAAATATTCCTAATGGCAGCCATTTACTTAGATTAACATATAAGTTTTTGAAGTGCATAGGAGATTTGTGTAGTTTAGTTAATCAAACTTCAAGGAGAGGTCAAACTTATTTTTTAGATGTTGAACATAAATGCCTTCTATCTCCTCTATTAAATAATGTCTTCAATCCTGTTAATTAGCTTTCTGATTGACTCTAAACAAAGATAGTTAGAAAAATTATTTTCAAAAAACCATTTTGCCATCAAACAAACAGACCTTGTGTATTCAGTTGTACACCATCTAATCATAGGAGGGATACATTTTATTTTTTATTGAACATTAATGCCTTCTATCTTTTTTGTTTAATAATGTATTATTTTTTCTGATTAGCTTTTGTATGTGCAACCTAAATATAATTAATGCAACTAAGAATTTTTTTATTTGTTTTCCAAGAAAATAGGTGAGATTCTAAGAATAAAAGAATATAATATTTTTAATTACTGTGGACTGCAGCCTCATACGAAGGTGGGAATATCTTTCAATACTACCTTAAAACACTTAAATTTCAATTCTATTTTTATATTTTGACAAATAAAATATTTTTATATTATGACTGAATTAATATTAAAATTTAAAAAGTAATTTTTTATTTGTAAAACTATTACAAATAACAGTATTAAAATACTCAATAATATTATTATGCGATAAAAATATTTTTTGAAGGCAACGTGAAAAAATACATACGCGGCCATAGTTGATCAATTGTTATAATAAGGCAGAATTCAAGCTGTTCTCTTATTATAAAAAACTTCAAGAGAGACAAATAGGTGACAGTGACAAATAATTAACAAAAACCGGACAGGGTGGTGACCTTTTACGGCGATTAAAATTGTTGCAAAACTACAAAAATTGCCAAAAAAATGGCGACAAACCGTTGTCACCCAATAAAAAAGCATTGTCTTATGAGACTTTAATATGCAACTGACTTGTCTTGTTTGCAGAAACCTGCGCCATTAACGTTTATTTCTGTCACATTCTTTTATAATATATTTCATAACAATTATTAAAAATATTTGATTAAATTAGACTTTATTATCTTTATAAATTGTTTCAATTTATCATTTTGTCCTTACAAGTATATCTTAAAGTTAAATTTTGTTTGCAATTAACTCCTTGAGTGATTAAATTAAGAATTTTCATTTGTAAATTGTAATTGTTCAATATTTATCGACTTATGCAATTATATCATAATATTAAATATAAAAAGTGAAATGCCATTGTAACAAATCATAATTCCATTTTTCTTTTGAAACTTTAATTCAGTTGAATTTGATATCATTTTATAAATTTGAATGCTTTTTTAATTGTGACAATATATATTTCTAATAAATAACTATTTGTTTAATTAGGAATGACAAATTTTAATATGATATTATAATTCAATGCAAATACAAGATATCTCACACGAATTTAATTTAACCTTCTATATTTCCAAATTGTAAATGAATTGACACATTTAATATAAATAGTAAATATATTGGGTTAGAATTAATATATGATTAAATCAATTGCCTTGCCACCCCTAATATTAATATATAACTATACAAAATTTTTTATTGTAAAAATAATAATTTACAATACACATGTACATAATCAAAAATTTGATTCCACAATATAAAAGGAATAAAATTTTAAAATAACGTGCTCGGTACAAGTTGACAAATAATAACCATATCAAATAGTCGTAGACCAAATTTTGTAAGTTAACATGCATGCAGAGCTAATTATAGATAAAAGAAATCTCTAAAAATTTAATTAAAAAGCTATAAGGATAAAATTATAAATTGAAATGAAAATTTTAATTTAATCATAAATATATTATTACATATATTAAAATTTGTGAGAAAAACTTTATTTAAAAAAAGTGCGTGCAAACTCAAAGACAGCCTTGTCATGGATGCAATAGCCTGACCCTTATTAATAGCCAAAGGACCCTTTAATTTCATATCTTAAATATTAATTTTACATAATCTTAATTAATTACTTAGATCCGGGCCGTTATCTCACAAATTTTAAAAACTTGAAAGATCCAATGAACAATTTCTTTTGTGACAGCATGTTCTCCATTCAGCTATAGACAGAGTTGTATGACTTACCACGTCTGACGCATAAACCCTGCAGATGCTACACAGCCTGTAACTCATTAAAAAACACAAGGAGGAGGAAAGTTGAACCTGAACATTGTTAAATTGTTACTAAATTATAAACTAAATTTTGCCCAAAATATCCTGACTGATTTCTCAAATGTTTCGAAATTAATATTATTCAAAATAAATAAAAATATCTCTAAGATTGGAATTATTATCTATTAATAATAAAGTCTATCCTAAACCAACATATTTTCTATTAAATTAATACTTTATTAATTAAATCCATATTTTTTATCTTTTAACAGTAAATGAGTGATTGTCTGACTATTTAAAATATAAAGTAAAAATTTTTGGAAAATTTTTTATATTACGGTATCTATGTAAATATTCCCCTAATGCAAAAAGAAATTATTGTTCTGTTACTGTACCTAACTGGAATTAAAGTACATAATCCGACCCTTTTTTAAAATCAAAATGCCTCATTTTAAAAATGAATGAAATCCCAAAATAGTCCATTTCTTAAATTTTGTTTACATTACCCAAATTTTCAATCACATTTCTTCACATACAAAGTTTTTATTGGATAAATTAAGCTTATTTTTCTTAAAATTGATATTTGATATAACTACGTAGATTTCCTCCAATTTCCAAAAAAAAAATCAATTTTTTTTCTAAATAAGTTTAAGAATTATGCCTGGTTAAATTAAAACTTGAAAGCAGGTGTAATTTATTTTAAATAAAGTGAAAATTCTCAATACTACCAAAAAAGAGTGAAAATTCTCAAAGATTAAAATGATGGCTTAAAATAAATTAAAAATATTATATCAAGGAAAAATAGGATCTGTAATTAAGTTCCGAATCTTTTATATTATTGAATTGAATTTTATAAATTGTCTTCACACATGTTGTATTTAATTAACAGTTCTTAATTTTTATTTTAAATTTAATTTTAAATTGAAAAATTATTTGACTTTTAATTGTGGAATGACGTAGAATTTATCGTGCAGTCTAGGTTCTATTTGTTTTTTTTGGGTAATTTTTGTTGAAAAAATTTATTTCTTTATATATAAATGAAAGAATATTATATATATGTACACCTTATAATTAAAAACAAAATCTCCAAAATTATGGAAATGTCAAAAATAATTTTTTAAAAATTATCTTACACTAAATTTAATATATTTAACATTAAATATAAACTATTTTTTATTATTTTAATAATTTATAATTATATTCTTATAAAAAAATAACCCGATCAACTATCCAACGCCTCAAAAGGAGGAATAATGCCAGATTTAAATATCTAATTCAAAAGGATCAGAAAGTAACCAAGCAATTCCAAGAAGAAAAAAAACACGATTTTTCCACCGAAATAAATAAATTTTAATTCTTTTACGAGAAAATGTAAAAATCAAAGTGAGATATAGGATATGAGAATATAACACCCCAAAGCTACAATCATGCAAGCAAAACTATTTTGAATCTTACTATACCAATGACAATTTCAGCACTACAATTTTTTTATATTTTCACAAGTAAGAAAATCAATTTTTAAGTGTTTATATTTACTCCGCCATGGTGTCAAACGATTCTATATGTCAAAATACAAATGACATAAGTACTGAAGTTCTTAGTATTATATTATATTTATTTTACCAAGAAGTATTTACTATAAAAAAAATTATATAATTAAATGAGTGAAATGCCATTTATATATTTTGATTAAGAAAATTATGATACTAAATATTATGGTAGCGAAAAAAAAATTTCTCTATAAGGTAAAAAAATTTGTCATCATACTCTTCACATTAATACTAAATAAACAAAGTATTTTTTTATTTTAATATTTTATAGTAAAAGATCTTTTTTCAACAAAATAAGCTGCAGAAATATTTTCCACGCAAGGCTGGTGGTTCCCTTTGAAAATTGGACTTGGACTTGAGTGCTTAATGTCAAGAGCTTAAGCGGGGTATTGATCTCAACTTGAACAAGTAATCTCCTTCTCTTAACACTAATTAATTATCAATGCCCCTTGCTGTACATAATCCCGTGACCTGCAGTTAGAATTATACAACCAATAATTGTTTGGATTATTGAATAGATTCTCTAGAAAAAAGACAAAAGAAAAATCATCGACCATTGTTGCTAGAGTAGGTGATTTCCTAGGTGGCGTGGTTAGACAGAAAATAAGAAGTAGCTGCAGCATAAGTAATAGGCTAAATTACACGATTTTCTATATTTCTTACTTAATTTATAATTAAGTTCTTATAATTTGAAAGTTTAGAATTGGAATCCTATGCTTATTTTGTATCTTTCATTGTATATAAATATATATTTTTGTTAAATTTTGTGAAACATCAGCTTATCTGACAACAGGTTGTTAACGGTGTATAAATTGAAAAATACAAAATTCCAAATTTCCTTCTAAAAATAAAATTATTTTATATAAAATCTTAATTTTTTTGTACATTATTTAGAACTGAAATCATAAATGCAAATGGTACATTTAACCAAAAACAAAATGCAAATGGTACGTAACCTTTATTTAAACGGATGCCAAGTCTGCATTTTATCAATAGAATTTAATTAGAAAATGACAAATAATATTTATTTAACACTTTTTTAAGAAATTTAGAGTTGAATTAAATAAAATATAAGAAATTAATTTTTAGTAAGTATAACTTTTTCAGTATTAACTAAATAACTTTGTATTTCTTGAAAAATTCAAAATTAAACTAAAAAAAAATTGAGAAATTACTTCTTAAGAAATGTCACTTTTTTAGTATCAATTAAATAATTTTAAAGAAAAAATTTTTTATTGCTACATTAGCTCTAAAACTCAATATTACTTCCATATAAATGTTATCAAGTGTATTATTTTCCAACTGAGCAATTTGATTTCCTTAAACAACTAATTTCTTAATAAAAATAAATATTTTTCTATCAAAATAGATTATTGAATTAGAAAAATAATACAATTAGTAACGTTTGTATTAGAGTAATACTAAGTTTTAGTGCTAATGTAGCATTAGAATTTTTCTTTTCATTTTTAAATATTTCTCAAAAAGTTCATATGAAAAAATTAATTTTTTGGAAAATTTAGAACTTACATTTTATGTAAACTACACCACTCACGACTCCTAAATAAAAGTGGTAGGACTTCAACTTTTACTCCCACGAAGGAGAAAGGGTGATTTTCTTTCAAAAAATTCGATGCAATCCCTTTCTTTGCCAATTCCTTCCGAGGCTAAGCCAGACAATTGAAGGGGGAATAGACCGATGGAGATAATATAATTTTGAGCATACCCCCAAGTTGACCACCCATAAATACAAGGCATGTCAGATATATTAGATTTTTTTTTAAGCTCATTTTATATTATATAAATATACAATCATCTAATTTTTACATGTAATTTATTTCTAAAAATTAGATATTACATTATATTTTGCTCATAATTTTAGTTAATTAACATAAAATAAACTTAAAAAAATGTAATGTAACATATATCTTTCAACAATCAATCAAAATTTACTCTATATATTATTTGAGTCAACTACCTATCTTACTAATTAAATCAATCCAACCTTAAACTGTTAGTTTCGCTAGGTTATTGTTCACATAGAATTTTAAAACGTTAGTAAATCTTATTTACATGAGGAATAACTAATAAATCAAGAAACCTTAGTTACACTATCAATCATTTCCGTTTTCCTAAGGTTGAACAAACAAACATAATACCAAATAACTTAAAAACGAATAAATTAAGCCAGACACTCCAAAATTAGGTGGTCAACTCATATTACGCAAATTTTGAAAGAAAAATAGAGTAAGGAAACAAAGGCAAAAACCCAATTTACAGTGCAAAAAAAATGAAAGAATTTCAAGAGCCAATCACAGGACGAATTTTCATTCAAGAGGAGGATAGATTGTACTTGTAGAGACTCTAACAGGGCTGCCCTCAACAAAGGTCAGTGCCCTCTCCAAGTTAGCAACAACTTCAGTAATAGTAGGCCTCTCCTTCCCCTCCAAGTTCACACAATGCATAGCAGTGTAAGCCACAAGCTGAAGAGCCTCAGCCTCACTTGCTTCTGGCTTTCCAACTCTATAATCTAACACATTCCACAGCTCTCCTGCTGCTATTCTTGGCCCTGCATATTCCACCACTTCTATAGGGCCTGATCCATGTTCTTCATTCTTGAACACAGCTCTTTTTCCTGTCAAAAGCTCCAACAAAACCACCCCTAAGCCATAGACATCACTTTTTGTTGTTAACACATTTAAAACATAGTACTCAGGATCTATGTACCCGAGAGTGCCTACTGCCTTTGCGGATTTGAATTCTTCTTCTGACTCAGGCCCCATCAGTGAAAATCCAAAATCAGAAACTCTAGCATTCCAATTTGAATCTAAAAGAATATTGGAGGATTTTATGTCTCTGTGAATGATGGGTGGTACTGCATAATTGTGAAGATACTCGATTCCCCTGGCAGCATCTAATGCAATTCCGATCCTCATTTTCCACGAATTCAAAATGCTGCTATCTTTGTCTATATTTTTCTTGTGGTGCAAGTGATCATGGAGTGACCGATTGCTCATATACTCGTAAACTAAGAGCCTCTCATCATTTTCTTCACAGAAACCAATTAGACCCACCAAATGCTTGTGGTGGAGCCTGGACAACAATGCCAACTCAGAATCATATGCAGTTTCTTTCTCCTGGGATTTCTTATTTTTGGTACCTGTTTCTCCCCTTTTAATGGCTACGTCGCGGCCATCAGCCAGCTTGCCTTTGTAAACGATGCCAAAACTCCCAGCACCTATTTTGTTATCCATTGAGAAATTGCTAGTAGCAACAGCAAGTTCAGATAATGAGAAACTCTCAATCTTGTCCCCATACTTCGATGATGACCCGTTTCTATGGTGCCTCGATGTCCTCGGGCTCTGCCTTTTGCTAGAAAATGATCTTGTTGTTGTGTCAATTGAACCACTATTAGGCACAGAAGCAACATTGGCATTGGCCTCATTGTTTGTAGGTTGCACAGAACTGTCAACTGTCTTCATCAGTAACCCAAAACCTTTAATCCAAAGGCAATAGAGAATTGCGCACAAACCCAAAAAAGACCCAACAGATCCAACAATCAGAAATGCCAAGAATTCCCTTCTGTTTCTTTGTTTGGCTGGTGGATACACTGGTTGGGGACTTTCTGATGATGGTGGTGTTAATGGAGGCAATGGCGTGGCAAGTGGAAACTCAGTCTGGCATAAATTGCATATACTACCAGACCCATGACAAAGCACTTCAGAATCTGGATAAACACCACAATTACAAGAATTTTGAACGCATGGACCGGGAATAATCATCCCCAATTGAAGAAGATCACTTGGCAATTTAAGCCTAAGTGACCAACCAGAGCCCCAACAAATCATAGACAGATTCCTTGTCATCAAACCACAAACAAAATCCAAACCAGCAACAATTGATTCCAATGAAGCATTCCCTATTATACTACTATCAAACTCAAGTCTATCAATTCCTCCCCAACAAACAACCAGCCCATTTCTGGTTCTAATTGCACAAGTGAAATTTGCCCCTAATGCAAGATCAGAGAATTCATAAGCGGAACTAAGAGGCACATTAAGTTGCCCGGAACTATTTTCTCCTTTACAAACCAAAACCCCATTTATAGTCAATCCACAAGCATGAGATTCTCCAGCAATTAAGCTTGACATTGACAAATTCCCAAATTGTTTCTGAATCTCATTTCCAATTCCTCCTTGACCCCAACAGAAAACCGTTCTATTTTCCTTCAAAATCCCACATGAAAATCCACTTCCGGAAGTAATGCTGCGAAAGGAAATTTCCTCACCAGGAGAAGGAAATTCGAAGTCATTTTGCCCACCAAAATTACGACCTCTCCAACACCGAGCTCTACCAGAATTAACCTCTCTGGCACAAACTTGAGAATCGCCAACCGTTGGATCAGTCAATTGAAGGGACTTACTGTGATAGATTCTTCTAGGTTGAAAGCTTGAATTTGATGAAGTAGTGTCCCAGCAATGGAGGCTGAACCCGCCGGACCTGAGGCCACAGAAGAAGCTCCGGCCGCCGGAGATGGCTTCGAAAGACACGTTGGGGTAGACTAGAAAGATTTTGCCATTTTGAAAGCATTGAATTCTCTGTGTAGGTTCGCCAGCAACAATGCCGCAAACTGTGGCAGTTCCATACGTAACGGCAGTGGTGGCGCCGGAGCCAAGGCCGTCAACTGAGGATGGCAATGGATGAAAGAATAATAGGATGAGAATGATGGTGAAGATGGATGATAAAGAGGAAGGTGAGAATGTCATTTGGAAGCTGAATGCTTCTTCCTCTTCATTGAGAGAGAAATGGTTGAAGGTTGAGGAAAAAGATGAAATATGAGCAGCACGATGAAGCTCAGAGCGCGAGATTGTGTAGTAGGCTCCCGAGGGGGGAAATATTTTAAGTCCAGCGGCCACCTCTATTTTGACGAACAAAATATTGTGATACACTGATCTGGTGAACGAGTGACCGCTAAGACATCGTTTGAAAAATAGATTAAACGTAAGACAAAATTAGGTTATAAAAATAAAATATTTTAAAGGAATATAAAAGTATAAAGAAACATATCATAAAAAATAGATTAAACTACTCTTTTACTCTTTGAAATAATTAAAATTTTTTAAATTAAATTTTTATATTTATTTTTTTATTTTTAATTGGATACAACTTGTTATTTTACCATGAGATTTTATTAGTACTTGATTCACATAGATAAAGATTTATTAGCAGTTTATAGAATGAGAGAAAATTGATCCAATCTTTCTCGTTAAAAATGAAAAATTTTATAAAATGTATTAATTTTCTCTATGCTAATTTCCATTTAGATACATATATAAATTGTATCAAAGTATTGTGTCGACAATTGTTAAAAGATTAAAAATAATTTTGATTATTCTAAAATATAAATTATGTAATTTTGATTTTTTAATTTAAAATAATATATTTTGATTCTTCAAAACATTTGATTTATAAAAATTTAATCTTTTTATTTTATTTCAGTCAATTTTCATCATCCTTTATTAACTCAATGTTTTATCTCTAAGCATTTGTTGTATTATTTCCAAAAAAAGTAAACAAAACAATTGTCTCTCACTTTTACATTCCTCAAATTTCATGACTTGCATATTTGTGCTTTTGTTATAATTATTTACTTGTAATACTAAAACAAACAAAAAATATTAAAGTTAATTGTTATCACCACAACAATGTTAAATATATGCTTATTTTTTAATTATATTTTTTTATTTTCAATATTTATTTTAATGATACTTATGAAAAGAGATATGAATAATTATAACAAAAGAAAAATAAAAAGACTAATAATACTAACTATGAAATTTATGGAATAAAATAGTTATTACCTTTATAAAAAAAAGGATTAAATGTTATATCATATTTTTTAGGATTTTGAAAAGTGAGATCCAAGCTTATATATAATCTATTGATTTTATTCAAAATTTTTAATATTTAAATGAAAATTTCCTTTAATACTTAAATAAAAGTCATTTCAAATTAATAAGAAAGATATATTGAATAGAATTAGCTTTGTAAGGTAAAAAAGTTGATTAGAAATTAAACAGTAAGATCTGCACTAATTCATATTTTAGGATAATAAAATTACATTCAATTCATTGTTAGAACCACATCAAAAAAGTGTGGTTTGTGTGTGACGATAGCTAATAAAATATGATAAAAACAGTTAAAAATATGTAATTAAAAATAAAAATAAGTGTAAGAACTCAATTTAAAAATTTTAAACTATAAAAATATAATTAAAATGATATAATAATGAGAGAAAATAATTTTGTATTAAATATAATATCTTATTTTCTATCATCTTTCTCATATTCAATATTAAATTAATTAAGCATCTTTATTACCATAATATTTTATAAAAAATAATAGAAGTAAACAAAATTATATTTAAAAAATATTTTTGTAAAAATAAATAAATTTCAAAAATTGAAAGATAAAATTTTTGTTTACTAAAATATAAAAAAATACTAAAATTAGAAATACACGACAATTCAAAACAGGAGAACTCTACTATGTCCGGAATAAAGTGAGGGCAATTACGCCTCAAACACTTGGCACTACAGAATTGGTACAGTGTAAATTTAAAGTGAGAGGCACAACATAGGCAACCAAGATTCATTGCCAACCTAACCCAAAAGACTGTTCCATGATGCAGTTTAGGTAAATCGGACTGCTATTAGTTATCCAAAAAGATGAAAATGCTACGCACGTGCATTGACCTTTTACACAATGGTTCTATGAGATTTTATATAATTAATTATTATTCAATAAATAACGTGAGAGATGAAAATTATAAATATGATATTATAAACATAATTTTTTATAATATTTTGATTTTATTTGATGAGCAATTTGTTAATTATTTAATATAAAGTATATAAACTATTCATTATAAGTAATAAGTAATATAAATTGATTAATGATATTCCAAATTGATGATAGCAAATATTTAAAATTAGAATCTAACATTTAATGTAACTATGATATATGTTAGTCTGATCGTATATAATAAATATCATGATTTAATTAAAAATAACTTGCTACTGGGCTGCTCAAGCGTTGCCCATGCGTTGTTGCACCGTAAAAAAATAACATAAAATTAATTATAAAAAATTATATATATATATTAAAGTTATATATTATTATATACGAGTTTATCGGAATTATACATATAAATATAGTATTAAATGACATTTAATGTTAAAATTGATGAATTTATGTATTTAATAGTTTTAATATATATTATATAAATTTATTAAATTAAATCACTATGTTTGAATTTAGTAACAATAATCATGAAATAAAACGTAACGGGGATTGTAAAAATTAATCTAGAACTATCTAATAATTGTGGATTTGGGATTGCAATTGTAGCAATTTGACTTAACTCTACGAGATAAAAAAAGTAGCTTGATTTAGACTAATTTCATGAATTTTAAATAGTATAAATATCATTTAATAATATAAATATAATATATTAAAAATATTTTAAATAAATTAAAATTTTAATTTAATTGAATGATTTAATTATATGTTTTATTTTTAACTCTTATATAGATAAAAATATAATATGTTTTATTCTATTATAAAAACATTTTATGTAAATTGAAAATTAATTAATTTTTAATTTTATATACAAATATTTAAAAATTAAAATTAAATTTATTTGATATTAATTTTGAATTTTTATATTTTAAATTAAATATCTATCCATTGGGGTTCAACAAAGCGTTTCAACTCAAACATTATTTTTTTAATTTACTCATTTAGGTTGGTTTTTCTTTCTATTCACTCATATATTATTTTAAATTAAATGAATTTTTTATCCATTTTTAATCAAATTTTTCATAAAATTTATTTCTAAATTTAATGTTTAATGAAAACTTGCAAAAAAATTTGGATAAAGATGCATGAAAAATACGTAGGCAATTTTTTAGTTCAAAACTATATGAATCAAGATAGAAAACCTATGTTGTATACTCAAAATGTTGCAGAAATTCACAAATTTGCAAGTGAGAATCATGCTTATTAGTGACTTTTGATTTCATTTGAACTATTTTATTTTATTAAATGACTTACCATTTACCTTGTGTTTTTATGTATTTAGTAACTTATTATTTGTTTCGAATGTGACAAAGTCATAAGGGCTTAAACCTTTTACCATTGTGTCATAAGCCTCATGCCTCTCATGTTAGAGAGAAAAATTTTCATGCTAGAAAGTTTATACTTGGATCTTTGGCTATGATTATAATTATAAATAACAAAAATGCGAAAGTAAGAAAATTAGATGAAATACCTTGAGCCATGATGTTTTTGATAGCTACAAAAATAAAATAAGATATAAAATTAGATAACACCTCAGTCTTCTCTCTTCTTACTCAACTGAAAAGTACTATAATATTTGTGAAATGATAGGAGTTACACAAACTTGTATTCATGAGTGAAGAGAGGGACCAAGAACCATTTATATATAGTTTTCATGACTCAACCCATTAAAGAGTCTTGACTTTTTACTTTCCTCTAATATTTATGAATCCAATTAACTCGATTAATTAAGTGGAAGACTTTTCATATGCAAAACCATCAAATGCATTTAAGGGTATATTAACTTTGCATAATGCATATTTAATTTAAATAAATAACATTAATCTTTCATAATGGATATTTAAGACATTAATTATGCATAATGAACATTTAATGCATATTTAATTTAGATAACTGATATAACTGTCATTAATCATACATATTTAATTTAGATAACTAACATAACTGTCATTAATCATGCATAATGAATATTTAATGTATATTTAATTTAGATAAATGACTTTAGCCAAATATCTAAATCTAATTTATAATGATATCTAAATTATTTAATAATATAGACTATGTCCTTTCATGTGGTCATAAAGGCCACAATAAGTTTATCACAAAATCTATCATAAATCTAATATTCTCCCACTTGGCCAAATGAGTACATGAGCTTAACAAACTATAATGGATTTATAGACATTGTGGCCACTATGAAATTATAATGATTAATTACCCTTTTCTTTGACTTGTCACAAATATGGATCATAGTAGTTTTACACCCTTAGATGATATAATTCTAATTATACATCACAATATTTGCATGCGTCTAAGAAAAGCTTAATGACGAAAGATATGAACAAATTCAAACCATCATGAACTAATACTGAATGTTCATATTAATGGTTCACTTTAATTACAAAACACAAAAGTCATACCTTTTTTCCATAACATGCACATATACAAGGGAGATTACTTGAAATGTGTAAATCATATTAATTACACAAAATCATTTCTATCAATTAGTCCTATGGATAATACATAATTTTTATAGACCTTAGGCGCCAATGCTTTAGTCATGAGATCTGCAACCATCATTTTGGTATTAATGTGTTCGATAGATACTTTCTTATTCTGTACCCTTTCACGAACAACAAGATATTGTAACTCAATATGTTTTAATTTACTTGAACACCTGTTGTTCTTAGAGAAGAAAATAGCAACTGAATTGTCACAAAAAAATTGTAAGGGGCCTTGAAATATAATCTATAATTTTTAATCCAGCCATAAAATTTTTCAACCAAACAACTTGAAAAGTGGCTTTATGGCATGCCACAAATTCAGCTTCCATGGTTGAAGAAGCTGTTAGAGTTTGCTTTATACTTTTCCAAGAAATGACTCCCTTAGCTAACAAGAAGATATACCCAGATGTAGATTTCAACGTGTCCACACAACCTATAAAATCTGAATCACAATAACTAACCACCTCAAGCGAATCACAGTATTGATAGGTGAGCATATAATTTTTAGTACCTTGAATGTAACGTAACACCTTTTTTACTGCCTTCCAATGATCCATTCTAGGATTGCTTTGAAATCTTTCTAGCATTCCAACTGCATAGCTAAGATTTGGACGAGTGCATATTTGAGCATACATTAAACTTTCAATAGCAGAGGTATATGGAATAGATTTCATTTCCTTTTGCTCAAGTTCATTTTGTGAACCTTGACTTTGACTTAATTTATCACCTTTTACAATGGGAGCTGGACTTGGTGAACAATTTTGCATATTAAATCTTTCAAGAATTTTGTTAAAATAAGTCTTTTGAGATAAACCAAGTAATCTCTTAGACCTATCTCGGTAAATTTCAATGCCAAGAACATAAGTAGCATTTCCCATATCCTTTATTTCAAAATTCTCATAAAGAAAAGTTTTAGTTTCATGTAACATAGCATGATCCTTACTAGCAATTAGTAAGTCATCCACATACAAAATGAAGAAGACAAACTTACTCCTACTAGCCTTCAGATATATACAATCATCAAGTTCATTGGCTTTAAATCCAAAGGTCGTAATGGTATTATAAAACTTTAGATACCATTAACGGGAAGCTTGTTTAAGTCCATATATGGATTTTCTTAATTTACATACTAAATGCTTATTTCGTATTTTCTCAAATCCTTCAAGTTACTGCATATATATTTCTTTATCTAGATTCCTATTCAAGAAAGCCATTTTCATGTCCATTTGCTATAACTCAAGATCAAAATGAGCTACTAATGCTATAAGAATCCTAAAAGAATCTTTCTTTGATACTGGAGAAAAGGTTTCATTATAATCTATTCTTTCTCTTTGAGTGAAACCTTTAGCAACAAGTCTAGCCTTATATCGATCAATATTGCCTTTAGAATCCCTTTTGGTTTTGAAAACTCATTTACATTGAATTGGAATAACCACATCAAGCAAATTAACTAATTCCCAGACTTAATTTTTCTGCATTAATGCCATTTCATCTTTCATGGCATCTAACCACTTATCAGATTTTTCACTTCTTATAGCTTATGAAAACGTTATTGGATCATCTTTAATTCCAATGTCAAAATTTTGTTCCTGTAGGTATACAATATAATCATTTGGAATGGCTTCTTTCCTTCTCCTTTGAGAACACCTTAATGATTCTGAATGAATTATATTTTCTCCATCATGTGTACTTTCTTTAACAGAATGTATAATAGGATTATTATTTTCCTTTATAGGTGATATTTCCAAATTAGTTTGAAAACTAATTAATTCCTTAATTGGAGATAATACCACCTTTCTTGATTCATGACTCCCACTATCAATTTCATTTTCAAGGAACTTTGCTGTACCTATTTCAATAATTATGGTGTAATGATTAGGACAATAAAATTTATATCCTTTGGACCTTTCAGGATAACCAATAAAATAATAACTTATTGTCTTAGAATCCAATTTCTTTTCATAGGGATTAAAAAGTTTTGCTTCAACTTGACAATCCTAAATATGAAGATGATTTAAACTTAGTTTCCTACCTACCCACAATTCATAAGGAGTTTTAGGGGTAGCCTTCGTAGGAACACGATTTAAAACATACATTGCCATTTTAATTGCCTCTCCGCATAAGAACATTGGTAGAGTAAAATTACCTATCATACACCTTATCATATCTAATAAGGTACCATTACATCTCTTAGCCACACCATTCTGTTGAGGTGTACCAGGCATTGTGTACTATGCTACAATGCCATTTTCTTGAAGGAATCTAGCACATGAACGTAAATTACGACCAGTTTCATCGTATTTTCCATAATATTCACCACCCCTATCAGATCTCACAACCTTTATCTTCTTTTCCAGTTGATTTTCAACTTCTACCTTAAAATTTTTGAACATTTCCAAGGGATCAAATTTTTCTTTAATAAGATAAAGGTAACCATAACATGAGAAGTCATTAATAAAGGTGATAACATATTTTTTCCCTCCTATACAGGGTGGAAATGGTCCATATATATCTGTATGTATCACTTCAAGTAACATGGAACTTCTTGTGGAACTTTTCTTGATATTTTTAGTTTATTTACCTTTAATACAATCAATATAAGTACCAAAATCTAAAAAATTGAGATTTGCTATGACACTATCCTTGACTAATCATTCTAGTCTTTCCTTAGAGATGTGACCTAGTGTTGGGAATTCGGATTATCACATGCAGCGGAATTTTAAATTTTGATCCGAATTCTACCTAGGATCCATGCAAAAAGCATAAGTCAATGATTAGGGTTTTACCTATTAGGCACTCGTGTTTCTACTGATCAAAACTTGAGAGCGAATGAATCAAACGCCGGCCAGAAGGTACAGCGTCTCTACGGTATCCACACAGAGTGAACAACGACCTCTCTCCCTTCACGCGTCTGCTAGGATGCGTTTTTCTCTCTAAGAATTAGGATTGGATGTTTTCTGAGTGATTTTGGGTTTATATGGAAGCTTAAAACGTGATTATTAAGTGCTGCCCTCAAGTCCCTTTTTATAGAACTTAGGCAAGCCATAATCCTAGTCCTACTAGGATAATGCTTCCAAAATCCTAATTACACTTAACAACTCATCTTATCCTTATCCTAGAGATAATGAGAAGAGATAAGACTTATCTATTAATTATCTAATATTAGATAATGATATTATCTCATAATATAAATATCTTAATATTAGATAATTACATATAGTTATCAAATATCAAAATAATATTATCTCATAATATATTTATCTAATATCTGATAAGATAATTACTTGATATTACTTTAATATCAAATAATATCACATAATATATATATATATAAAACGTGAATTTATTATTCTTAATAATATATATGCACGAAAATAAGTCCAATTAATTGGATATTAATGTAATTAAAGTTCAATTAATTATTGTCTTATTCCTACTCCTTTTGTGTGACCCTGTAGGTTCTTACTACGTTGACAATGACTTATTATTGAGCCATAGACAGCAAGCGGTATCTAGCAATACATCACTGCCACTCAAGTAGTAAGAATGTCTGTGATTCGACATCCACCTAATACATGATCAACGTTTTACATCATAATCCTTTTGTAATAATATCCAAATTGAACTGGAGGCATGGAATGTGTCATCCTCGTCAATGTTCAATTTATATTTCTTGATACTGAGTAGACTTAAAATAAATAATTAATATCACATATTAATTCAACTGAGCATGGCCATGCATTTCTAAGTCTCACTCAATCAAGGGGCCCAAGGATATTTCTCTTTTATACAAGAGTAACAAAATCCCATTTACATCACTCACTTCCCTCTGCATGATTTATGACACACCCAATCAATGCCCTACTTGTCACCTGATTAAAGGTGATATATGACAATATTAAAGTGAGTAATTCCTCATGTAGGGAACCGTAGTGACTTCAGGTCAAAGGTTTATGCGTAGTTGTGATCATATGAGAATAACTTATGACACGTTTATCCATGCAATATTCTCATAGTGGGTCAGTCCAGTACATTGTTCACTAGCAATGTACTTATGTATTGACTTGATATCACATATCCATGATTCGTAATCATCAGTCACTATACATGCTAGTCTCGATGTATTATTACTATCTATTTTCATAATAATACTTGACTAGGGGCATTTTAGGAATAGCAAAGCTATTCCAAGGATAATTATTATATTAAGTTATAAATTACGCATAATAATAATAAAAATAAAATATAATAATTAAATTGCCTAAAATAAAATATAATACATTGTGTATAACTCTAATCATCTTATATGATTGGTTCTAGGACACACACCAACACCTAGCCTTTTATGTCACAAAAAAGATGAAGTTTCATTTTGACGAGTTCTTTTAGTGCCAATGCATGTATTTAAATTCAAAGCAAAATTAATTTGAGAAGGGGAAGCATTAAGATGAATTTTGTACAAGCCATTAGATAAAATGTCAGATCCAATCAAAATGTTATTTTTATATATCTCAAAGGTTCCATTGTCAAATTTAAAATAAGATCCTTCTAAGTCAAAATGAGGAACAGAAATTAAATTTCTAGAAGATGAAGGGACATAAAAAGTGTTTGACAATATCAAGGAATAATCAATGCTAAGAACAAGTTTATAGGTTTTGATGGCTTTAACATTAGCTTGTTCTTTGTTTCTCATAAAGATGATCCTTTCACGCAGTAGTGGGGTTCGGGTTGAAAGGAATCCCTGTAAAGAATTAGATAGATGAATCATGGCACCAGAATCTAATGACCAAGTATTAGAAGGAATGTCAATTGAATTGATTTAAAAAAAATGTGGGTAAAAGAATTACCTTCCTTTTAAATCAATTCTTATGTTTCAGATAATCTTTCTTCATATGGCCTCTTTTATTGCAAAAGAAGCATTTCATAGAACTTTTATTTGCACCATTATGTACAATAGCTTCCTTTCCTTGAGTTAGTAGCTGATTTGCACTTTTTTTTACTTTTCTTAGATCTTTTACCATTATGATCCAATGGAACAGAATGCAATCCTTCTCTTTTTAATCTTTCTTCCTCTTGAACACACATGGCAATCAATTCATTTATAGTCCATTTTGCCTTATTGTTATAACTTATCTTAAATGGACTAAATTGAGGAGGAAGAGAATTAAGAACAAATTGCACTAAAAAAGGTTCAGAAATGGTCATATTCATAGATTTAAGTTGTTCAGCCAAGTTTGTCATTTCCAGTATATGTTCACGAATACCAAACATCCCATCATATCTTTTAGTAGTCAAATTACTTATGAGCGTACCTGCTAACCTTATCAGAAGATTTGAATTATTTCTCTATAGATTCGAAGAATTCTTTAGCGCTAGAGCAGTCTACCATGGACATACGAATATTCTTGATAATTTTACTTTTCATAATCATTAAACTCAAATGGTTAGATCTTTCCCAGTTGTTATAGTTAGATTGTTGCTCAGAAGAACTTGTTTCAATTGGCTTTTTTAGTTCACTAATTCGTAAGCATAGGTCCAAATCTAAGCATCCTAACATAATTAGTAATTATTCTTTCCAATCTCCAAAATTAGAACTATTCAGTTCAGGGATGTTTAAAATATGTCGAGAGAGAGAGAACCTACTGAGATAGCTTGAGCCATAATCATAATTAATCAGCAAACTGTTATATGACAATTCAAGAGCAATCTTAGCGCATCATTATACATATCCTTTGGGATAAAAATATAACATGCAATTGATTTACTCAAAAGTGTTAAACTTCATTTTCTTTTATAAATCTTTATTTTGAAATGTTAAACACCTTTGGCCATTAAACAACATAAAATTATATCGTGATTATAAAATAATTACACCTTTGGGCATAAAATTTATAGTCACGTCTTTTAGTATTTGTGTAATATTCCAACCATGGATGTCTTGTTTCACTTTGGTGAAAACAAAACCACTATAAAGAACTTAACATATTACACAAATGAACATTAATATAATTATAATCATAGGCCGTAACCTTTGCTTTGATACCACATGTTAGAGAGAAAAATTTTCATGCTAGAAATTTTATACTTGGATCTCTGGCTATGATTATAATTATAAATAACAAAAATGAAAAAGTAAGAAAATTAGATGAAATACCTTGAGCCATGATGTATTTGATAGCTACAAAAATAAAATAAGATATAAAATTAGATAACACCTCAGTCTTCTCTCTTTTTACTCAACTCAAAATAGTACTATAATATTTGTGAAATGATAGAAGTTACACAAACTTGTATTCATGAGTGAAGAGAGAAACCAAGAGCCATTTATATATAGCTTTCATGACTCAACCCATTAAAGAGTCTTAACTCTTTACTTTCCTTTAATATTTATGAATCCAATTAACTCGAGTAATTAAGTGGAAGACTTTTCTTATGCAAAACCATCAAATGCATTTAAAGGTATATTAACTTTGTATAATGCATATTTAATTTAAATAAATAACATTAATCTTTCATAATGGATATTTAAGACATTAATTATGCATAATGAACATTTAATGCATATTTAATTTAGATAACTGACATAACTGCCATTAATCATATATAATAAATATTTAATGTATATTTAATTTAGATAACTGACATAACTGCCATTAATCATGAATAATGAATATTTAATGTATGATATTAATTATGCATAATAAATATTTAATGTATATTTAATTTAGATAAATGACTTTGGCCAAATATCTAAATCTAATTTATGGTGATATCTAAATTATTCAATAATATAGACTATGTCCTTTCATGTGGTCATGAAGGCCACACTAAGTCTATCACAAAATCTATCATAAATCTAATATCTCATACCTTCACTAATTTGTAATTGAATTGTAATGATAATAGTTTTCTTTCATCACTATCTTCGTAACAAATAAAATTTATGGTGACAATGATGAATCAAGTAGATTAAGTAGAATTTCATTTAATATTATTTTTCTTTTCCTTATTAATTACATGTTCTACCTTTTACTTTCTATCTTTCTTTCATCATTATGTAAATATTTTTTTATGCATTCTTTTGACTAAATAAAATAGCAAGTTTTTTATGAAACAAACAAAGAAATTAGTTTTTCTAGTTTTTATTACATTTCCTAAAGTGAATACATTATTAATAAAAGGAGGTTTAAAAGTGAATAATGTTGTGATTATAACCATAAATGTGGAAAAAGGAGAATTAATTTATGTTATCGTTGTGGTTATAAGAATGTTACAAACATTAAAAAGATTAGTTTTTCCCATTAAAAGTTAGAGAATATAATGAGAAAGGTTTATAAAATAAGAACACAAAAGGTTCTAAAAGTATATATTACTAATGTAATGTGAAAGACTATTAGAAGTTCTAAAAGTATATGCTACTAAGGTCATGTGGTCGATTTGGTTGTTGATAATGATGCTTTTAACAATAATTCTTATGATATAACACACCTTAATATGTCAATTTTTTTTGTAAATCTCAAAGAAAGAATTGATACTTTGATTGGTAATGACAGTGACCAATTTTATTTTTTATTGAATTAATATTGAATATTTTTATTTTATGAACAATACAACAATGCACACCATCTTTTAAGAATAGAAAATATTTTCCTAATTAATGATTGGTAAAATTTATGTTAATATAATATCTGTCAGTACAAAATTGATTGAATGCTCCTAAAGAATTAATATAATTTTATCAAGAGATATACAATATTTATAGATGCATTACTATCAATTAAATCTTAAAGATATTTATTAAGTTTTAGATACATATAATAAAATATATACTTTATTGAAATAATAAGATATTGAATATCTTTATATTATAGTAATTGTCTTAAATGAGAAAAATGTATTAAAAAAAGTTACTATTATTTTGTTCTTTTGATATGTATTATATATATATATATATATATACAAAATTAATTGAAAGAAAAGTGAACTAGAAGCTGATTAATTAAAGTGATTTCACTATTTGACATTATCAAATAGGCCATTTGAAATCAATAATGATGTGAAATCATGTGGTTGATTTGGTTGTTGATAATGATGCTTTTAACCATAATTCTTATGATATAGCACACCTTAATATGTTAATTTTTTTTGTATATCTCAAAGAAAGAATTGATACTTTGATTGGTAATGACAGTGGCTAATTTTATTTTTTATTGAATTAATATTGGATATTTGTCTTTTATGAACAATACAACAATGCACACCATCTTTTAAGAATAGAAAATATTTTCCTAATTAATGATTGGTAAAATTTATGTTAATATAATATTTGTCAATACAAAATTGATTGAATGCTCCTGAAGAATTAATATAATTTTATCAAGAGATATACAATATTTATAGATGCATTACTATCAATTAAATCTTAAAGATATTTATTAAGTTTTAGATGCATATAATAAAATATATACTTTATTGAAATAATAAGATATTGAATATCTTTATATTATAGTAATTGTCTTAAGTGAGAAAAATGTATTAAAAAAAGTTATTATTATTTTCTTCTTTTGATATATATATATATATATATATATATATATATATATATATATATATATATATATATATATATATATATATATATACAAAATTAATTGAAAGAAAAGTGAACTAGAAGCTGACTGATTAAAGTGATTTCATTATTTGACATTATCAAATAGGCCATTTGAAATCAATAATGATGTGAAAAGTAATTAAAAGTTCATAAGGTTCTTCATTGACAAACTAGAAAAATTTTCAAACTAATAAAATTTTATGTGCTACTTGTTTTAAAATGTAATTTAATCTATTAAAGCGATTGCTAGTTAAAGTTAAAACTAAATTCTTAATATTTTTGAAAAGAATACCAAGTGAAATATGTTGATTTATTTATCTATTATGTAGACTATTTTAATATTTTATAATTTTAGTTAATTCTTCAACAAAATAGTCATATATATATTTATTGTCAATTTATAACTTGATGTTTGTGAGATTATTTGTTTAAATAATTTGATTTAAAGTACAATTTTTTAATTATACAATTAAGATAATATGTCTTAATAATACTGGTAAATTTATATCCAAAGCCTTTCATAATTATCATATTCTAATAGTAATAATTATTGAACATCCTAAAATATGTTCATATATAAAATGATTTAATTAAAATATTTTTAATATCCTAAATTATTAATTGTATCTTTATTTAAGAGAACAAGATTCCTTGTATCATCTTAAGTATTGACAAATCTATGTATTAAATTGTGAGGGTAATTGCCTCGATAAATAATTTTTTATCATACTTATATTTACACTAATGATATATATAATTCAAATTACCTCCACATCTTATTTTTATATTAATTGAGAAAGAAAAGTTTTATTTTAAACAAATATAAAAGTATTTGAAACTTATTAATTAGATGTAAGAAGACATATATAAAAGATAATATTAAAATAAATTAGATTTTATATTTATTTAAATATTTAAATTTTTTAAAATAATTTAATTTTAATTTTTAATGTAAATGTTACTTTGACAATTTAAAATTTCTAGATCTGCTATTAATCTTGAGGACATGCAACTTAACATATTGTAATACTTATATGCATCAAGTTAAGAAGTTATAATCCTTTTTTATAATTAGCTTTTGTAAAGAGCTACAAAATTTTATATATATATAAATTTTTTATTGTACGATATATCTTTATCCCACCACAATACACATAAATAATTTTGAAAAGTGATAAAAAAAATTTAGGGTCATATATATAATTATATTCCTAAAATCAAGGGAAAAAACATGCAGTTATAAAAATAATTTGATATTCAATTATCTTGATGCTCACACAAAGTGATATGAATCAAAAGTTTATAGGATAATTGATTTATAAATTATGGCAAAATTGCCAAATATATTTTTAACTAAAAGATAATAAATAAATATTATATATTAGTTGTAAATGCTCTTATTCAAATTATTGCCTAAGTAGGGCAATTTGTTTATCAATAATAATTGAATCTACTACATGCTTAATGCATGATAGAACTATTAGTTCTAAATGTAAATATCCTTAAAATAAAAAAGAGCAAACGATTACTCTTATTGAAGAATTAAATATTTTTGAATGGATCCAAGATATAATTAAAGACAAATTTCTAGAAGTTTAAGTGTCTAAAATTTATGAAAAATAAAGAGATCTCAATTGATTATATTTCTAATGAGTAAGATAAAACCAAAAAGGAAGTAATTGTTGATAATGTTTACTTTTACATATAAGTAACACTTAGAATTATGAAAAACAACGATTAGTGATTATTATGAATTTGTAGAATAATGTTGTATGATTATTGGCCAAAAAAAAGAGAACAGATGTATTACTTACAAAATTTAAATTTATCTGCAAAGTGAAAAAAATAACTAAAAGGTGTTAAGATAATGAAATAGCTTGAAGGTATGAAGCTAAATATATAATTGTGCTAAGATAATAAGAAAATTGAAATTGAAAAAAGAAAGTATAGTTTGCACACAATAATTTTTACAATGATTGTTATTGGATATGAGAATATTTATTTTTATGTGGTGGATATAATTTTCTAATAATATATTAAAACTTGATATGTATCTGATAGATTTAATATATCATATTTTACACATGATAATTAATAATGATATTATATAAAAATCCCTTAAGGATTTTAAATGCTTGAAGTATGAAATTTAATTTTTTGATAAATATGCTTAATTCAATTATAAAGATCTTTGTATGGATTAAAATAATTAGGATGAATGTGGTACAATCATCTTAGTGAATATTGTTAAAAGTATATAGAAATTTCTTATATTTTTTTCAAGAAATCTAAATGTGATTTTGCTATAATTGTATCATATGTTAATAATTTAAATATTATTGAAATTCATGAAGAGCTTTTGAAGGTAGTAGAGTATCTGAAAAAAGGAGTTTGAGATAAAAAAAATTAAAAATTAAGTTTTATCTTTGCCTATAAATCAAGAATTTAAATGATGAAACATTTGTTTATCAAACAAAATGAAAAAAAAATCCTAAAATATTTTTACATGAATAAATTATATGCATTGAGTGTTCCAATGATTGTTCAATTGTTGGTGCCAATAAGGATCCACTTTGAACTTTAAAGAATAATGAAAAATTTCTTAGTCCCGAAGTGTCATATCTTAATGTAATTGATGCATTAATGTATATTCTAATTACACATATCCATATATAGCTTTTTAGTAAGATATAGTTCTTTTCCAACTAGAAGATATTAAAATAAAATTAAACATATATATTAATATATTTGAAGAATAATTTATATGGGTTTATTTTATTTTGAGTCATAACTAAATAAATATATGAATGCAAGATATTTAGTCTACACGAAGTCTCATTTTATACTATTATCTATTCACATATGATGGTACATTTATATCATACCTTTTAGTAGGACAAATTACTAATACAATTTTTCTAGCATGTATATATGAGGCAAGTCAAGAATTAATATTTGATTGACATGTGTTATGACTTTTGAGGAAGAAATTTCAATTAATCCATACGAAGATAATGTTATGTGCAAAAGTTTAATTAGAGGATGATATGTCAAAGGAGATGAAATAAATTTTATCTCATCAAACTTTCCTCATGCTCACAAAGGATTGTAGTTATATTTGATCATGAAAGCAAATAGTCCTTAATAGAATTGTCAGTAAAGGCATTGACTTAAAAAACTTTAATGATATTTTTAATAGGGAAAGTTAAGTTCATATTGCATTCTTTTATTTTTTAATCATGGTTTATTTCTCATTGAATTTTTCCAACAATGTTTTAATAAGGCAAAATATTCATTGAAGAAATAATGTACTCTTTTTTCTTCATTGAAAATTTTTTTCTCATTGAGTTTTTTCCTAGTGGAAGTTGCATATTATTTACAAGATGGACATTTAAGGGGAAGTGTTATGAATAATTGTAATTAAATATAGATGTTCATAGATTAAGCATTATATTCTCATTATGATCAATTATTAGGTTTCAATTTTCTTTATGAGTTATTATTATCAAATTGTAACATTTAATATATTTGTCCTATAAATATAAGTTTTATAAATCATTTATGTACAATTAAATAAAATATACTTCTCACAATTCTCCTTCATTTCCTTCATACATTTATTTGGTTTTTTTTTTAGTATTGAGTATTTTTTATAATAAAGAAGAGAAAATTTTAAAATTTTAATGTGTAAAAATAAGGTTAAGCTATTTTTTCTTCTCTCCCTTTTCTTTCAATCTAAACAAAAAGATAATTTCAAATTTGAAAATTTTTAATCCCTTTTCTTCCCTTTCTCCCTAACCAAACATAGGGTAAGGGTAAATTACATCAACTTTTCTTAAGATTTAGTCCAATTACAATCAACATTCCCTTATTTTTCAAGATTATACACTTTGACACTCTTTACAATATCTCCACCATTAGGAAATATAATGATGTTAACTTTTCAATAATAACTCATTCTCTAATGCCATCCCTCATAGTTAGAAAACTATTTTTCAACATATATGTATAAATATTGTAACACACTTATGAGTGTTTTTATTCTTTAAAAAATGAGCACAATTATATTGAAAAATGTAAGGAAATGGTCTTCCAATCATAAGTAGATTGTTGGAAAAACCATGGGCTATGGGCCGGCCCATCTATTCATGTGCTTTTATATATGCATGCCATTATTTTAAAGATTTATTTGAATATGGGTTAATTTCAGCCTTGTTTATGAAGGTTGTGATTCATACAGGCTAATCCATAGATAGGGCTGGGTCAACCCACATTAATTTTTTTAACTTTAATTTTTATATAGGTCAACATTTTAAATTCATATAAAATCATACTCTTTTCTTTTAATTTTGATTATATAAGGTTGTGTTACAAATTATTTTTGTATGATATTTTTAATTTTGTAAATATTTTATGACTTATATATATACATAATATATTTTTAAAGTTATATATATTAAATATATTATGACTTATTTATAAATGGATATGTGATTCTTTATAAAAGTTTAAATTTTTATTATTTAAAAATTAAAAATTGTAAATATTTAAATTAAAGAAATGCCTATGGATTGGCTTGTTTATCCATGTTCATTTTAGAGATTAGGGCCTTCATATTGAAGGCCTATGAAATATGTGACCTGACTCGTTGATAACTCTAATAATGAGGAATAATATTAAAGAATGAATTACAATTTAAAAAATTTAATGTGGTTGCATTTTATAACTATAAAAATGTTTTAAGATATAAATATGTATATTTTTAAAAAATAAAAAGTATTAAGTATAATTAAACTAAACTTTGAAGGAAGTCAATGCAATTTACTCAAAAATTAATCAAGAGGTCAATTTATTTTTCAGATAAAAAAAGAAAACAAAATTGTCAATCAAGCACTTCCATATTAAATTTTACATGTATCACTTGCACATTTTCACGTCTTGCCCAAAAGCAACATTTGCATTGCTCAATAAATCAGGAAAGAGGACAAGTCAAGTTTCATGACATGATGATGATCGCGATTGAATTTTGACACAATCGAAGTTTTGAATATGATATAAAAAAAGTCAAATTTGATGGTGTGGTCATAGGTGAATTTTGATTGAATCAAAGTTTTAAATATGATATATAAAATAAAATTTTTTCATATGTTAATAGCAATGAAGTTGAAATCTTAAATATCCAGTGTATTAATCAAGTTCCTCGTCATTAAGTGGTGAATTCAAAAAAAAAATTATTTGTGGAGCAATTATATATTTAAAAATTAAATATATAAATAGTTTTAAAAATTAATATTTGTATAAAAACAAAATGTCATTTATTTTGATATCGTGTCAATAATGAGTGAAATTTTACATAATTTTATATTGGTTAAAAGTGAAAATTTTCTATTATAACTAATATAAAAAATAAAATAAATATATGAGTAATTCCATATAAATTATGGAGATAATACATATATATATATATATATATATATATATATATATATATATATATATGTATGTATGTATATGTATGTATGTAATGTGTATATATGTGTAAAGAAAATTATTCTTCCATAATACATATACATATATATATATATATGTATGTATATGTATGTATGTAATGTGTATATATGTGTAAAGAAAATTATTTGCGGAAGAAATTGCCCTACAAGTTAATATATACATTTGACCCCAACTAACCCATTAGCTAGTGGTTCATAAAATAAAAATTTTAAATATAATATACAAATAAATCAGTTTAATTTTAAATTTGATCCGTGTAATATTTTTAATATTATTGATGAATAAAAATATAATATTTTATTAAAAATTAATATTAATTAAAAAATTTATCAATAATAAATATTTTTAATATTTTTAATGATATAATAATATATAAATAAATAATAATATAAAATTAATTTATATTGATAATAAATTAAATTTAAATGTAATTAGTTATCAGTTATTTAAAATTTTAAGCTTCATATATATTGTCCGACATTAAGCAAAGGGGTATTGTTTTCCCAAACGGAATCAAAGTTAAAAGGGTAAAAAGAATACAAAATGGAGGAACAACAACCTTATTCAAATGTGAGAAATGTGATGGATTCACCGATTTCTTATCTTATAAATATTACGTCAATGTTAACAACAGTTCCAGAGATGTAAATAAGCTTTGATTATTAATCTTCAACTAATTAAATTTAAAATTGCAATGAAATATTATTAGAATTGTATTTACTATTTTATTTCTATTTTAATAACACAATTAATAAGAAAGAGAGACATTAACACATTTTTAATTTATTTCTTTTTCTCTTTTTAATTTTCTATTTTTAATAACATAATTAATAAGCGAGGGGGATTCATCACATTATCCAAAATCTAAATATTAAAAATATAATTAAAATTGAAATCATTGTCATACATAATCTAAATCTCTTTTACAAAAGAATTACATCCTACAAATAAAAGGACACAACCTTATAAAATATTTAACATGAGAGTTCACTATCAACATTCTCAAATACAAAATATTCCTAAAAAAATCTTTTAGTTAATGTGAATTTGAAACAAAGATTCAAAAAAGAGATGTCCACGCTACTGCTTCTTCATACTCCAAAATTTATATTAGTGTTTCTTGATATCTACCAACTATCCTAAAAATGGTGTTGCCATCTTGAAATTCTATTCTAAATAAAAAGTTAAAAAGAAAACATCATCTAATATTCAATAAACACAAACAATTTGATAAATGAGAGATAAGATGGAAGCAATATTACTTGATATTTCATCGAACGTCAATTCTACCATATACATGGATGAATTGACCCTATTGGTGAATTGTGAATCATTAAATTGAATATTTTTCTTTAAAAAAATGCAAAACTTAATATGAACTATTAGATACTCAATGCATGGATGAATTTGATGTATGAAAAAACTCATCTTCATCGAATATATAGGGTTCAAATCCAAGTTACTTGTAGTAATTTTCTTCTTCTTCTTCTTCTTCTTCTTCCTTGATGCACTATTAGAAACATTAGCATACCCTTTTTTCTATGAGATAGTTATTTGCATGATGTTCACATTTCCTACACTTAGAACAATATCTTGTTTGCTTTTCTAGCTTATTTCTACATCAATGACCTCTTCTTGGGGCAAGGTTATTGATTTTGGTGGGCATATAATACAATCACCATTCTTCAATTCATCATCTCTTAAAATTTGTTGTTCCAAAACTTCTACTAAAGGGCTAGTTCCTTCAAGACACTAATGATTTGGCAAGAAAAAATATGGGATTTCTTGACAATTCTTTTGAAGAAATACTCATAAAATATAATGGCAAAGTATGCCAAAGAACTCAAATTGCATATAGCTACACATTGCAATCTTTTCATCCCAAAAAACCTTGTAGTTTCAATTATTTACACCTTCTTAATATCTAAAAATAAAATTATGCTCATCCATAGCAAGTATTGAGTACTAACTTTATCTAGAATATTTTTCTTTGAACTTTTGAAAAGTAAATGGAGTGAGCATTTGAGAAGCTTGTTTTTCTAATGGTGACTTAGTTCTCAAAGCATTCATCTTAATAATAGCCAACATATTATCATACAATTGTCTTTCCTAATTTCTTGAACTACGACATCAACCTATAAATCAAGTAATAATATAACAAAATAAATAAATGCTTCTTTCATTCTTTATTATCTATTGCACTTAACTAATTTTGTAAAAATTTAAAAAAGTAGTTTAGCTTGTGTATTTTTAGTAGAATTTCAAAAACTACCCTTTAATTGAAAATTAAAATTTGCTCCATTGTTATTTTTCATTTACTTAAAATTTGTGATCATATTTAAATGTACATATAAGTGTCATTTTTCTCTCATTTCATGCATAAATTCTAATACTATTGAAAATGGAGAAAGAAAGATAAAGTAAATTTGTTGAGATATTTCAACATGAAAGTATAAAATAATAAAATATTTATTTTAAAAATAGAAAATTTGAAAAAATACATTTAATACTTCATTGAATTTTTAAAATGACAAATAAAAACAAACAAATTTTTTTTAAGAATACTACAAATAATAAAGAATAGAGGAAGTATATATAAATAAGGTAAAGAAATAAGGAAAATTTGAAAAAAAAAAGATATGAGTAACTAAAATAGATATACCAACTTATTTGGCAAGATCCCTTAATATTGCATTAGATGAAATAAATTTCTTAATGAAACTATTAATATATTTAGATCTATCACTAGTTGACATCCCTCCAAAATAATAACCTTAAAGATATGTTAGCACCTAAAAATGCTTAATTTGATACAAGCCTTTAACATGATTATTGTCTTACAAATAGTACCTACCAACTACAAAAAGCCACTAGTGCTCAAACTCCTTAACTATCTCTAGTTTATAAAGCATATAGAAATCATTGCACCACTATAGGTGTTAATTAGGGAGAATGTATGTAAACTAAAACCAAAAGCAATGTTTAATAAGTGGTAACCCTATGGCAGTTGCTTCTATCATCCATAGATCTTGATTTGTCGTGACAGTTTTGGATGGCTTCTTCATTGTAACTATGAAAGCCCACCATAAAGGAAAATAAGTGATTATAAGTGATATAGCAATATTTTGCATAAAGAACAAGATAAAGAAATATATTATTTGACAAGATACCTTCATCAGCCACTTAAAAGCAGTTGTAGTCTCATTTCAAAGAAGTGCACATCTAAATAACATTATCTTTCTTTGGTTATTAATACTAACAATATCCTACAAGGTAAGTATATGGATTCACTTTATAAGTGGTATCAAAGACAACAACGTTTCTACATTTATCATAACAATTGAAACATTATCCAAGAGACTAAAATAAGTGTTCTAACTTTCTTTTTTGATCAAGCTTAAAAACATATTAGAAGTTAGGATCTTCTTCTTTACAAAACTTGAAATGCTCTAGAAGGTTTATAACATCATTTCCTATAACTTGCTTCCTTACTTTGACGAAAAGGTTGTGAATATCTCTTTCAAGAAATGGAAGTTGCTCATGGTTTACCTTTTTTTTTTTTTTAGTTCAAGTACACAAATAATTTGTCTCACTATATGGCCCACTTCTTTCAATAAAATAATATGCTTCTTATCCTCTTGGCTTATGATTCAATTGGATAGAAGGAAGCTTATATCTAATGGAGATAACAAATCTTGGTTATGGCTTATAACAAACATAATAACATGCTACACTTGTGGATATTTCATGATAGCTTCGTAATTTGATACACATGAGCATTAGAGTTACATTTATAAGATGCTTTGTTTCTTTACTCTTTAGTTGGATTAATCATTTTTTAGTGGTTGAGTTCCACCACCATGACATAAGAAGTCACACATTACAATTTTATCATCTTTATTTTCTGTTTGATCTGTTTAAACACTAAAGCTATATTGGTGTGCATAATCTCCTAATTATATATTACCCATGGCTTTGGGCTTTCCACATTTATTCCTGCCCATTAATCCCTTGCGCGAGTTGTTGTTACGCACCTAACCCATTTCTCCGTTACAATTACCTTCCTCTCTCATATGTCTGTGGCTTCCACTTGCAGCATTGAGGCGTCACATGTCTGTGAATCTCTTGCTGCGTTGCTTCTATTTTCTTATTGCTTGCTTTTTTCTTTGCTACTCGTATCTTACTATCATGATTTTTTTTAGGATGGGTACTTTTCTTTTTGGGACACATATTAGGCTAGGAGAAAAATTCTCCTGTCCTGCCTAACACTCTCCCATGTTTTCTTTTTTTTTTTTAACTTTTTGGATACAATAATAATAAGAGTATAACATAATAATATAATATAGTATAATATAATAATATTAATATAATAATAATTTATATCTTCACTATTAATCTTTCTTTAAATTTAATATAATATAATTTTTATGATAAAATATTTTAAATAATAAATAATTTAAATTTTTTATTTTATAAATTCATTTATTATATTATATATTTTATTATTATTTATTATTTATTAATATAATATAATATAAAATGATATAATATAATAATAACAATCAAAATCTTTACTGTTATAGAATCTTTATATTTAATATAATATAATTTTTTAGGATAAAATATTTTAAACTACAAATTACTTAAAATTTTTATGTAATAAGTTAATTTATTATATTATATATTTTATTATTAACTCTTAATTTTATATATTATATATTTAAATTTTTATAAATATTTTAAATAAACTAAAATTTTAGTACATAAATATTATATTTTTAAATACAATACTTGAAGATTAAAATCAAATTTATTTTTAAAGGAAAGAAATTTTTCTAATTTCTTGCATTTTTCTACAATATATCCTACGCTTATATTTATTGCTTTCTTTCTATAAGTGTTGCCGATTTCTTTCACTTCATTAATTCTTGAATTTTCTTAATTCTTTCTTAATTTAAAATTTAAAATTTATTATTTTATTATATATATTAATTTTTATTAATAATTTAAAAATAATAAATATCTATGCAAAGCTTGGGTAAAACTCTAGTTTTGATATAAAACAAATGCTTATTCTTCACTATAAAATATTTGGCCTATAAATAGCTCAAAAATTAATTCAACTTGAGGTTGAATTTCATTTGAATATTCCAAGCACTTGATGTGAGTTCTTTAATGAATAATCTAAAATAAATTCTTCATTGAGATTTGAATATTTCTTCATGTCTTAGGAGTTCATTCAAATCAAACATATTTATTGCTATCTATTACTAGTTATTAAAGGGGAATAAAATATATCAGTATGGAGCAAAGAAACCGAGAAAATATATAACATTATTACTAAAGATGCAAATCTAGCAACATATGATATAAATAAAACAAAACTAGAATACCTACATTTGAAAATTCCTTAAATAATAAAAGAAAACACTACATTCATTAAATAAGCATAGCTAATGTTTTGAGCAAAAACTTTAAAAAAGCTAACATTACGACATAAATTGGGGGACTATAAATAATATAAGTAAAATCCTAAAAATAGAAAATTTAATCATTTCAATATAAAATAAAGTAAAAGTAAATGCCATGCAAAGGAGCTCTAATAGAATCTTAAAGATGGAAAATACTTGCTAGAATAGCATATAACTCATGTTTGATTATAACTTTTCTATAATAAGCAACTAATCTTCAATCAACATTTTACTCTAGTACTAACTAAATCCATCTACTTAAGTAAAAAGGGTGAAAATTGACGAAATGGTCATTTTTTGGAAGCTTACATAACTAGCAATTTAAAAGCACAAATAAAATGTAAAATGTATAAAGTTTCCTCCTAAAAGGCAATTGGTATTCAATTATTAGCTTATTTTGATGATGGTTAAACCCAATTGTTTAAAAAATAATAAAACAAAGAAAAATTCTTACTAAAAAATTCCTTCCACCTCTCAAAATAATGGGAATTAGTACCTTAGTAAATTATCTAAACTCATTTTTGAACACTTAACTAAGATTGATCACATGAAGGTGGAATTTCCCTCCTCATTTTTATAGCTATCCTCTTGGTAAATAGATAAATGGCAAAAAAAAGGTTCACTTTGATATTTTTCTCCCATTATAGAATATTTCTTTTGAAGCCCTAGAAATGGAATCTTTATCCTATATCAATACCAAAGACAAATCATAAATTTATGTTTATTCCTTTATAGTGAAACCCTATTTTGCATTACAAGCTTGAAATACCATAACCATTTTGACACATATAGAAAGAAACAATAAATTATGCAAGGCTCCTTGAGTGTATGAAGAAAAAGATGAAAAAGAAAGGAAGGGAAAGTGAATCCTAGATAGGGAGTTGTTAGGAAGGTAGAAGTAGAGATAAAATTAAAGTGAGCATGACCACTAACCAATAAAAGAAAAAATAAGATTAATGGGCATTTTTGCTTGGAAAAGGGAACAAAGGATACTAGTACCAAGGAAGAAAGAAGGAAAAACAAAAATAAATTTAAAAAATTAATGAAAAATACATTAGTCAATGAAAGGGCAAAAATTAATGAAAGTAAGAAAACATTAACTCTATTTAGTAGGGATTAGTAATTAATGCTTATCCATAGTATCGAGAGCTATTATTAGCATTTGCCTAATTGTTACTATATATGCAATGGGTACAATGAATAGTGAAGACCTTTCTTTCACTAATTTTTTATTCTAACTTTAACCATCTTTCTTTCATCACTATACAGGTTCATGAATTATAAAATCAAGGTTAGAGTAAATTACACTTATCTTACTTGACATTTAATTTAATTATATCCACATTTCTTTGATTTTCAAAAACATATATTTACCTACTTATTTTTAAAAATGAAGGAAAGTAAGCATATGTTTAAAATGGAAGAGAAGGGAGTAAGTGTATATGGGGAAAAAGTTAGTATATATTTTTGAAAATATAAGGAATATGATTGTAATTATAGCAAAGCTTAAGGGATATAAGCATAATTTGCCTTTAAGATTATTATTGATAAGTGCACTTTTTAAGACAAAGTTATGATATTTTTCTTTTTTATTTTCTAATTTTAAAAAATTAGTTGCCTTAAATTGAAAATAAATGGCAATTGAAATTTATAAGTTATTTCATAAGGTAATACTTAGGTAAAGTTCTTTAAGTGCTTGTCATAATATTTTCCATTTAAAATAAGACATGTGTATTAATATTATTTTATTATAATTACAACATTAATAATTATTATAATTATCAAATTGATGTTATTAATAGTTACTAAAGCAATTAATATACATGTAGAAATTTAAATGGAGAATCTTACGGTAAACACTTAAGGAACTTTGCTTAAATTTTATGCTAAGACTTATATACTTAAAATTTTGAAAATCTATTCAACATAAATATTATAAAAGTTTCATATTTTCTAGCATCTTCTAATTTTTTTTCCACTAAAAGTTGTAAATGTGTTACATGTAACATATATATTATATAGTACATATTTTCTATTTAAAGTTGTATTAAAGAATTTTTCTTAAAAAATGTCATTTTTAGATAGGAGTTACAAATTTTAATAAAAAATTGTGGAAAGTATAAAATCTTTAAACAAAACTTACAACATTACAACTTTATTTATTTTATCAAAAAATATGTTTCTTATTGAAAAATTATATTTGTATGTATATGAGTAGAGGAGTAAGATGTGATTTATATTGTGTAACTTGATTATAAAAATTATGATATCTAGTTTCATGGGAATGGGGAAAATAACTCTCTCTTTGAAATATATAATGTTATTCTTTACTATATTCTTCACATTTAACATTGAATAAATATTTTAATATTTTATAATTATATTACCATGAAAAATATTTTTTAAGAAAACAAATGGACCTTATGTGTTATTCATTTATTTTGATAAAAAATATTTTTTTGTAAAATATAATTATAAAACATTAAGATGAGGAAAAATACTTTATTTATTTTATGTTAAATATGAAGCATTCAAGGAAAGCAAATTTCTTTATTTCAGAGGGAATTTGCTTTCTTTCATAACCATGGCTCTAGGCATTATTTTTTAACTACAAATATAAGTGGCTTATTGTTCCTTTATCAATATACATGTAAATGATATTTTCCTAACAAACCTGCTTTTCAATAAAACAAATAAAGCCTAAGAAGTGAAGTAATAATCCTTTTAGAAAAGGAAAATTACATGCCTTGAGTTTGGTCAAGTGACATCTAATGGTTACCTTTTTCTTCTTTCATATCATGAATTCGATTTTAAGTCTTTATGTGTAAGGGTCCAATAAATTGACCAATTATGCCATAAAAAAGGGAAAAAACTTTATCCTAGTTGTAAGTATGCATATTTTATTATACAAAAGGTAAATTATATTGACATCCTCTGATATTTGTCCTAATTTTACTTGATATATTACATTGATTAAAAATTAAAATATTTGATATGGAAGCAATGAATCAATTATAATATGCATACAAATAAAATCTTAATTTATGTTAATAGACATATAAATAAATGCTTAAAAATGTGTTAAAGCTAAATGTAATTAAAGTTAAGCATATGAGTAAGGAAGAAATTTTGAAGATGCACCCCCTATTCTACCTTTAGGGCTTTAGCACTTCCTATTTCTTTCATTTTCAGCCACCCTTATATTATTTCCTCCAAAACACCCATTCTTCTTCTTTCTCATCTTCTTCTTTTCCTTTCCTTAATTCAAGCAAAGGCATTAATCCTCATTAACCTCTTATACTTCTTAACCCAAGCAAAGTAAGATTTCCCAAACATCAATCTTTGTAAAATCTTTCTTCCATTTCTTTTTCAAAACTTTAAGGATGATTAAGGGATTTTAAGTTTAAAATAGATTTTGAAGCCCTAATTATCTAAATTCCTTGATTTTGAATGTTGAGGAATTAACCAATCATCAAATCCACTACCCATTGCCTCTTTTAATAGCAATGAGTGAATATTTTAATTATTTTTATGTAATTATGATGAAATAAGTTAGTTGAAGTTAGGTTTTTCATATTTTGCATAATTTCAAGATTTATATGATTGAATAAATTTTAACATAAATTTTTTATTAAATCCAATATGTATGATGTTGTTATTACAATCTATGATAGATTGATGGGCTAATTTGGCCTAAAATAAAAAAATTTAGGTATTTTTTTTAAGTGAACAACATTTTTTGCAATAAAATTTGCAAAGGAACATGATCTAATTTATCATGTCTAAGAAATTTTCTCTTTGGATAACTATAATTGATTATATTTGAAATGTTGCTCGTTAAACATAAATAATTGATTATATAATTAATTATGATCTAATAAAGTTCTTGCTAGGCTTAAATAATTAACCATATAATGGAGTATGAGCTATTCACTTATAATTTTTCTTATTTAAAGGATTTCAAGGAAACTTAACTTATTCATTAATTGTAATATAAGTATGCATTGATGAGTGTTAAATAAGTACTATGATGTAAAGATGCGTGGTGGTGTTGTAGTTTATGGAATCATTTTTTTGACCTACCTTTTTTTAATAGATAAGTATGATTAGTATTATTGTGTATGAGGAATAAGATGAGATTGATTGATAAATTCTTATGACTTGAACATCAATTCCAATAATCATTTATAAGAGATAAAAATGACTTAAAGGTATAAAAATGCACTTATGAGGAATAAAAATGAATGTGAATTATAAGGAAATTTATATGTTTTCTTTTATATTAGTTTATTGAATGATTGGCAAATGATATGAGTGGAACAACAAATGTCATAGTAGTACTAATGAACTATGTTGTGAAATATATAAAATGAATATTAAGGTTAAAGGATGGTATCTTTGAGTTGGTAAAATCTTAAATGTTTTTGAATTATCTATTTATAATATTTACTTACTATGTTCCGAATTACTACTCCACATTTTATTTTGTAGAGCCTTAGATGGATGCACCTACACCATCACCACATTGAGGATAGCCTTTAGGTTTCCTTCTATCTAAATGTGATAGCATATGGATATTTTCTATTGTAATTAGATATGCATACCTTGAATCCATTCTTAGTGGGGTCTTAAGCTGTAACAAATAATTAATGAGTAAACATTGTAAATGATAGTGATCTTGCTTCAAGGGTGTTAGTTAGGCTAACTTATTTTGGAAAGTGTTAGATATTATAAGTAGGTTGAACTCCCTTTTTTTATCAAAAGATAAATATATTAAAATTTAAAATTTTAAAAATATAATTGTTAGTCCTAGTTAATATTCCCAACCAATGCTAGAAATTTTATGTGAAGTCTACAAGTAAGATAGGTTGTGGAAATTGGTAAGTTGAATTCCATGCCGATCATGACTTAGGAAGAGTTATGATAGTTCGTTACCCCTTGAAAGCATTTTCATTACAATAAAACTCAATGACATTAATATTTTTAATTGCAATTCCTTTTCTAATGTCATTCTTAATGATTAGATGATCTTGTGTGAAAGATTGTTTTCATTCTTATAAAAAGGTACATTTGAATAAAAAAATGTAAGGAAATGATCCTCTAATCATGAGGAATGATACTACAAAAAAGGACTACAATTTAAAAATTAATGTGATTGCATTTCATATTAGTAGAAGTACCTTAAGGGGGAAAACTTAAAAAATGAAAAGTACCAAAATATAATTAAGTTAAATCTTAAAAAAAAATCAATGTATTTTAATCATAACAATAATACTATGAAAGATAAAAGGGAAATTTTATGTAAGGACAAGAATTTGACATAAATAAAGGAATCACTTGATCCTAGTTGTTGTGATAATATTAAGGGAGAAATGTAAAATACCTTTATCAGGTTTAAAGTATTTGGATTTTACTTCATTGAACTTTAGGAACTTAAAAATTACTTCTTTAAACTAAAATTTACAATCATTACCAATTTAATTTATATTTTATTAAATTACATAATTTTTATAATCTTTTTAAATAAGAATTATAATATCATTATATATTTCTTTACCTTATTATTATTTTATAAATAATTTTTATATTATATAATTAATAGAAATTAAATTAGATGTACAAAGTTATGATTAAATAATAAAAAATGATTTGTAAAATTATATGTGAAAAAATGATAAAATAAACTAATATATTATAATATTTGATTCTTGTTTAAAAAGTTAATAAAAAATGATATAATTTGATTAAATGGATAACTAAGTTGATGATGGATATTAATTTCAAATTTTGTAATTAAGAGGGTAATTTTCAAATTTTCAGAATAGAAGAGGTAAAATTCAATTACTCTAAAGTTGAAATGGGTATTTTACTTCTTTTACTAATAATAAATATAATAAACAAAATATTTAATTTTTAATTTATAAATATGGTGACTATTATATCTTTCAAATTTCATAATTAATACTATTAATTTCTTATTTTTTTGTTATAATTATTCATCCATCACTTTAAACATAATTTCAAAATAAATAGTTAAAAAATAATATGATTAAAAAGTAAGCATGCAACTAATATTTTTAAGATGAGATTTAACAATTAATTTTTTTATTTTTCACTTGTTTTAACAATGCAAGTGAATGGATGAATGAATAATTATAATAAAAGTAAAAAATAAAAATAAGGAATCAATAATACTAATTATGAAATTTGAAGAATTTAATAATTATTTTATTTATAAATAAAGGATTAAATATTATATTTTTTAAGACAAGTACTTCCTTATTTGTGGCAGCTTCTGCCTACATTGGATTAAAAAATTAGTATGATATAACCAATAGGCTCACGCTACTCACGCCTCACATTCTCAGTTAAAGTAGAGAATCATGCAAATAAACTAATAATTTGGCCAGCATGGGAACCTCTTTGAATTATAATTTAATGACAAAGTACGCTTAAGGGCACATTTCACCCAAATTGATTGACAGCTAAAAAAAAAGGAAAAAAATTGAAGTAAAGTATTTTAAATATTTATCATAAATTTTTTATTCAAATTATGATATATAAATTAATTATTTTATTAATTATTATTAATCATTATACTTTGATTATTATAATATTTGTTGATATTGTAATTTTTTAATAGATTAATTAACATATATGATGGAGAACCTCGCAATAAGTTCATAAGAAATTTTACCTATATTTTCACTTTAAAAAAATTGTAACTCAATTGTATATTTTATTAATATATGTATTTTTTTATTTGACTCATATATTTTTAAATTTAAAAAAATATAATTACAACATGAAAAAACCGAACCTTACGAAAGATCGGGCTCTTCAACATAGAATCAGCTTATAAAAAAAATTAAACATTTATCAGGGAATCCTGGCTATCAAACGGAATCAACAGTGTATGAGTTGTCACCGAACTGGTTATAACAAATTTCTTTCTTGTTTCTTTGTTTTAAAAAAATAGAAAAATTTGTCTATTTACAAGAGAGAGGTAAGAAATATTTAATAAGTTTTTGTAAGAATCAAACTTCAAACTTACAATTTCTCATGCCTTAAAAATATAGTTGATAATTCTTCCATCAGAAAATTCAATAAAAAATATCTAAAAAATTTATAAAATAATATTAGAGGACCATTCGGTAGCTGTACGCGGTTTATGATATTATATTTTGGGGATTTCACATTGAAATCCTAGATTCCCAACGAAGAGTGATGGGTGAGGCTTCCATAAGTAATTACGATTTATAAAAGGTTTTAAATTTGTATGTAGAATTGTATAAGTTTTCCAAAAAGGATATATCGACTAATAAATATAAAAAGGTTATAATTTGGTTGACTAAAATTACAACCGAAAAATTATTTTGAAAATTACTTGTTATGAATAGATTACGATAGCTTAAAAAATTACAAGAGCATAAAGAATTTCGAACTATTATAAGAAAATATTAATAAATATTCTTACATGTGCGCAACTGAAAAATAACCAAATAACATTAACAATGGAAGTAGGCTGAATTTTAAAATATTTCAAGCTTAGTAAAAAATTCTTTATTCAATTTTTAACGGTGTCTATTTTTATAAAGAATTTATTATATATAATTCCCATTTCAAATAAGAATTAATTTCATACCTAAATATGAGAATACTTTGGATACTAGAATAAAAAATTCATAATTAATGAGTTTAAATTTCATTTATTATTTATGTAAAAGACATCACATCATTAAAAATTTGAGAGTAAATAAAAATTTTCTACTTATAATAAAAGAATTTTAACTTTTTTATTAATAATATAATATATAAATAGATGATATTATAAGATTTATTTACACCGAAAATCGATTAAATGTGAATTCACAATCATATATATAGTAGAAAGGAAATAAGACATTGGATGATATATAACATTGGCTAATATATAAAGAGGAAGAGGAAAAAAAATGCCTAAACACAACCCTAACTACCTAAGAAAGAGTCCGTGAGGATCAAGAATAATATTTATGATTTAAAATAGAAAGAAGTCTCCAATTGATGCATCTTCCACCCAAGAATTGAACATATTTATAATTTTAACACAAACAAATAGAAGAAAAGACATTTTTAATTATATTATTTTTCCTCCAGTTAAACTGTCTTGTATGGTTAAATGGGTTGTCAAGATTGTAAAATTGTTGTTGTCAACTCTTTATTCCCAATCATAATTTGTTTATGCCTTAATAATATATAATAATATGGACACAACAAACAAGCAAGTTAATTAAAGTTACTTGTTTTTGGTTCGGAAAAAATGGAAATAAAGACTTATGTAAGAAAATAATTTTTCTCCTAATTTATGTAAAAATATATAATTTACCCTCTCTAAGATGTATCTTGCAATTTTAGAAGAATTTGATCCATAATTTAATATTAAAAAAAACTCTGATTCATTAATAAGGTTATTTGTCACTTTAAATAATTTTCTTATTCTTTTTTAATTGTCTCTTTAGATTAACAAGTATGTGTTCATTTTTATAATTTTAATTCTATTATTATCCTTAAATAAAGGTCCAATTGGTCCATACACTATTTAAATTTAAATACAAAGGTAAACTAGAAAAAATAATACATTTCTTTTAACATTGAAATTAATTATTATCTTCCTTAATTTTTTAACATTTACCTTAAACATATGTAAAATGAAAGAAAGAAAGAAATTGTCATAACCTAATCCCATCTGTGATTAATATAAAATTCGTTATTTAGATTCCACTAACCTAAACCCATTCATTCTCCATAATTCTAATCATTTAACTAAAATATGTTGTACGTAAGAAGGCAACACTAAAGGAGAAGTGGCATTTCATTCATTAACAAAACAAATTTTACAAAACATGAGAAAGTTAAGTTTGTTTGTAATACTCTTAAATTGAAAATAAGCTAATCTAACTAATTTAAAAGGATTTTACCCATTGTCTATACAAAATGATGCCTTAAAAAAGAAGAATCTATCTAGTAGATATTTGGTGCTACCAAAAAACTATCTTGGAGGAACTTCTAATAGATCTAACTCTAAGGAAGTGGTAGTAAGGCTCGACTTGTGTATTTATAAGATAAACAAAAAAGAGTGAGTTCAAGACTTAATAAGTAAATACTCTAGAGTAAGCAAATATGACAACATATTGAGCTTACTAACCAAACTACTCTCCTATAAGATCCAACATATAAAACATCTATATTAATCAATTCCAATTCATAAAGTAGCAAGAAGATGCTTATCCATAGTCATATCACTTCAATCTTGTCACATAGAAGTAACCAATAACATTAGGGTACTAATTTCATCACACAATACATAACTATTAATAACTAAATCAAATAAGTTTCTTTTTTACTCCTGTTCAACCTTACCCTGGGATATGTTGTTCAATAATCTTGTCATTCCCCATCACATTTCCTTTTTCACATTTCACATTCTCATTTCTTTCTCATATCACAACTCAATCCATAACCATTGTCTTCTTTATAACAACACCATGCCTTAATGAATGGTCACAAAACTCATTTAACTTCATAAGTAACATAACAAGTATATTCACAATACATAGCATATATCACAACACCTTTAATTATCATTTCATGGGTTCAAATTCAAGCAATTAAATCAAATTTACCATATCCTATCTTATCTTGATGTTTAAAAAACTCACGTTCCATTTTAATCCCTTATAGAACATGATAATATGAAGAGGATTAGGTATAGTCAACTATAGAGTCGACTATAGGAGCCTCGAGAGCAACTTTGAGAATTATAGTCAATTATATAATCAAGTATTAGGGTCCAAAGATAATTTTGGATACTTGTAGTCAATTATATAGTTGACTATAAGTGTCCAAAGAGTAATCATAGATATCTATAGTTGACTATTGATATATAAAAAGCAATCCTTAGCCTTACAATTGACTATTCTCACCCAAATTTTGTATATTAGGGCATAGTCGACTATATCATCAACTATTACCTAGAATCTTACAAATCTTTCAAAAATTTTATTGTTCATTTGCCCAAAATCTATCATTTAATGCAATGAAAACCTAATTGATCTCCATAAAATCATAAATGCATACCAATTTTTATTGTTAAAACCATTTCCATTAATAAATCAAGCAAATAGCATCAATTAACACCATATTTCAAACATTCATATTCATATTCAATAAGCCTACATGCAACTCAACCTTAGATTTATTAAAACTTAACAAATAGAGATAGAGTATTTATTCACCTAGTATGAAGGAAAATGCTAAGGATTTTATGTTTTTTAATCCTAATCACATCAAAAATTAAGAGTTTCCTTATTTTAGGTTTAAACATCCCTTAAGAGTTAAAATAATCCTTGTCCTTTTAAACCAAAAAAAGATGAAGAGATAATCCAACAATGATGGTGTTCTTATCTTGATTAGATGAAGAAATTGAAGAAGGTTAATGTTCTATTTCCTTTGTTTGATGAAGAAAAGGTGAGGAAAAAAAAAGGGTGACTTGAGAGAAATAAGATAGGAAGGTTGATGGGTGTTATAAAAATAGGGAACAATGATAAGGCAATTTTGAAAATATTTTTTAAATCTCCTCCATATTTACATATTTACTAATAATGTCTTAAAACTTCAAACCTTATCATTCTATTTATATTTCCACATCTATTTCTTATAAAATCCTATTCTAAAAATTATGCAAAATGCTAAATTTTATTTTACTCAATACGTCATTTATAGTTATTGATTGAAAATTTCCTTCACACATACAAATTCCATTTTAAGAAAAAAATTTCTAGTTATTTTAATTATTCCCATCACAAAATAGAACTGTAAATTATTATATTTTAAAGAGGACATAACATAAATAATGGCTATATAGCTGAAATTGAGGAAAAAGAAAGAAATAAAAAAAGTTTAGGAGAAAGGAAAAGAATAATTGGTGATTATCTATTTTATTTAATTCAAATATGAAGGGAAAGTTTTCCTAATTCACTTAATTTACATTTGGTACACTAAGAAGAAATTAATTTACTTTTTATTATTGTAATTATTATTTTATTGTTTATTATTACTATTCTATTAACATTCACTATAAAAAAGCTAATTAGTGATGGAAAACTTCATTGCTATTAGGAAAATTCTGTTATTAAAAAATTTAATGATTAAAACAATGATAAAAAAATATGTTAGTAAACAACGTGTAGATAATTGAATTAGCGATGGATTTATGTTATTAATTGCTAATGTTTATCACTAAATTCATCACAATTTAGAAAGACAGTGATGAAAGAAATGCACAATAGGATAGAATTAGTGATGTACTTGTCCTTCGCTAACTTTATATACATTGACAAATTTTTTGTCCTTGAAATGCTAATTAGTGACAAAATTTTTCATCATTAAATATTAATTTAATGACAAACAAATCCATCACAAATTTTGAATCAATGGTAAATTCGTAGCTAAATTAGGAAATTTTGGAAATTAGTGGCGTTGTCTTCAAAGTGTCATTACTATTTCTATTGCTAATATTATGCACTTTTTTTATCCTTGGAATTCTAATTAGCAACAAACAATTCCATCACTAAATATTAATTTAATAATAGATGAATCCGTCATGAATTTTGAACCATTAATAAATATGTAGCTAAATTAAGAAATTCTAGAAAATTAGTGGTGTTGTCTTCAAAGTGTCATCACTAATTCCATTACTAATATTATGCATATTTTCAATATATTATCTATTTTTATAACAATTCAAATAGCAACACCTTTCTCAGTCAAATTTCATAAAGGTTAAACCTTATCAAGAATTAAATATTTGAATTGAATTTCATAAAATAAAGTTAATTCATAAAATAAAATTGAATATGTATATTTTATTTATATTAAGTAAAAAGATAATAGAATTAATAAATTCTGATATATATCCTAAAAAGATTGATGTCCAAAGTTTATCTATAAGAAAATTGAAACCCTAAATCACTAGTTCTTGAATAATGCATTGATGTCGTATTCATGTAGTTCAATCATCAACTACTAAGATGCAAGTTGCTATTCCTGGGTTTTCATCCTCTCTCAGTTGTAATCTATGTCAAATTACTATTTCAAAATAAACAAAGAAGACCATGTTTCTTTTCTATATTATTAACTCAGCAAAGTGAATTTAAGAGTACTAGTAAAAAGAAAGAGCAAGTATTTCTACAAAGTATATTATTACCATGTACATAAAAGTAAGGAATTGCTTTAAGGAGACTATAGGAATAATTTCCATCACTATTTATTTTCTCTATTATACAGTCTCATTTGAATACCTAATTGCGTACACCTTTCTTTAAAGTTGTTAGACCCACATTAAGTTTCTTGGCTACTTGTGCTATGAGTATGTTAAAGTGTGCCCTTCTCCTCTAATTAGGAAAGCATTAAATATTCATAGTAAAGTAATTTAAAATATTGTTAAGCTAATAAAAATATATATCATTTATTACTTATATATAGTGTAGAAGATCTGACTCTTAAAAACCTCACTTTTTTTTTAACTTGAATGTGCTTCAAAACATCAAGTAATGAGTCACTTCCTTCCTAATATCTACATTCTATAATAATTACATATAAAAAATCTTAATTGCAAAACTTGTTAAAATCCAAAGTGCATAGCTATAAATTAGAGGTAGGAAATTACCATCCTTTTATGCTTCACAATAAATATAAACCCTCATATATGCATTGACTTATCCTTTTCTAATGCATGATTCTTCTTTGCTTGTTTTACTTTCTTTTTCCATTCCAAGTCACTTCTTTTCTTGACCATATCATTACAATAAGATTACAATAAAGAGAAAAAAATTACCATGAATATTAATTTAGTATGTACTAATTACAAGAAAATTTTTATGACATTTTTACAAAGTTAGTAACACAAGGCATTAACTTAAGAAAAACAACTAAAAGCATATAAAAACAAAATTGGAAAATAATCAATTTATAACCACTTAGTTGAATATTAACCAATAGTTACGAGTCACCTTTCAGATGCAACCCAAATCTTATCATCAACTAGGTCTAAATCCTAAGGATGTGTTGGTTGGTACCCTTAACATATGGCCACATGCTTAATAAATATTAACAAATTATAAAAATTAAATTAGAAATTAATAATATAAATGCATTTAGATCTCTTTTTTCAATTCATTTACTATTACTTCCTTCATTTCTTATTTACTACTAGGAAAAGTCATCTTACCAATAGTTAGCATTTCCATACTTGGACATTCAAATTCTTTCCTATTTAGTTTTTCTGAAAAAGAGGTTATACCTCTACTAATTTTGATGGTGCTAAGGAAAAGAGTTACCTAAGATTCTCTTTATCCTATTTATAGATTGCACTTAATAGCTAATAATATAAGCTTTGCATTGTTGAAAACTAAATGTAATCTATAAGTGGACCAAAGAGGATCTTGGGTTAATTCTTATCCCTACCTTCACTAAAATTAGCAAAGGTGTAATGTCTTTTTTAGAAGAACTAAATAAAAAAGAGCCTATATCGCCATATCTAGAAATACTAGGTTTTAGTGAGAAAATTTTTCCTAGCAATAAGCAAGAAGTAATGGAAGCAATTGTGAATGAATTTAAAAGGAAACTAAATGTTGATAAGAATAGGGAATTAGCATTAATAATTACATTAAATGTAGAGTAAATTATATTTCCTTGAAAATCCTACCCCTCTTAAGAAATTAGTGCTAATAATCAAATTAGCAATCCACCTTAATGTCATCTATTCATCTTATATTATAATATACAAGTGTCTAATTTTTATATATAATTTATCTTTAAAATATATATGTCACTTCATATTTTTCTCAAAAGTTTAGTTAATTAATGAAAAATGAATTTTTAAAAGAAATATAGCGTAACATGTACGCTTGAACAAATTACAACCTAAGAAGTAATAAGTAATTAAGCATGAACTTGGAAACTCCCTATTTGTCAATAGAAATGTTACCCTACTTCCACAGAAAATATATTACTTGAACAATCAATTTCAAAGTTTACTGTGTTTTTCTACAACAAAAGATTGCGTTAAACATTATGAAAAAGATTAAATAGGGAAAATATGTTATTTAGTTTAACTTCACTAGGTCATTATTAACATAGAAATTTAAAACATTACACCACGTCTTATTTACATGAGTAATAGGTAATAAACCAAGAAACCTTAGTTACATAATCAATCATTTCTGTTCCCCTAAGGTTGAGTAAACAAATATAACACCAAATAACTTTTAAATGAATAAAGTAAACTAAACACTCTAAAAATTGGTGTTTAACTCATATTATGTAAAATTTGTAGGAAAACTTCAATAAGGAAACAAAGGCCAAAATCTAATTTCAAGTGCAAAAATATGAAAGAATTTCAAGAGACAATCATGCGATAAATTTTTATTTAATAGGAGGAAATATTGTACTTGTAAGGATTTTAATAGGGTAACGCTCAACAAAGGTCAATGGCCTCTCTAGGTCAGCAATAATTTCAACAATGGTAGGCCTTTCCTTACCTTATAAGTTCACATAATGCATAGCAGTGGAAGTTACAAGCTAAAGACCATGAGCTCCATTTGCTTTTAGCTTTCAACTTTATAATCTAACACAGTCTATAGCTCTCTTGCTTTTATTCTTGGCCTTGCATATTCCACCACTCATATATTATGTTCTTTATTCTTGAACACAACTCTTTCTCCTGTTAAAAGCCCCAACAAAACCACCCTTAAGCTATAGGCATCTATTTTTATTTTTAACATAATTAAAACATAGCACTCAGGGTTTATGTATCTAAGAGTGCCAACTGTCTATGTAGATGTGAATTATTCTTTTCACTTAAGCCTCATTAGTGAAAATAGAAAATAAAAAACTCTAACATTCCAATTTAAATCTAAAAGAATATAAAAGGATTTTATGCCTCTATGAATGGATGTATTGCTTAATTATGAAGATACTTGAGTCTCTTAACAACATCTAATGTGATTATGATACTCATTTTCCATAAATTCAAAATGCTTACATCTTTATCTATATTTTCCCTATAGTGCAAGTGGTCGTGGAATGAATAATTGCTTATATACTCATAAACTAAGAGTCTTTCATCATTTTCTTTACAAAAACCAATTAGCCCCACCAAATGCATATGGCGAAGCTTAGATAACAATACTAATTTAGAATCATATGCACTTTTTTTCTCCTGGAATTTCTTATTTTTGGCACCTCATTCTCCTTTTTTTTAATGGCCACATCATAGCCATCAACCAACTTGCCTTTAAAAATAATGCCAAAACTCCTAACATTAATTTTGTTATCCATTAACAAGTTACTAGTAGCAATAACAAGTTTAGATAATGAGAAACTGTTAATCTTGTCCATATGCTTTGATAATGATTCATTTCTATGGTGCTTCAATGTCCTCAAGCTTTGTCTTGTTGTAGAAAATGATCTTGTAGTTATGTCAATTGAACAACTATTAGGTATAAGAGTAACATTGGTATTAGTCTCATTATTTGTAGGTTGCACAAAACTAACAATTGTATTTATTAGCAAGCCAAAATCTTTAATCCAAAGGTAATAAAAAATTATGCACAAACTTATAAAAGACCTAATAGATCTAACAATGAGAATTGCTAACAATTTTTTTCTCAATTTGGCTAGTGGATATACTAGTTAGGGATTTTTTTATGATGGTGGTGTTAATAGATACTTTTATATTGCTATGTCCTATTTACCCCACCTATTTAAGCCCTATCCTCTAGTTCATCATTCCTTCATCCTAAATACTAACCCTATCCCTTTATACCTTACTTTCTCGTTCTTCCTATTTCCCTTGTATTCCTAACTAGGTATAGAAGCCAATATCTCTTATAACTCTAAAGAATCCCATTTAAACAATTTTAAAGAATAAATTTAATAATAAAGGATTAAAAATGATAAAAACTTATATATAATACCTAAATCAAAGATAAATACTTAAAATTCTATCTTAATACCCATTACTTAATATGTGAAATTTGAACTCTCTAGAAAAACTTTTTGAATACAATACTTGCAAATATAATAAGCATTCTTGAAAAATTAATGTAAAATATTGCACTTTTTTATATGAATAAATTGTAGATAATATCACATAATGTTAAAGAAAATGAATGAAATTAAATTTCTTACCTATACAAATCTATAAAAGCCATATCGAAATGATAATTAGGCAATAAAATGTTATCGATTATAGGAAAAAAACTAAACAACCAAAACAAATAGAAAAACATAACAAACTTTTATTTTTATATTCTACATTTTTTGAGTAATGCATAACCACCTATATTTAACGATAGACTAGAAAGCTTTAGTCTTCAAAAATAATTGATAAGCTAAAATATAAAATCAAAGGGAAGAATTTTAAGGTTAGAAGGATAACATACTTCATTAGACAGAGAATTTTAAGGTTAAAAAAGTTTCAGGATGAAATTTATAAATGGTACTATGCTTTAACCTTTTCATTTTTAACTCGTGCCATACTTTAACCCTTTTATTTTCCAATTTTTGCTTAGATTCTAAGTTTCCACGTTGATTAGTATAGAAAATAAGCATATAAGTTTATATTAGGCATCAGTTAAGTTAAAAACATCATCATCTTTAATATGACAATGTCATCCTATTAAGCACTATTTAACATTAGTTACTAAAATAAAATTAACTTCATGGTATTAAAAAATAATTTTTTTACAACTTTTTCTATAACCATTACGGAACTATTCCAAAACCTTTCCAAAATCATTCTAAAATGGCTAGATACACATTATATAAATTAGATCAAAAGTACATAACAAATTGTATGTGCGTGCACATACACACATATACATATATATCAAACTAGAATCCAAAACATAATATCACATATATATAGGTAACAATTTTATAAATTAAGTTTAAATCTTGTAAGATAACTAATATTATTTTATGAATTGATCTATTTTTTAAATTGAACTTACTCTAATTGAAATTAGTAGCATTAAAATTATTTTTTGTATTTTGACATTTTTTTATTTAATTAAACATATGCAAATAATAATAGATTGAATGTAAATGAAATATATGAGAAAAGAGATAATCTATTGCAAAAATTGATTTTGTCATTTTATTTGTTTCCTTATCAATACATGAATATATATAACAAAACAAAACTATTATTTACAGTAAATAATAAACTTTTCATTTACGATAAACATATATAGCATCCCTATATAAATGAAAAGCAAAAATAGGTTTCCTTTACTCATAATTTCTTCATATTGCTTGAAAGTTTTTGAGTTAAAGAGTGTATATAATTGCAAACTAATGATAAATTATAGTAAGAAAATGCAACATCACCATTCATGTTATAAACACAAGCTTTTCAATGCAATGGTCATACCACTTTTTCACACTATAATTTATCATTGCTTTACAACCTATTTTTTACATTTTCTTAATAAAGACCAATATAGATGACTTTTGAGATGGAGGCTGTAAATGGTTCTAATGTAATGATAAATTATAGTAAGAAAAAATAATATCATCATCCATACATTGAAAACAAGCATATCAATTAAAAAATGGATATGTTTCACTATAATTTATCATTATTTTAGCACTTATTTTTGCATTTTTCTCAATAGAGACTATACAACTTTTGAGATTTGAAATTGAGGTGGAAGGTATAGATTGATTGCATCTGAAATCTATCAAAAGATGGCTTCTATGATGGTAGGCTGAGATCATCACATTAATTATTACTTGGGCTATTGAGAAAGTTATAAAATTTTTTAAACTTCCTTCTAAAGACATGTACCTATACTTTAATAATAGGCACAAGGATTTGATGTCCTTCTAAATGCCTTGAAGAATACTTGCACTTATGGCTAAAATATAAGTCCTTGGAAGGAACTTTAATCAATTCAGCAACTCTCTCAATAGCCTGATAATTTAGATTATGATGGTTTACACTTTTTAATCCTTTTTAATGTATCACCAATTTGTTTCAAAATGGTAAAGAGAGAGATATTAATAAGGGGTAGACGTGCATTATTTTACATTAAAAATTAATGCTAAACCTACTTCAACATGTAAATAGGGTGAGTCTAGGTCAAACGTAAGGGAATAGAAGTCAATTAGTGAAAATAGAATGTAAAAATAAGAGTTAGCAAAAGCAATTTAAATGAAACAATAAAAGCAAAATCAAAGTAGAACAATATAGAATATAAAAGCTCAATCCAAGTAATATAACACTTCAATATTTAGATTTATCATCAACACCTAACAAAATTCATAATTAATTTAACTACTTAACTAAAAATTATCCTAACATTAATAGTAATCATAAAAAATTCCTAATAATGATTAGTGTAGGACAAGCACCTTAACTAATCTTCCATTACTTATTTTAATTCAAAACATGTACTTAAATCTAATCACTAATAGCATTAAACATCAAGAATAAGGTTGAAGCCAAATTAATAACTTTACATATTAACTAATTTATTTTCTATTTTTCTTAAGCAACTAATGATTTACCCATGCTTTAAATTACCAAGCCTAATTACTACTAATTACAATCAATTACAACAAACCTATATGTGAAAATTAATTGTAACTAATTGTTTAGCTATAGATTACAATAGATAATTAACTAATTGAATGTAATTAGCAAACTATATAAGTAATCATTCACAACAAGAGAAAAAATAAGAAATAATCAAATTAAAAGTAAAATTAAGAGAAAAGTCTCAAAATTAAACTAAAATAAAAAATATTTAAATTTAAAGTAAAATTAAGAGAAAGGTTTCAAAATTAAACTAAATTGGAGTTCTAATCCCTAGAATTGATGTATAAACTTAGCTACTCATGATGGTCTACAAAAGAAAGGTAGAAAAAGAAGAGTTGCTATCTATAATGTGTTTTTCTTGCCGTTAGATGCACAAAACCCTTAAATCTAATTTCCCTAAGCTATAAAATGTAATAGACTAAGTAAATATGCCTTTTATGGTTATAAAAAATAGGATCTTGCTTAATTTGAAAGCATATAGCCTAATTTATAATTTAATCTACTAACAATGTTTTATTATGGTAATTTTTATAACTCAAACTATAGCTTAAGTTAAATGACTAAAATAGCATATTTTTGCTAAATTCAAAACTTGAGACTTATTGAGCTAACTTAGCTAACTTTGCGTGCTAGTCTCATCTCAATTGGACATCTAGAACTCTAGATAAAACCTAAAAATTGAAATTGGTTTAGCTTAAGTAGAAATAGAGCATTAATTCAAGACTATTTTTAACCTTCCAAGTATCTAAACTAGGTTTTAGTGAAAACATAAAATTCTTCTATGCTTTCCTATGATATAAAGATCATCCATTTTTTACATATGAAAATTAAGTTATAACATCCAACATTAATCAAATAATTTAAAAATATTAGAAAACCATCACCTAATCACTTAAAGAGGAGAATTCCCTAATATTAAGCATATGTGGCACACTTAGAAGCACAAAATAGGAGGAAATAATATAAACAATATTTTACAAATTAAATTCCCTTATACTTATTCTTTACACAACCTCAAATAAACAAAATTTTATTCAAACTAAAAACAAAAGACTTATTTTTCAAATACTTCAAAATCCTAAAATTTACAAGCAAGTAAAAATCAAAGCCAACAATAATCATAACATATCATGAACAAAAATATTGACAAGCTTAAAATTAATCAATATAACAACATCATTCCAAAAAGATAGATCAAATCGATAGATCTTCATAAATTTTACTCTCTAACTTTCAAGTATGTAAGGTAAGTGTTTTACTTAGTTTTGTTCCATGAAAATATTCTACCATAAGCTTTCTTATCATTAATCTTTACTACTTAAACTAAATGCACAACATAAATCAAAAAGATTTTATTCAAGATTATAACGAGGCTAAGGGGAAAAGGAAGAAAAATTGAGGATATAAAGGTAAAAAAATTATAGAAATCAATAGAACACTTGAAATATAAACATATAGGTACAGTATGAACAATCATGAATCAATATAATAACCTAAATTAAATTCCAAACACTCATCATCTTTCTTTTTCCTTTTCTTTCCTTATTCTTCTTTTTTACATTTTTACCTCTTTTTCTTTTCTTTCCTTTCATCATTCTTTTTCATTTTTTTTCCTTTTCTTGTTATCTTTCTCCTTTTTTTTTCCTTCATTTAACCAAACCATGAACTTGATGTTGACTTTTTTTCATAACACACATACCCCTACACTTATTAAAAAATTCATCTCATAAAGATTTCAAATGCTCTATTAATCTTTAAGTAGGTAAAGATACTTATTTTTTCATTAGAAAATGTTCATGAGCTAATTAACAAATAAAAGGCAATTAGGCTCAAAGAGCGTTCAATAAAGATAAAAGTTCATGGTTAGCTATTTGGCACTAACTTAAACAGAGAATACCTTCATCATTTTTATGTATACATGTGTAAATGTAATCACAAAAACAATCAAAGTAAGTTCTAGAGAAATAAATCAAGAAAGAACATGATATACAAAAAGGAAATAAAATAGCATAGATACTCAATATAAGGCTCAAAATCTCACAAGATAAGACATATTATCAAAATTCAATCTACCAATTCAAAATCAATCACTATACTAATCAATTTCAAAAAGTAAAATAATTCATTCAATCTTGCTTTAAACTTTATCCAATTTCAATTGAATTCTACTCATAAAAATGTATAATCTTTAAAAAGCAATTAAAGCGACTAAAAAAGACTTAAAAACAAGTGAAAAGAACTCTTTTTTTTTATTTCTTAATTTTTTTTCAAAAACTTAAAAATGCCCAAAGAAATATGAAAATTTAAAGGAAAACACAAAAGATATCCTAAAATTCTCTCCCTCGCACTTAAAATTTATATTATCTTCAAAATAATGCAAATCATCAATATCAAAAAAAGATAAAGGATAATTAAAATAAAAAAAGAAATGAATGAGAGAGAAAATCTAAAAACTTAGATTACCTCCTAAGAAGTACCTTTCTTTAACATGTTTAAGTAAACATGGCTCTAATTTCTCCAATCAAGCTTTAATTTATAAGGTATTGCCTCAAATGGTTCTAATGAAGCATATTTCAAATGGTCATATAGATTCACATTCAAAATTGGTACATCTATTAACCTTTTGCTAAATGCTAAACTTAGATCATTCTTTTTTTCAAATTCAAAATCATTTTGCACTATGAAATTGACCAAGTTAATAGAAAAATAGAATAAACTTCAGGAGAATATTTCAAAACTTTGGAAACATTAAGTTTTCTTTTATCACTTTATCATGCACATTAACTTTTTTCGTTCCTTATTTTTCTCTATCAACCTTTTTTAAAGACATATTAAGTTCCACCTTGATAAGAGTTTCCAACATCTTTTATTCTTCTTTCTTAGTAATTTTAGGGCTATTAGGAAAAAAGAGTAAGAATAAAATTAGGTGCGGATTGTACATCAATATTAGAATCTATGGTCTCTTTTTTTTCTAACTATTTATTTGTTATATAGAAGGTGGAAGGTAGTTAGTTTGCATATTGAATTTCAAATCTACTTACCTATAATTACAAGTTATACCGTTTGATGTTTTATATTCTTTTGTATAGTTGATTCTAGTTTTATGTTAGAATTGCATAGTACCTGCAGTCAAATTCTTAACAAGATCTTCTAGTGATGTATCTAGTTTGAATGCATAAGGTTGATATTGATTATGACCTACTCAATTATCATAGTTGAAAATTGAATGATCTTGTTGACTTTGGTTGTATGAATTAGAATATGGAGCATAATAGCATTGACATTGGCTTGGAAATTTTCCTTCAAATATTTGAGTTTCTTGAAATTACTTTACATCTAATTAAGTAACAAGAAAGAGTACTGATGTGAAAAATATTTACTATATTAGTTCCTCCTATTTCATATCTCTTAGTGTCTTACATTTGCTCAATTTTATAGAATTAACCTTGTTTATAATTTGGTGTTGGCTTTTACAATGTTTTGAATTTATTCAATTAATATTGAATTTTTGCACTATTTTAAGTTTTTAGCTATATCTTGAGCTTTGGAAGTTGGATTAAGGAAATTTTTATATTTTTCAAAAGCTTAAAGAAATCCTTACAACTTTGATGTTTTGGTTAAAATCTAGTTTAAACTCATAGAAGATCTAATTTAGCTAAGAAATTGAAGCTCTATTTTTATCCTAACTAAGCTAAGTTCAATTTTTGGACCATATCTAGAGTTACAAAAGTCTAATTGATGTGAAACTAGTGCCAAAAACTTTCTATGACTTAGCCTTACAAATTTGATGTTTATGATTTATTGAAACTACAAAGTTTTGGTAGTCTTATATTAGGTGGAAATCAGACCTATATGAATTTACTATTGTAAACCTTAGAGTTTATTGCTTTGTAAAAAATAGTTTTTAAACTTCTAAAAATTAGTAAGGCCTTATTTTTTGTAACCTTAAGAGGCATAGAAATTAAGCCCAATAGGGATTCAGGGTTATCAAGTCAAATTAGAGGCAATAATACAATTAGACTTTTAAACTCTTTACACAATTTAGCAGGTAAGTTTTCTTCTTCTTCTAGGTTTTTCGTTCTTCAACCATGGAGGAGTAAACATTTGGAATTAATTCAAAAATTTTGATGTTCTTTTTTATAGATTATAAAATCCTAATTTGTAATATTGATTTCTTATAATTAATTTTTCTCTTCCCCTAATTCTTTATGTTAATTGTATTTAATTTACATATGTTAAATGTTAATTTGGTATAATTAATTTTTAATTCTTATTAATTTTTATGATAAATTGTTATTAGCTAATCATAATTTTATACATAAAAATAGAGGGTTAAATGATTAATTTAAAAGTTTCAAATTTAATTCCTTAATTTAATTGAATTCTATTTTTTAATTAATTTTGATCTAGTTTCTTTATGGATTATAACAATTATTCAATTTGGCTAATCTTAATTAATCAAAGTTTAAATAGTTATCCAGCATAGAATTCACAAATTATTATAAGGGTTCTAGATAATTCAAAGTTAAGAAATTAATTAAAATAGTTAATTCTTTTGTGATCTATAATTAATCTATATTAAGAGCCATCAAATCATTGGATTGACTGCTTCACTATATTAATTTTCTTTCTTGCTATTTTACTTTTGTATTTTTGCTTTGTTTAAAACTTTTAAAAACTAAACCCTTTAATTTTGGCTCTATGTTCATTTTGCATTTTGTCTTTTATATCCTGCATTTTGCATCTTGTTTGATTTCTGTTTGTATTCTATTTCACTACTATTTTATTTTTATTTGCATTCATTTCTTTATTTTTGGTGTAAAAATAAATTTAATAATAATGTAATCATTGTTAGTAACTTAATTAAGAAAAGATAATTTAAGGAATTACTAGGATATAATTTAGTTTGTCTCACTATACTGCATTATTTTCAATAAACCATTAATAATATAATTTTGGTATATTACAACACATATGTTAGTTAGCTCCAAAAGTTGTTGCTAATTCTAGATGCAAGTATCTTATTAAAACCATTAAAATCATATATATATGCATATATATATATATATATATATTTAATTTTAACATATTAAATTATGAAGGTTTCATACACTTTTAGGATGAAAGTTTAAGTCAAAATCGAAGGAAAAAGTATTCATACATTAAGAGGAACAAGAATTGAATGAAAACCAAAAACTAAGAAATATAAAAATAGAAAAAATACTAAAAAAATTATATAATAGTATCAAATGATGTTTTTTTAGTTAAATAAATGCCAAGATCAAGGCCTTTAATCCTTGATCTTACTTAGAATAAAATAGAATATAAAAGCTCAATTTAAGGAATATCACACTCCTATATATAGATTTATTATCGACCCCTAATAGAATTCACAATTGATTTAATTACTTAACTAAAAATTACCCCAATGTCAATAGTAATCATAAAGGGTTCCTAATAATGATTAATCTATAACAAGTGACTAAATTAACCTCCCACTACTAATTTTATACCAAAATCTAATCAATAGTAGTAATAAACATCAAGAGTGATGTTAGGACCGAATCAATAACTTTCTATGCAAAAATTACTAATTTCTCCTTTCTTTTTTAACCAAGTAATAATTCAACTGCTTAACTAAAAAATTGCCTCGATGCTAACAGTAATCGTAAAAAGTTCTTAATGATGACTAATCTATGACAAGCAACTAAATTAACCTCTTATTATTGATTTCAAACCACAATTTAATCAATGGTAGCATTAAATATCAAGAACAATGTTAAGATTGAATCAATAACTTACTAGGTGAAAATTACTAATTTGTCCTTTATTTTTCTTAACTAACTAATGATTCACCCATTGGTTAAATCACTAAATCCTAACTTCTATTGATTACAATCAATCAGAACTAGCTTATAGCCATAAATTACAATACATAATTAACTAACTGATTGTAATTAGCAAACTATCTAAGCAATCATTCACAATAAGAGTAAAAAAATAAAAGATAATCAAATTAAAATTAAAAGTAAGAGAAGGGCCTCAAAATTAAATCAAATTGGAATGTTAATCTCTTGAATTAATGTATAAAATTAGCCACCTATATTAGTATATAAAACAAAGATAGAAAAAGAAGAGTTGCTATTTAAAATGTGTTTTTCTTGCCTTTGAAGGCACAAAAGCCTTAAATATAATTTCTTTAAGTGACAAAACCTAATGGATCAAGTAAATGTGCCTTATAAAGTTACAAAAAATAAGGCCTTGCTTATATTTCCTAAGGTTATAAAGACTAGGGCCTTACTTAATTTGAAAGCTTATAGCCTAGTTTATAATTTAATCCACTAATAATGTTTTACTATAGTAATTTTTGTAACTCGGATTGTAGCTTAAGTTTAACCACTAAAATAGTGCAGTTTTGTTAAGCTTGAAACTTGAAATTGTTAGGTTAACTTTTAACTAACTTTGGGTATTGGTTTCACTTTAATTGTACCTTTAAAGTTCTAGATAAAGCATAAAAACCAAAATTGGTGCAGCTTAGGTGAAAAATAGAATGTCAACTTGATAACCATTTTTTACTTCCAAATATTTGAACTGGATTTTAGCCAAAATATGAAAATTTTAGAAATTCTTTTTAGCTTTCTATTAATATAAAGATCACCTAATTTTGACATCCGGAACTTAAGTTATAGTTAAAAATTTAAAATAGTATAAAAATCTAACATTAATTGAATAATTTAAAAACATTGGAAAACCATCAGTCAATCACATAACAAAGCTAATTTCCTAAAATTAAGCATATGTAACACACTAAGAGGCATAAAATAGGAGGAAATAATATAGATAATATTTTGCACATCAATAAGGCAAACATTAAATGTTAGTTATTAATAAAAAATTGTTGTCTAAAATGGTGGCTATCATATCTTAAGATGTTAGTCAAGTACCATGTTAACATGTAAGTTTTTAACATAATCTATCATGATAATTAAATTTTCCTTAAATGATGATCAAGTGCCCCAAAAAATTAATGTGTTAATTTTTCATGGTTTCACATAAGCTCTAAATGTCATTCAATATATCTTTCTTTTTTTGAGCTTTCCTTGTAAATTTATAACTGTTATAATTTTAGACGTTAGACAATTAGAATATTGATTTGTTTTTAGTTTATCATTTCATTGATAAAGATTTTTAGATTATCTTTAGATGTCAGTTACACTATAATCATTTACAACTAATGTTTCAAGATAAATTTGCAAACAAAAAGTTACTTTTGAATTATTTTAAACAAAATTAAAATTTTCTCTTTATCTTCCTTTTGGTAATCTTTGTAATCCAAATGCTAATTATATATTTCTAACACTTCATTATGAAAGTATAAATAGATGTGGAAAGAGAAATAATTCTATAAATTATCTTAAAGATAACATTTTCTTAATTAAGATGTTTGATTTACTTTTAAATGTCAAATTTATTAAGGTCTTATGTCTTGTAAATTTTATTTTTTTTCATTATGCTAGTTATCTATAGTCAAAGTACAAATATATACAGAAAATTGTTTATGTTTCGATGTTTTCTATTTAGTATAATTTATTACAAAAGTATAATAAGATAAGAACTAAGTTCTACAAATTTATTTTGACTTCTTATTTCTTTCAAAATCATTACATCTAATTTTATTCTTAAAACAACCAATGCCTATAAAAACTAAATTATATTATCAATACATAATAAGTAAATGTTTACATCAATACATAAAACTACAACCATATGTATTAAATTCATCATCTTTAATGGAAATTCTCATTTGTTAATTAATTTTCTCCATTTTAATCACAAAAGTATACATCAAAAGATTGGAGGTAGTTCAGTTCTTCCACATAAAATCTTGTGATAAAAGTAAAGGATTGCTAAATATTAAAAAGTGATAAAAAAAACTATAAAAGCATCATATCCTGAACTTTGTTATCTCTTGCTTGACCTCAAATGTTGTAAAGTAGGAGATATTAAAGTCTTAGATGGAGTACTTTTATAAAGTTCAAAATGTTTCTAAGAATTACTTCAACACAAATTCAAAAAAGAGTAAAAGCAAATTTATAGTAAATATGAAAAAAAGGACATCAATGATTAGATCAAGATCAATATCTTATGTATTAAAATTCCAAAGAAAAAGATGATTGTCATACCTTTCTACTCTGATTATTTAAAAAATCATCATGCGAAGTTTTAACATCTCCTTATAGAACTCTGCAAATACCCTTTTTAGGACTAAGATTTTGAATGTCGTTGACATTATAAGTTTTCATGCTAAAATTTACAAATATACCATCACCTTAATATAAACCTTAGTTAATTTTAGAATTGATATGCTAAGTTTTGATCTAATTAAATAAATACCACTATGTTAACAACACATTGGTTATAATTTATGTTCATCATCTTAACTTTTCATATAATTTTAAAAATTCCACCATGTCAAAATAGATATTAGTGAAAATGGAAACTAATGTCTATCAACTGACGTTAATCACTTATTTTGTAGTAGTGTTATTACAATTATAAACATAAAATCTATTGTAAAGTTAAAACAAATGATTACTTCCTAAAAATTAATTTTTTTGTTGTGGAATCACTATGAATTTTTGAATTCAAAGGTTGTTTATTATGATATCTTCCTACATTAAAATAACAGTGCTAGCATTTATATTAAAAATTTTAGATTCTAAGGGACATTTTTTTATCATATTTCCTTTAAATTTTCATTATGAAAGTGTTGATACATGTTCTTAGCTCTATTCATATAAATTATTCATTTTGAATTATTGATGTTGCAAGTGCAATCCTAAGGATTAAAGGTTTACATAGAATTATCTTTCATACATAAGGGTTAAATAAAGGCTTTAGTTAAGGATAAGGATTATATACCTAAGTGAAATAAAGAATTATAAATGAGTCTTTATCAAATTCAAGTATTCCTCACACCCTTTTACCAAGTATGAGACTAATTTATATTTAAGACTAAAGCAATAAATGGTAGACTCCTTTTGATAAAGATGTCTCTAAGAATTGAACTTAAGACCTTTCACCGAGCATGAAATGCCTTAGGACTCAGTTTGTTACCATCGAGCTAACTAACTATTAGTAAAAAAATTTCCTAAATCATCAAACTAAAATTTTAATAAGTATAAAAAAAAATAACATTGTATTATGGTTCATAAGGTCTTATGGCCATACTAATCACCTAAATTTAATGGCTATATAATACAGGCTTAAAAATAATAAAGTTACAACAATTTTTCAGCATCTACTTACTTAAATTAAAATGCCTAAAAGTTTCCTTCTATAATTTTATAAATCTCAAGTTACATTGAAAAATTACAAGAAAAACTTATGATGAATGATGTTGCCCTTACTTAATAGTTGACATCCAACTCCATTGATTATTCGCTACTTAGCTTTACTAGGTTATCCCATTAACACAAAAGATGGGAAAAAGCATGGAAGTTAAGGAAGATAAGGAAGTAGCATAAGTAAAAAAACTAACAAGCAAGAAAAATGAATGTTAAGGAAAAAGGTGAAATAGTAAAAGTAAAGTATTTAATGAATAAGGCTTATGTCAAGGTAATTTTAGGGATTTTATATAAATTTTAATTTTTTAATCAATTTTTTTTAAAAATGGCCTAATTTAGAAAGGCCTAGTAGTCTATCCATTTGCAAGTTGAAATTAGGAAAATTAGTAAGATTGTGCAATCCTATTGATTTATCACACCAAAGTTGACAATCCCATCTTAAAATGAGCCAAGTAGCAATTTATCACAAAAAAGAAAGGTGAACCCATAGAATTATGTGACCCTATAAGCCATCTTACAATTCTAACATCTTTATGAAGTAGGGATTAATGATTACATTACATTTGTCGATGAAAAAGATGATTTAATTTAGATTTGGAGTAATTTTATGATAATTCAAGTCTATAAATGATAAAGTATCATTATCATTATTATTATATTGTCTTTTATATATTGAGAGTTGTATATTTTATTTAATTCATTTATTTTATCATTTTCAAAATAATACAATATAAAAATTATTCAATTGTCTAAAAGTTTGAACTTCCTCTAGAATAATCCTACATGTGGCCTTTTCAAAATATATAATTAAATAGCAATCCTTAGAATGAATCTTTTAAAATATTATTATAAACAATAATTAATTCAAAAAAATTATAAATATATTATTTATTAATTACATGTCAAGAATTATGAATGTTCTTCCTCTTTTAACATTTTTTTACAAAAAATCTCCGTTTTCCCTTATTATAAATATCAAGTTAGTTATTAAAAAAACACATGAATATTAAAAAAAGATATAAGAATTTTTCAATATCAATTTAAATTAAATTGCTTAGAAATTTCCAAGTTATAAGCACATAATAAAATTTAAAGCCTAATTTTTTTTCTTTACCTTGGAGAGTTCCTTCATAAGAGTGCTATAATTCTTATTCTACTTACTGAAGGTTAATTTCAATCATTAGAATTTTTAAGCTAGGAGAGAAAGTCATAAGTTCTACTATCTATTTTTGTCTTGCTACATCATTAAGAATAATAATACTCTACTACTACATACTACTGCATCATGATTGATCCTAATAAATATGTACATAAGGAGAAATTAAAGTTAGAATTGCAAACTATTAATGTAAGTGAAGAAAGGTCTGTGCTTAATAACCAAATGATTTTAAGGAGAATTTTAGGTAGCAAAGTGCTTAATAGAAATCTTAACATCAAGTTCGAGTATATATTCAATTACATTATGGAAGAATCCCTTTGGCATATTATAGGCAAATTATTCCAAGTTCAGATTTAGGATAGTGCTTTAAGTTTTAATGAGGTCAACATAGATTATGCTCCATTTTGGATCTACATTCATGATTTGCTAAAAGAATTCCTTACCTTAAATAATGTAAAAATTATCAAAAGCAAGTTAGGTGAGTTGATTAAAGTAAAAGATTCATTCACTTATGAAATTATTATTTGGACCTTTTTTAGGGTTTAGAGTTAATTTAAACATTATTAGGCCCTTACCCACTATAGCTTGGATATCAAGAAAAGGTTGGAAAATGTTTAGGTTAAATTTAAGTGTGAGAAACTACAATAATTTTGTTATACCTGCAATATCATAGTTTATGAAATCATGGATGCTAGCAACTAAGAGAAGTTATAGGGTCTAAGAATAAAAAATATACACAATGATTAGGTATAGGGCCTACTAAACCAATCAAAATCTATCAATGCAATTAATCTTTGATGAATGATAGTAACAAGTTATCCAAGAATTTTGATTTACCACTTAATCATAGGAATTTGTTCCTTCTAGTGATGATCTCCAATAAACTCTCTCTAGTAGAAATTGACAATTTCACTTCATCCAATAAGGTGTTATAAGAAATAATGGATGATATGGCAGGGTAATTACAATATACTATATTACTGGATGATTTTCTTTGCAAAGTGCTTTTAAAAGTTAAGAATCAAGGCCTAAGATAGTTAGCACAACTAGAAATTATCTATAATTAAGAAATGTAGATAATTGACTACCTGAAACATTGGTAAATGACTTAGGATATAAGTGGTTAGAGGTTAGTGATGTAACTATCAATGAAGTGTAGTGGATCAGAATTTTAAAAGGTATAAGCAACATAGCCTATATGAGAGAAGAAAAACTAAGAAACACTATAAGAAAATACAAAGTTTTATAGTGGTTAATTTAATGATATGGCAACCATTCTATTTATTACAAGTAATTTTGTAGTGATTCAAATAATCATAATAAAAATAGCTATTGCTTAATGTTTATAGTGGATCTAGATAACTATTAGTATAATTGCTACAAAAGTAAATATTGTGAAAATTCCTTAATTGCAATTAGCTGTCATTAAAGAACAATTTGTAATGGTTAGACCTAGCAATAATTTTTAAGTATTTGATTTTTAACATTAGTAGTGATCATGACTACAATAATATTATTCTCATCATTTAAAATTTTAACTTTTGTTAGGTTTTGACAGTTATTATAACAAAACATTATATATAATTTTAAGTTTTAATTAATACTATATTTTAACTATTCATGCTTGCTAAATGTAATAATAATATGGTATTCATGCGGCCTATATGAGTTTGTAAATATGTTAAAATGTCCTTAATGGTGAAAGAAGGAAAAGCAAAGGTTTTAATAAGTTATGCAAACAAAAGTTCCTCCTACAAAAGTTTAACTATACAATCAAATATGCAAGTATAAGTAATTATAGAATATTAATATGTAGGGAGTTAGGTTTGAGTATAAATAACTCTAAAAAATGAATAACCATTTCTTCCTTATGAATCAATACTAAAGGCCAATCAAATTCTTAATGCATGACTTTCTCTAGGAAATAAAGTACACATACCGTGACAAGGAAAAATAATTACACTCAATTTATTTATATTACTAAAACATGATTTGATCTTGTCACATAATGCCTAACAATGCCTAGTTCGTGTTACATGGTATCATATGCTAAAATGTTTTCTTGCTTCTTTTAATTTTACTATATTAAAAAAATAAGTAAATATTAAAATCCTCAAGAATCAAACTGATAACCTCTAAAACAAGATCATAAACTAATATGACTAGATCAATTGTATTGTTAGTTATGTTAGTTTCTAATTTAAAGTGATTAACATGACTAATTATTTGAATTGAAATTTTATAACTTTCTATTTTAATAAATAATATATATTTATTATTAAATTTAAGTAGATAATTATTTTCCAGATGAATATTATAATTGTTAATTAATATTGATAAACACTAATTTTAACTTCAATATTGCTTGAATTAATAAAAATTTAATCTTGATCTTATTTCAAAAATTAAATATAGAATAAAACAACATGTTTAGTTTGAAGTAATATATGTAGAGTTCTTTTAATGAAAGAAAAATATCCAATAATTTTTTATTTTTAAATGAAAGTCATTTATTAAAATATATAATATAAGTATTAATAAATATAATTGGAAAATATTAATTAATTATTAAGATTATAGTTAATATTCGATCCACTTAAACTATACTACTCTTTATTTTATCAATGAATAAGAAGATAATATATTAGTGAGAAGGTTTTGATGTTAATAGTGAATTAATGTAAATCTTAAAGTTATCAATAAATATATTAGTATTAATTTATAAAATTTGTGCTCATTATATGAAATTTTTATATTTTTTTATAGAGATTGATAATGCAAAATAAAAAGGTAAAAACATCATATATCATGTAAAAAATTAATTAAAGAATAAAACTAATGTCATTGAATTCGATTACAATAAATAATTATACATTTATAAATATAAATATCAAGAAGAAATTTAGGACTGTGCTTATAATAGTGAATGCAAATTCAAAAAATTAAATTTTTGCAAATGTATTAATGTATTTGACAAAAAGTTACTTATTATTATGTCTTTCTTTCTTAAATTTACATAAACATACATGTGTTGTTACTATGGTTTTGTTACACCAATAGTTAAACTACAATGTCAATTTGTATAATTTTATATCAGCTATATTTTTAAATTATTGGTTAATAGATAAATAAATTCAATACACAAAATAATTTAAAAAAAGTAAATAATGTGGAGAAATATAAAGACACATAAACTTAATTATTATTATTCATTAAAATTTTTATTCTTATTTCATGTTTACTTTAAGGTTTTTTATAAATACATGCATTTCATTCTAAGAAAAAACAAAAGGTATTGCTTTCAAAATAATAATTTTCTAATCCAAGTCCTTTTACTAATAGGTCTAAAAATTTACATTTATTAAGTTTTTATCACTTTTAGTTTTCTCATATCTTTATCTTTTCTTTCAAAAGTTATATGATAGTTATTAAATTCACTGTATTTATATTTATATTAATATGTAATGTATGATAATGTAAATTTTTTATAATATGCATTAATGGGTTAAACAAGTAAAAAATAAAATAAAAAAGTGAGTGTTAATTTAAAATTTCATCTTCACATGCATTACATTTTATTATAGAAGTTAATAAAAAAATTTATTTTCATAGTCATTACATAATAATCATAATATATAATTTCTATTCAGCCTTAATTTTATTATCAATTAAATGATAGCCTATACTATGTAAGAGCTCACTTATTAACTAAAGAAAATATCAATCCATGTAGTGCATGAGTAATTTTTATCCACAATTCATTTCATTATAAAACTAAGTTAACAAGCTTGAAAAACATGTTTAAAAGTGAATAACTGATAGTATGCTTATTTAGAAGTACCCATAATAGCATGAAGTGCAGGGCGCATACCTTTTTTTTTGGCTGAAAGTATTCTTTTAAAAATGCTTGCATAGTAGCCATTTGAGATTGAAAACCTTCCACCTCATTTTTCAATTTAGGATCATACCATGGATAATAGTTCATTCTATTATTGATGCAATGAGTGCTACATCCAAATATTGATGTCGGGCTTGGGCTAAAGGCTAAAACTAAGACCTCTAACTCACTTTAAATGCTATTTTCCTAACATCTTCCTAAGAGCATCATTAAGCAAATCAATGGTAGATTGTGAAGGATCTTGTTGGCTCAAATATTCATTTATCTTTTTCTACAAAAGCATTCTTACATTAAGCTCAATGCCTATATTCAACCATAAGTAAATTGGTTGAAAATTTTCTCACCCTTATAATAGAAGCTTTTTCACTAACATATGATCCATCATTCTTTTTGTAAGTTACATCCCATATTTCCCCATGACCCACAAGACATCCCACCTTGTCTTCTTGTTATTTCAATAACATCAAATAATAAAGATTTAAAGATTAATTTTAAATTAATAACTATTCAAATGCATCATGAAATTATCATACTATTTCTCCTCTTTTCTAAGCAAAGCTTCTTAAGCCTCTTACATGAAGTATTATTTGATTGCTCCTATTAGGATCATTCTTTTTACGCATTTTCTATACAAGTACAACATTCAAAATCAAATAAGATACATAATAGAATTAGTTTAATGAAAATGTAAGTATATAAACATAAATAGGGATTATTCTACTATGTCAATCAACTCTATTTGTTATTACCTTATACTTTGTATCATCATGGATATTAATGTAATCAGTCCATTAATCTTGAGAAATTTCTAGTGCAGAATCATTTACTATATTATATTATTTTGACTTACTTTCATCATAGTATTTATGATATGTTCTCTCTCTATGATCTTTCTATCTATTTCTTATAGCTTTTAGTGTCTAATATTTGCCATGTTCTTCATCTGTAAATTGAAATTGGAGTCAAAATTAGTTTAAAAAAAGGAAAAATTTAAGTCAAAATTAGTAGAAAAAGGAAAAAAAAATTAAGTATACAAATAGCCTATGAAACACATATTGTAAACTACATAAGTTCATCATGACTACTTTTATTAAGTAATATTCCTTAAATTCATCTAATACATCTACTCAATTTTTATGATTAATAGGAAATTATGTACTCTTTCTAGCAAGTTGGATTCCTACTATTAATCATGTCAATTCTCCTTCGGGGCAACCATTTCTATCAAAATTAATGATAACCCTTCATCCTTTTAGCTTCCATACTTACTTAACCTTTGTGATTTGTGTCCTAATAATATATAGTGTTAGTAAAATTGAGAGGAAAATTGAATAAGAAAATTCAAATACAATTAAAGAAGTAAATTATATTGTCATTTTACTACTTCACTAAGCATGTCCAACCTATTTTTTGTTTACTTAGGTTGAGTACGTGATTTACTATAGGATTCAGTAGTTTAAAATGGCAAGTCATTTAATAATTATAGTTTATGGTGGTGAATTAGGAGAAAAATAAGCTAAAGAGTTGGCTAACATGGTAAAACTTAAGGACAAGTAAACTGAATTGATGGAACTTAATTATAGGTAAGTTAAGGTAATGAAGTTTAAAGAAAGGGTTGAAGAGGTGGAACTTAATGATGAGTAAGCTGAATCGAAGCAATTTAAGGATAGGTAGGTTAAGGTGATAAAGTTTGAAAAGTGGGTTAATATTGTGAAACTTAAGGATGAGTTAGTTACAATAATGGAACTAAAAAAGTGTACTGAAGTGGTTAAACTTGATGATGGGTAATTTCAAGTGATAGATCATGAGAATGAGTTTGATGTGATGGTAGAACTTTTAAAATAATAGGCTAGGTTGGTAGAGATACTAATTGTTTACATAACCCATTTTTATTTTTAATAGTTTAAGGACTTTTAGCTTTAGGCATGGTTGCAACAAAAAAAAAGAATAAGTTAATGCTTTATGTTTATATTATTTTCAATCTAACTCGTGGGCAATAATCATTTGGTAAAGAAATATAAATTCATAAGAAAACAAAGTAAAAGTTCTATATAGTGGTAGAAGAATCCTAAAATGGTACTCATAACTTTACATTTTATTCATCTAAGCTAGAAAAAAAGCCATATCCAAATTTCACAATGATGTAGCATCCTCATTTTAAATTTATTTTCAAATTCAAACATAAGACAACATAATTCTTTATAAGATTTGCTAGAAGAAATCTATTCAAATTTAGTGGTAGTATTTATTTTAACATTTTTATCTTTATGATAGAATTATTATGGTAGGCATAAAACCATGTACAATTCTATATGCATCTGTGAAGCTTACAATAAGAATGTCATATTAAAGCATTCATGATATAAATTATAATCAACAAAAATAACATCTTAATGTAATATTTCAAAATGTTAAATAAAAATCTTTAGTCAAATTAGAAAGTTATCCATAAGTCACTAAATCATTATGGTTTTGATAAAAATATTGATCAAACAATATTGTTGCTCAAATATGATCATCATCTAAGCTTTATTATAGTTAGGAAGTTTTATTCTAACATATCTACAACTTCACCAATATTATTTTCAACTTGATGAACCTTTGGGACTTATCTTTGACATATTCCCTTGTTAATAGAATATTTCCCTCATTTAAGGTGTAATCATTTGATGCAATCTTATTCTAATATTTATATAACATTTTCTTTCTTCCTACCTATTTATTCTTTCCTTGTAAACATAGAATAAAAACTAATGTTTCTCTAAAGAGCCATCCAAACTAAGTTTTACATGGCACACTTTATTATACTTTTTTTTTTGGTATAAACACTCTATAATACTTCCACCATAGCATAAAATCCAATGGTTCCCTAGAAAGGAATGTAAGCTAAGTTTTAGTGGTTGTTAGATTCTTTCCTTTATAAATATATTATTTTCATTATTTTTAAAATTTTGAAAATTTTATGTAATCTTAAAAAACAAAAGATTTGAGATGCTCAATACAACATAAAACATTATATAAGAAACCTCAAAAAACAAGATATAGAAAAAAAAGCTAGCAAAATCAATCTAGACTAATAAAACAAATCACTATATGTGAAGTATCAAATACTAACAAAAGCTTAATTGCATAAAAATATAACAATTTGTTATTACAAAAATGATATATATATAGCTTTCACTAACTCAAACATTAGAATAAAATAAAATGTTTGTAGTTAAGACTCAAATTTTTATGGTCCTACTAAATTTTGTATATATCCATTTCACAAAAAAAAATGAAATAACATACTAACACAAGAAAACAAACAAGTTAATAGATTGAACGACTTGCCAACCAAATTTAGAGCTGGAGGTGACTAAATAAATATAAATGAAAAATCAAGTTGGAAGGGATCAGATATACATATGATCTTTTAAAAATAAAATAGTACCCAAACTCAACAATCTAAACTGTTCACTATATTGAAAATAATATAATTAAAGCCTTATATAACACCTTATTTTTAATGCATATATTCATATCTTGTAAGTTTAAACAAATTTAACAATGTGATAGCAGAAAATTAGAAATAAAGGATTTGAACATTTTAGAATTAGTAAGAGACCTTGAAACTATGCTAATGGAAAAAACAAGTTTACAAATGAACAATCAAACATAGATTTTGAATAACCAATCTAATAGAAAAAATCTAAATTTATAGTAAGACAAATTCAATTTGATTCAAACATGAGAAAGATAAAAAAATTAAATAAAAATTCTAAGTTAATGAAGTTATCTGAATATGGACTCAAAAGTTTGGACCTTTCCTTTAAAGCATAAGATTAAGACAAGAAAGAGCTAATTTAGAAGAAGATGAATGGTTTTTTAGGTGCTATCATTCACTGTAGAGTTAAAAACAAAGGTTTCATAACGTAGAAGAGTAAAACAAGAGTGACATGGTAAAATGGATTACCTAGGGAATATATTAAATTGGAGTAGATTATTTTATAAATCATAGTTCAAATTTAACTTCTTGTTATTTTTTTTAATTCACAGCTTTTTTTAACTATGTTCAAAGAAACAATACAATATTAACATTATAGCTAGGGTTGCATTTGTGTATTTTAGTATAACTATCGTTAATTAGTGCTTTTCTTGTAATGAAACTATTGTAAATACTTATCATGGTTTTAAAAGAAAAGAGATATGCTATTAAGTGAAAGTAAGACCTTTAAACAAAAACTAGCTTACAATTTAGGCTTTAATTCACTAGAGATTAGAGTTGATATAGAGTTTAGAACATGGGCCATTTTGGAGAATAATCCAAAGGAACATGTCAAAATTTCTTAATGGAATGGGCCTTAAATGAGGAAGAGTAACCATAAGAGTGAAGATACTAACACCATTTCTACTATAGCCACAGAATAAATCTTTATTATACTCTTCTTCAACCATGAAAATACTTGATTTGAACCATATGGATAAATAGGGCTACAATAGTTAGAGCCTTCAAGGCTTTTATATGGAAAAATAAACCTAATTATATTTTTATTAGTAAAATAAAGACAAGGAAGGGCGAAATGAAAGACTTGCCTAGTAGGATTGGTTTTTAGAAGAGTTACCTGGTTAATCTTTTTAGCAAGAAAAAAGGTTTGGCCATGTTATGAAAATTTTAGGTAAAGATTAAGATTGAGGATTCTTCTGCTCATTCAATTCATGTTAAAATTGAAAACTTTACCATGGATAAAAGTTAAAGTGTCTCATTTGTTTATAACTCACTATACTAAGCTAAAAAGAAGATTTTAAAGATTAAGCTATTTATAATTGTTTCTTACAATTCTAAGAGGGTAAACTGCTTTTAGCAATTTACATATAGATAGACTGAAAAAGTTACATGAAAATTATAAAAAAATCATCTTAAATGAATAACTAACAATAAAGTTATAATTGTTTAAAGTTAGAGTCCTTCATTCGTTTATAGCTCACCATATTAAGCCGAGAAAAGGTTTTTATGGACTATTTACAAGTGTCTCTTGTGATTCTAAAAAGGAAAACCACCTTTGGCTATTTGGAGATTAATAAATCTAAAAAGGTTACATAAAATAAAAATAAGCCACAAATAAACAATTGAGCATGAAGTTATCAGTCAAAGTTTTTAATTCAAAATATACATTTTAAAAGGGATAATGGGTTTGTTTAATTTTAGCTATAAATATTTTAACAAAGAAGCAAAAAATCGATGCTAAAAAAATATTCTGTGAATATTTACATTAAATTCTTTACTAAAAATTGACATGAAAAGCAAAAAGTTAAAAAAATAAAATAAAATGCATCAATTTTTAACAAAATACTGGAGGTGTTAACCTTTTTTCATGTTAGTTTTTTTTCACTAAGTTATGTTTCTTTTCAAAAGATAACATCAATTTTTTTAGATATAAGAACCGACATTATTGTATTTTTTTATATTAGTTATATAATCAATGTTAAAACCTTATATATAACATCGCTTACTTAGATATCAATTGAAAAACCAATATAGTTTCAATTAAATACCTAATATGCATCTGCATTTTTGTAGTAGTAATCATTACATGGACTTGGAAGGTTCGAAATGATATCATTCATCTAGGATAGGAACTTAATTTAGAAAGATTAGTAGGTTTAATGGAAACTAACATGATGAATGAAATGAAGGGCTTAAGGGAGAATTTAGTCCCAAAACACCAATTAAAGTTAATTAGGTGGCTTCCTCCACCGCGAGGTTGCATTAAGCTTAATGCCAACATCACATGGAAGGATGGTTTTGCTATCATAGTTGTGATCACAAAAGGAGCTCTAGTAGATTTTTATGGCCTTTGGTTTGAGAAAAACTCATTTATAGTTGTTAGAGGAAGTTAAGTCATAGGCAATGCTACTAACTTGCAAAGTTGCAATGCAATTCCAATGCTTTAAGGTTATTGTGAAATTAGATTACAAATGAACTCTAGATGTGACATTAGCTTTAATCCAAAATGCATGGAAAATTCTATCATTTGTGGAAGATATCAGGGTTTTATTAGCCAAGTTTAAATTTATATATTTATCTTTAGTTTCTAGATAGGGTAATAAAGTAGCTTATAAGGGAGCAAATTTGTCATGACCTAATTTTGGACTATCATGACCAATATAAAACAACAATAAGATATCTTTATAAGTCTTTCTAAATCAAATTGACATTAAAAGTCAACTATTTTATTTTTAAACATGAAGCAAAAACATAAGTTGAAAATTTTACTAATTTTTTTCTTTCTAAAGGAAAACCTAAAAGTAGGAATATAATAATTTTTTTAAAGTCAAAATCCAAATCAAAACATAATAGGTTTACTTGTTTTGATTATGAAATAGTTAAAACATAATTAATTTATAAATTACTAGTGAAGTGATATAAAAAAAATCCTTTTATTAGAAAATAATTACCTTTTATTTCCTTTGAAAAGTTGTGCAATTCTTTTATCTATTTTGTTTTCAAAAAAAAACCTTCGATAATAATGCTTGTTATATTAGCAAATAAAATAAGAAGTAATATATATTAAACTTATATTATCATAATTAAACATATATTTTTTTATATTGAAGTTAAAAAGGTTTTACCATATTTTATCTTGTTAGATTGTTTATACTAATGCCACAAAGTTAGTAAAAATTTATACAAACTTAAGCAAAATCAAAACTGGTTAACAATTACCAACTAAGAAAGCTATTGACTGAAACATTAGAATACATGTCCATATTAAACTCATTATGGTTATTAAATGGTGGAATATAATCTGGAGGATCTGATGGAATATATTGTGGAGTCTATACAATAGTTAGTACATGCAAAGAAATTAGAGGGGCTAGGGATATTGATGAGGCAAGTAGAATAAGTGGTATATATAGCAAATTAGGAGCTAAAATAGTAGGGTTAATAGGTATGCTATCAGAAAGGATATCAATAATTTCATTAGTAAAGATAAATCATTAAAGGATGGGTCTGATAAAGCTATATGGTGGTCTTCTTCTATAAATGGTGATTTAAATAAATCTATACTAGATCTAACTCTTAAGGTTGGATTTGTGTGACCCTCATCCTAGCTTGTTGTAAGACACTAACATCCTCATGAATTAGTAAGAAGAAATGGAATTTTTGCCTATATATACCATACAGGGTCTGGTAAATGTCCCACCACACATTAATGATTTAGTAAGGTGCCATCTGGAGCAATATCTAGAAAAAAATATATATATCCACATGTTGAGTGAGTAATATAATTACTCAATGAAGTAATTACCATATAGATTTCCTAATGAAATTTAATTTAGAAAATATTTATGTACAAGATATATATATCATGACACCTTTTTATCAAAAGTATATTTTTCACATATAAGTCAATTATATACAATAAAACATTAAGATATCTATTAAATGGTATGAAGGCATAAAAGTTCCTCTTTGTTGCTTTAGGCTAACCTTATCCCACAAGTATCTTAACTTTATCCATCTAAGATTAACTTTATCCTACATGTCTTTCTATGTGTCTTTGAATTGAGCTTGTCAGGCTAAACCTAAAACTCTCCATAAGGTATCAAATCACATAATCATGTCATAATGTTGCACATTCTAGCAAAAAAATGTTCAAGCCTTTTTTTTTTTCCTTTTACGTATAGCATTAAGCCAATTTCTTGAGACTTTCATTAGCCCATTTCACATATAATAAGGTAAGGTCAAAATACCAATCATAAGCATAACATAAGGATAATCTAGAATAAGAGAATTTATAGTTACCTCATCACAATTATATTAATCACAAGTAATATAAGTGCTTCCTTTTCGCATGATAGATTATTATTTCACTTTCTCTAAAGATCAATGACATTAGTCATTCTCATAAGCCTTAATCACAAGTATTCTTTTCATATAAATATGTTATTGCATGAACAAATCATAAAATAGTTCAAATAGAAATTCATGCGCTAACCTTATAAGCATGCTCATGGTTTCACTATGAAACTTGTAAAGCAATGTCTATTTTTTTCATAGTATTTTCATCAACTTTCTAGTACATATTTAGGCCATCACCATTACATGTTAATCACACAATTATTAGTGTGAAAGCACTATGATCCTCATGATTTTTCTAACAAAACCATGTAGAACATTACTTGATTTTCCAAGTCCTATAACTTTTGATTACAAGTAATCTTAAACCTATGCTTTATATATTATTTTGACAAATAAGAAAACTATTTATTCCACACTTATTCAAGTGCTTCAAAGTGCTACCTAGCAATAAATAAATTGCCCTTTTTATGATGTATTAACATCTAAAAGTTAAAAAAATAATCAAAAATTCGTACTAGTTCTAATAATAATCCTTTTTAATGAAAAATTTCACTTAAAATAGAAAACTTTGTTAAAACTTGCTTAAATTTTCTAAAATATAATAAACCATCAATAACATTTTAAAATTTTTTCCATGTCTAAAATAAGTCATACGAGGTATCCTTGTATTCAACTATTAAAACACCTCAAGAAGGCACCTTTAGATTAGAAAATTCATTTAAAATATTAAACTTTAATAAAATTTTATAAAAATTTTAGATTAATAATAAGTCATAAAATATTATTTTTCAATCATTTTAACATTCAACACAAATAACAAAATTTACCCATAACTCAAACAATTAAAATACTCTAAAATGGACTTTCTTAGCTTTTCAAAATTCCTTTTATATGCAAACATTTATAAAGTTTTCTAGAATTTTCTAGCCAAGTTTCCATGGCTCAAAATATCATTAGTAAATTATTTTTTAACTATAAACCATTTCATATAAATAATTAGACTTGTAAGAAACTATTTTCCATTTGAAAGTTCTAGTTTAAAAAAAGTTTTTTAATACTAATTTTTAACCTTTAAAATATGTTTTTGAGCATGTTTTTACTACAAACTTGTAATATAAATGTTGATTAACATCTTTAAAATAGTTTAGAACTTAGTCTAATAAGTTTTTCTTACAAAAATAGAAATTTTCTTTCACTAGTTAACAAAATACTTGTGAGCCTTTAAAGCTTAGTTTATAACAATTTTTGCTTGAAATCCTTAATGTAATAATTCTAAACCATCCATATTAAACAATTTTTTCTTACCAAAGTTTTTCCTCTTTAGAAAATTAAGAAAACTGCAAGTTTCCATGCTTAATACAAAACTATTTTCATCAAATTCTTTCCTTTGAGTTTCAAGGAAATGTTTTTGCAAATAATTTACCATGAGTTTCATGACCAAAGACAACAATAATCACATATATGCACCTTATACATAAATATCTTTTAATAAGAAAACTAAAAAGAAAAATAATGGATCTTTTTTCACTAAAAAGACTTGTGGTTCTTGATTCCATCACCTAACATTCAAAGTATGACATCCAAAATAAAAATTAATAGGGAGTTCATAGAAAGAATCATGAAAAGAAATGGATCTATGGAAGATTATAAGCATATAACTTTTTTAAAGGATTAACAAAACTTATTTCTACAACTAACTTTAAAGAACACTTAAGAAACTAATAGAATCTCACTAAAGAATGAAGAAAGCACTCAAATACTCACTATTTTTCTCTTATTTTCCTCTCTGGCATTAGGTTATTTGTGTATAGAGGACCACTAAAGTTAAACTTATCTATTTATAGAAGAAAAGATAAAGTTTCCACCAAGGAAATAAAGCACATGGTTTTGGCTTAGAAGATAAAGAAAAATTCCAAGTCTTTGGTCTTAGTCTTCTTAGTTATGTCATTACATATATCACATTCTTTATTTAGGTCATTGCATACATTACACACATTAATACTTAGAATGCACCATGCTTAATTGACAAACACTCATTACCTCCGCGTCCTAATTAGTCACTAAAATAATAATTTTTTAGGCTAATCATATTTCCTAATCACTTATTAAGTCTTTAATTAAGGATTTCACCCAAGATTTTCATTAATGCCCTTAAACCTAGTGATATTCCTTTCTTTGCCCCAAAAGTCATGTATACTCTTTATGATGTGCTCTAAATTACACTTTTAACACCTTAGGGTATCCATAGGATACTCTTAGTATAGAAACTAAGTTCCTTCAAAGCCTTATCAATATTGGATCTTAAATATTTCTATTTTACTAAAATTTTCTTAGGTAATTCCTTAAGAATTCTTTTGTCCACTAAATTTAATAAATACTTTTTCTAATATTAGTGAACAATTCTATAGATTTCCCATTAATAAACATTTAGTTTAATTTTATTGAGTTCTAACTATTGGATTTTTATCATGTATTATGATTCTCCTTTTTAAGAAAATTCATACTGATTTTTCACTAAACAAGATAAAGCTTGACAACATTATTATAAACCTTAAAAAATTTAAGGAACTTTACAAAATAATTTTAAATATTTCTCCTTCATATTTACATCTAACTCCCATCTTACTTCTTGTTAATCATGTCACTCCTAGACCACTTTAATTGTGGATACTTCCTTCAACCTTATTTCCCCATTTGCCTATCCACTATCCTAGTTAGCTTCTTAATGTACGTTAATGTCTAATCTAATTCTATTAATTCTTCCTTTAAGACATAAGACTCATCAGGAGTTTGTAGAGTTATTCATAAGAGCTATGCATGCTTAACTTCACTCTTGAAGTACACTAAAATATCATTAATGAATATAATAATAAACTTATCCAGGAATAGCTTGAACACTCTATTCATCAAGTCCATAAATGTTATCAGTGCATTTGTTAGCCTAAATAATATCACTAGAAATTTGTAATGTTCATAATGAGTGTAAAATGTTAACTTTAGGATATCTTCTTCCCAAATCTTTAGTTGATGATGCCTAAATCATAGATCAATCTTTGAAAAGCATCAAGCACCTTGAAGTTGATAGAACAAGTCATCTATCTAAGGGAAAGGATATCAATTTTTAATAGTGACCTTGTTCAATTGCCAATAGTCAATATATAGTCTCAATAATTCATCTTTTTTCTTAACAAATAGTACTAGTGCACCATAAAAGAGAACTATTAGGTTGTATGAAAACTTTGTCTATCAGATTTTGTAAATGTTCCCTCAGCTCATTTAACTCAACTAGTACCATTGAAAATGTAGGAATTAATATTGGATTAGTTTTAAAGACTATGTTAATTATAAATTCAATTTCTCATTCTAATGGTAATTTTGGTAACTTAATTGGAAAAATGTATTAGAATTCATTTGCTACTGGAACTTAGCTCAACTTAGGTTTTTCTTCTTTAGCTTTACTCACTACAGTTATTAACACCACACATCCCTTCTTAACATGATTCTTTACTTTTACAAGGACACAAAAGTAGGCATCTTTGCTCTTTTCTTTCCTTGAAATACCTACACTACTTCTCCCTCCAACTGATATGTTATCATTTTATGATATCAATCCACACAAGCATGATACTTTGATAGCCAATCCATTCCTAGGATTATATCATAGTTTATCGTATCCAATACTACTAAATCTATATTAAATGGATAATTATCTAAGTTAACTTCACATTTTTTAACATTGTTAGTTTTCCTTACTAGAATAATGACTATTAAAATATCATCTAGCTCTTTCTTAGGTTTTGATGTTCTACTTGCTAAATTATAAGATAAAAAAGAATAGGTAACTCTAAAATTAAACAAAACTCTTGTGGAAAGATTCTTGATAAATATGTTTACTTCATAATAGTGTTTAAAGCTTGAGCTTGTTGCCTTGTCATGGCAAATATTTTGGCTTAGGTTCCTATTGCTTCCTTCCTTCTTCTTCCAACTTCTCTTTTTAGTACTTTCTTAGTATTTTTTTTATCTAGATGTAACACTTGTGCCTTGGTAAGTTTTCTACCCTTGAAACTTCTTTGCAGACTACACTTTTGCTAGTGTACTATGCATACTCCTACTTGACCTTTTGTTACTACTCCCTCCACTATCAAACCTTAGCCTTTTCTTATTGGAGCTTGCTTCCCTTTCATATCTTTCCTTTTAGTGTATTTCTACCTTGATTGCTAGACTTAATACTTATTTGTAGATTGCATCCTTAACAACATTGATTCAAACATAATAGTAGTCATGGAGTTAATAGAAATATCAATTCACTTTTACCTTCTCAATAAACACCAAATACCCAATATACTATAAAAGTTATAGAAACTAGGCAATATATTATGCTATCATCATTAATCCTTAAACTAATTGTTTGAATTCATAAGCTCTGGTACGTGTCAAACTAAAAGGTAAGAAACAATTTGCAAGTTCATTTTAAAATTATTCCCAAGTGATTAGGTTATCACCTCCCACTCTTAATTCTATATTCTTACTATACCACTAGTAGCTTTGTCTTCTAGCTAATGTCATGTTATCTTTACAATAGTGGTTTCATTACATCTTAACATTATACAAAATTTCTCTATCTATTCTAAGAACTAGTAGGGATTAATAGATAGATCAGTATCACCTAGCTTCGGGGTTTCAATATCAAGAACTCATGGACTAACTACAACCTATCTTGATGGGGTGCTAGAGAAGAAGGTTGCCTATTACCTAGTCTACTCCTATTTTGATTTCCTTGTTCAAGTACTCTTACTAAAGTTTGTTGTAAGATAGCAGCCCAAACTAGTGCTTCTTGATGGTTTCCACTCTCACTACTATGAGTTTGCAAACTTTTAATTTCCTAGCTCAACTAGGTTTGCCTTAATCCTCATCATAGCTTATAAAATGACTTGTATTAGAAAATAGAAATCATTTATTGTAAATAAAAGATACCTGACATTTTTTTATGGAGCCTATGAGATCATTGATGACGTGTAGTATGACATATACTCAGGCTACCTCTAACCAAAATTTCACTTGCTTCTCCTAATCTTTAGTTGTCAAGTTTTCCTAGGTTCTGTCATTCTACAATTTCCCTAGACCACATTTTGACCATTCTATAGTTTATCTAAACCATGTTCTAATACCACTTCTATCATAACCTAATTTTAAACCATCATAAATAATGTAAAAATATCAATAAAAAATCTTTACAAGTCTTTCTAAATTAAACCAACTTTTAAAAGCTAACTATTTTATTTTCAAACATGAAATAGAAACACAAGGTTGAAAATATTAATATTTTTTAAAGGAAAATTTGAAATTAAGAATATAATAATTCCTATAGAGTAAAAAATCTAGATTGAAACAAATAAATTTACTTGCTCTAATTAGAAAATATTGAAACATAATTAATTTATAAAGTACTAGTGAAATGATTTAAAAAAAATATCCTTTTATAAAAAAATAATTACCTTTTTTGCTTTTAAGAATTATGCAATTCCTTTATCTATTTTGATTTTCAAAAAACCTTTAATAACAAAACTTGTTATATAAGTAAATAAAATATGTAGTAATATACATCATACTTACATTTCATAATTATACATTTATTTGTGCAAAAGTTAGCAAGGCCTTACCATAACTTATCTTGTTAGACTATTTATCCTAATGCTATAAAATTGGTAAAAATTTATACAAACTTTGCCAAAATCAAAATTTGTCATTAATTATTAATTACACAAACTGTTAATTGAAACATTAAAATAAACATCGATATCAAAATTATCAAGGTCATTAAAGGGTGGCATATAATCCTAAGGATCCAGTGGTAGTAAGATTTGTACCATAGCTAATACAAGAAGAGAGATTGGAAGTGATAGGGATACTAGTGAGGTAAGCAAAATAAGTGGTGTATCTAGCAAATTAACTAAAATAGTTAAGTTAGGAAGTTTGCCATCATAAGGGATATTAACTATTCCCTTAGTGATAATAAGATTGTTAGAGGGTGGGTCTAGCAAAGCCATCTAGTAGCTTTCTTCTAGAGAATGCTAATCTAAATGGATTTATACTAGATTTGGCTCCAATGGTTGGATCTATGTGACCCTCATCCTAGCCTACTACAAGACACTGCCATCCTTATAGATTAACAAGGTGAAATAAAACCCTTACCTATATATATTATATAAGGTGTAGTAGATGTTTCATTACACATCAGTGATCTAGTGGGGCACCATTTAGAGTAGTATTTGGAAAAAAAAATATGCATAAGTAGAGGGAATAATATAATTATTCGGTGAAATAGCTATCACATAGATTTCCTAATTAATTTTAATTCAAAAAGCATTTATAAACAAGACACATATCTAAACACCATTTTATTAAAGATATATTTTTCATACATAAGTCAATTATGCATAGTATAACATTTAGTTATCTACTAAATGGCATGGAGGCATAAAGGTTCCTCCCTATTACTTTGGACTAACTTTATCTTATATGCATCCCAACCTTGGCTTGCCAAGGTCAACCTTATCTTACATGTCCTTTTGTGTGACTTGAAAGTTATGGCATTGGGCCAAAGCTAAAACTCTCCACAAGATATCAAATCATATAATTATGTCACAATGCTACATATGGCATTTGAGCTAGTGTTCAATCTTTTTTTTACATATAATAGAGTAAAGTCAAAATATCAATCATAATCATAATCATAACCAAAGCATAACATAAGGATAATCTAGCAAAAGAGAATTTATAGTTACTTTCCCATAATTCAAGTAACCACAACTAATATTGCTACTTCCATTTTGCATACTAGATTATTTTTAACTTTCCTAAAATCCTAATGACACTTAGTCACCCTTATAAGCCTTAATCACAAGTATTCTTTCCATATAAATACAATACTATGCTATTTTCTATGCTTATATTAGTACTATTTACTTTGTTCCTTGGGGCCATAGGAATTTCTTTCAATCAAGAGGGAGTAGGTTTTGATATATTATTAAAAATCTTAATTCCGTCTCTAAATCCTTTCCATACAAATTTAAACAATTCTGTAGATTGGTATGAATTTGTGACAAATGTAGCTTTTTCGGTCAGTATAGCATTTTATGGAATATTTATAGCATCTTTTTTCTATAAGCTAATTTTTTCATCTTTACAAAATTATATACAAATCATAAAATAGTTTAATAGAAATTCGTGCTTTAACCTTACATGCATGCTTCTAGTTTTATTATGAAACCCATAAAGAAGTGTCCATTTTTTTGTAGTATTTTCATCAACCTTCAAGTATGTATTTAAACCATTGCTATCACATTTTAATCACATAATTATAAGTGTGAAAGCACCATGTTCCTCGTAGTTTTTCCAAGAAAACAATGTAGAATAATACTTAGTTTTTGAAGTTCCACAACTTCTAATTAAACCTATGCTTTAGGTCTTATTTTAACAAATAAGAAAACTATTTATTCCACACTTATTCAAATGTTTTGAAGTTCTTCCAACAATAAGTAAACTACCTATTTTTATTACACATTAACATTTAAAAGTTAAGAAAATAGTCATAAACCCGTAACAAGCTTTAACAATCATTTTCTTAATTCCAATTAAAATATCAAGATTTATTAAAACTTGCCCAAATTTTCTATAGTGAATAATTAAATAATTAATAATATTTTAAAACCTTTTTCATGCTTAAAATGATTCATACAAGGTGTCCTTATATTCAATTATCAAAACACCTAAAAAAGGCACCTTTCAATTTAGAAACTCCATTTAAAATGTCACATTTTAATAAAATTTTATAAAAAATTTTAAAATTAATAAACATGTCATAAAATACCATTTTTTTAATTATTTTTATACTCAAAATAAGTTACACAAGTTACCCACAACTCAAACTATCAAAATACTAAAAATAGATTTTCTTGACTTTTTAAAATCCATATTATATGCAAATATTTACAAAATTTTCTAGAATTTTCCAGCCAAATTTCCAAGGCTTAAAATATAATTACTTAACCATTTTTAACTATAAACCATGTCACATAAATAATTAGAATATTTTACTCTAAAAACCTATTTGTAAGAAATTATTTTCCACTTGAAAGCATTAGTTAGAAAATAGTTTTTCAATACTAATTCATAAGCTTTCAAATGTATTTTTGAGCATGTTTCTACTAAAAACTTGAAATGTAAATGTTAATAAACATATTAAAAATAGTTTAGAATTTAGTAGAATAAGTTTTTCTTATAAAAATAATTTTTTTCACTATTTAACAAAATACCCATGAGACTTCAAAGCTCAGTTCATAATGATTTATGCTTGAAATCCTTAATGTAAAATTTCTAAACACTGATATTAATACATGATTTAGTGGTTACTAAGTTTTAGCATGAAAACCAAAGTTTCTCCTCTTTAGAAAATTAAGAAAATTATAAGCTCCCATGCTTAATATAAAACCATTTTCTTCAAAATCTTTCTTTGAGTTTTAAGGAAACATATTCATAAATAATTCATCTTGAGTTTCATGGCTTTAGCACAACAACAACAATCACACATATATACCTTATATATAAATATTTTTTGATAAGAAAACAAAGAAGAAAAATAGTCAATCTCTACTTACTCAAAGAGACTTATGGTTCTTGATTTCTTCACCTAACATCCAAAGTATGACATCCAAAATAACTTAGAATTAACAAGGAATTCATAGAAAGAATCATGAAAAAAGATGGATTTATAAAAGTTTATAGGCTTATAATTTCACTTAAAGGAGCATCAAAACTTCTTTTATCAACTAACTTTGAAGAACACTCAAGAAACTAATAGGATCTCATTGGAGGATGAAGAAATCACTCAAAAATTCACCATGTCTGTTTTTCCCCCACTCTAGCTATGTGTTATTTGTGTGTGGAGGACGGATGGAATCAAACTTAGCCATTTATAAAAGAAAAGATGAGGCTACCACCAAGGAAACAAGGCATGTGATTTTAGCTTGGAAGATGAAGCAAATTTTCAAGTCTTTTGTCCTAGTCTCCTTAGTTATGTTAATGCATATGTCACATTCTTTATTTAAGTCACTGCATATGTCATATACAAATATACTTAGAATATGCCTTACTTAATTGACTAACACTCTTTAAGGAATTTTCTACCACCTTCTCATCTTAATTAGTCATTAAAATAATAATTTCTTAGTCTAATCACCTTTCCTAATCACCACTTAAGTCTTTATTTAAGGATTCATTCAAAATTTCCATTAATGTGCCTAAACTTACTCATATTTCCTTCTTTCTCCCTAAAATCATGTACACTCTTTATGGTTTGCCCTAAATTATACTTTTTGACATCTTAAGGCTTCCATAAGATGCTTTTGAGTACAAATGTTAAGTTACTCTAAAGTCTTATTAACTTTAGATCTTGAATACTTCTATTTTACTCAAATTTTTCTTAGATAATTCCTAATGAATTCTTTTGTCTACTAAATTTAATAAATATTTCTACTAATATTAGTGAGTACTTTTATAAATTACTCATTAACAAATGTTGTCTAGTTTAATTCTATTGAGTTTTAAGTATTGAGTTTTTATCAGGTGTTGCAAAATTAGGCCTTAAATACATTTAAAGGTGTGTCTGGCTATGTTTTAGACATTCCTTCCAAGATTGATGATGCCTATACTCATGTCAAATTGCTTGCTTTTTCTTAATTTAATTTACTTATTTTCTAGAAAAAAAAACCTAGAATTTTTTGCCTATAATTTTGTAAATCTCAAGTCACATTCAAACAAATTACAAGCAGAAACACACAATGCATGAAGTCACCCTTACTCAACAAATGCTATTCAACCCTACTAGTCATGTACTACTTACATTCACTAAGCGAGCTTGTTGATGCAAAAGATGGGAAAGAATCATAAAGGTTAAGTAAGAAAAGGAAGTACTAGAAGTAGAGAATTTCATGAGTAAGAAGAATGACAGTTGGAGAAGAAAGAGAAATAGAAAAAATAGAATCTCTAATGATCAAAGCTTGTTACAAGGTAATTTTAGAGATTTCATCTAGATTTAAAAATTTTTTAGTCAAGAAACTTAAATAAAAAATGAGCCCAATTTGGAAAAGTTCAATAATCCATTATTGTGTAACTTGGAATTAGGAAAATCGATAGGATCATGTGATCCCACTGATTCAACATGCCAAATTTGTTAATCCCATGCTAGAGTGAGCCAAATAGCAATTTATCATGAAAGAGCAAGGTGAACTTGTATTATTGTGCAATCCTATGAGCTATCTTATGATTCTAACATCTTTTTAAAGTAAGGTTTAGTGAAAGTCATATTTTTGCCTTTTCATACTGAAAGTCATAAATTATTTAACTCATTTACTCTGATATATGTGCAATCCTATGAGCTATCATATTTTTGCCTTTTCATACTGAAAGTCATATGGTAGTTCAAGTTCCCACTCGATAAATTATCATTATCATTACTATTAAATTGCCTTTTCATACTGAAAGTCATATTTTTTTTTATTTAACTCATTTACTCTGATATATGCAAATGAAGTAATGTATTGGTAAAAGCATCCAACTGCTTAAAAGTTTAAACTTCCTCTAAAATTATCTTGGATAAAGCTTTTTCTTCTATAAATTAACTTATTTGTTGCTTTACCCATTTAGTTGAATTTTTACTATTTCTTCCTTCACCTTTAACTTGATTTTGTTGATTTTTAGTTTAGTAAGATTTAGTAAAATTTAGTTGAATTTCTTTTTTTTTCTCCTTCTTGTGGTTTTGCTAGATTTTAATTACATTTTTATCTATTAGAGATTTATTATATTAATTAAGGCTTGATTGTAGCTTGATATTACAAATTTATGATATTTTTACAATAATTTAACTAAGAAAATAGGGAAAAATGTTAAAAGAAAGGGAAAAAATTATATTCACCTCATTTAAAATTTAATCTAATTATATTTATGCCTCTTTTATTTTTATAAATATATATTCACATCTCTTACTTTTTCAAAAGCAATGGAAGTGAATGTATATTCAAAATGGACAAGAAGGGAGGTTAGTATATACAAAAAAGGATGTTAGTGTATATTTCTAAAAATAAAAGGAAAGTGAGTTAAATTATATTAAATTTTAGAGGAGATAAATATAATTTATCCTAAAAAAAATTCAAACAAAAATCAAAAGGCCTAATTGATGTGGGCTTTATGATGCAAAGTAGAATCAAATTGGACTAGGCTTTTAGAAGAATTTTTAAACAATCTCATGTGAACCATGACTCACATGAACACAAGAATAGTCTGGTTAAGCCTAACCATTTAACCAATTTGATTCTTATTTGTTATACATAATACTTGCATATATCTCATTTCAAAAATTAATGAACCATGGAATTAATTTCATCCTTAAAATTTTAAAGTACTAATAAAATAATTTTTAAATTATATAAAGTTAAAATTTTATTTTTAAATAATAATTTGCTATATAACTTCATCCTTTTGTGTAGATAATTATATCTTTCAATAATATAATTAAAAGATAAAATTTTAATTATTGATTATTAAGAATAAGATTACAATTTTTTATAATTTAAAGATCATTTTATTAGCACTTTATATTATTAGGATGAAATTATTAATTTTGTATGATATCATATAGCCTAAATAAAATCACTATTCTCTATAATTAAACTTTCATTCTTTTAAGAAAGGAATTTCAAATGTTAACAATCATATTTTGTTTTATTATATTGAAGGTAAGGAGGTTTAAATCTAATATCTTTGTTATACTACCCAAGTTCATTACATCTAGTCGTTTATTATTTATCATACTTAGTATATAATCTAACATAAAATTTTACTTTAATTTTGATTTAAATTTCTAAGGTAACAGTTGTTTCTCATAATGAGTACCTTTTTGTTCGAATTTGTAGTTTGATAAGGACTACAGATATCTTAAAATTAAAATTTGTGAAATATTTTTACTGGGTAGATACTTGTGGTATGAGGTATATTGGATTACATGAGACACCCACATTGCAACAACTCATATTAAGAGAAATTCTTAACTAAATACCCATATAATCCTTTACCAGTTTGGGTTGAATCACCAACCCTAACTAGGGCAGATTGAGGCTAATTAATAATGGATAGGTCTCTTTTTGCTGCTTCATTCAAAGAATTAAAACAAGGAAACCGACATTTATCCCAAAAATGAAAACGATGGGCTTTAGGATTTATAGGCTTGGGGCCCAAGCCCACGAATCCTAAAGCTCAGTTTTGATTTTTAGGATTAACATTGGGCTTTGGGACACATGATGATAGCCGGAGCACTCTTACTTGGGTCTTTAAACCCTAAATAAGCATATGGACCCTAATTCAATGGTATTTTTGGGGAAGAAAGCAAGGCTGTGAAATTGAATCCTTTATCCTAAAGCAATACTCCACTATAGAGTACCATTTTAATTTATATTCTCGCCGGTGTGGATTCCTTTTTCATAGCCGCCCACTAACTCTTTCTAACTTTTATTTTAATTTAAAATTACAAATCACCTCCTCTGCTAATTTATTTAACTTTCAACCACTCCTCTCCCCTCAAATTTGTAACCACCTACATTTTTTAATTTTTTTAATTTTACTTTTCAACCATCATCATTTTTTCCTAAATTTTTTATCCATCCTTTTTGAATTTAAAATAAATTTTATGAGAATATTGAATATCTTGCTTGACCAAAAGTCACATATTAGAAGTTTGTCTCATAATATATTTACTTTTAATTGTTTCACTTTTTTATTTGAAAAATGGTTAGTTTTTAATTTGTAATATATTTTAGAATTGCATGAAATTTATTTACTTGTAAATCGTTACCTAAAATAATAATTCTAATAAATTCCACATAATCTAGTGAATTCTATGGTACTTCAATAATTTCAAAATCAAGTATAGTTTGATAATTATAGAAATTATTAGATTAAACTTATTTGATCACATCTATTAAAACATAAACAATTGTGATTGAATAATTTTAATTTAATAATTTCATAACTTACTATATTATTCTAGATTTTAAAATCCTATGGATATCATAACAAGTACTCATATAACCTTGATGAATTTTGTTTTATGAGTGATTTAGATCTATATTATTTCTTTTTCTCTACTTTCACTTAATTACTAATACAAAAAATAATCCTCCATCAATTTTATATTTAATTTTCAAATGAGATCATTATGTTATCACTGCAATTTTTTTCTTGCTCTAATCATCACTAGATTTAGTTTCCCTTCAACATGAAAAAATTCCAGTAAATTTCTTATATATTTTAAATTTATTCATGCATTGAGTATTTAATGATTTACATATTAAGTTTTATATTTTTTTAGATAAAAAATTTAATCTAATAGCTCACAATTTATTAATAAGATTAATTCATTCAAAATTTCAAAAAGATTATTACCCAAAAAAATTAATAAGTTTTTTCATATATCAAATTTATTCATATATTAAGTATTTAATAATTTAAACATTGAATTTTATATTTTTTTAAATAAAAAATTTAATTCAATAGCTCATAATTTATCGATAAAATCAATTCATTCATGTATTCAATTTTACTCAATATACGGTAAAATTTCCCTATTCCATAATTAATTACATTTTTTAAGCATGCGTCCAAGCACAACCCTACGTCATAGTTTATATAAATCAAATAAATTAAATGTCATTATGTCCCATACAACAGCTGGGATTTTAAAATAATACTCGGATGCCTTAGTTTTAAATTTACAACTGACGAACGTATGAAAATATCGATATGTCATTATATTACATACTATAAAAGATTATTAATTTAATATATGATCAATTTTAATGATCTATTAATATACTACTATAGTATATTATAATTTTTTTTGTAAAATTAAATAAACAAAAAATAATAGAAAAAGAATTTGAAAAGACAGGGCATGTTTCTTAACAGAAAGATCCATTGTCCATCAGGAAACAGTAAGTAGAATAGAAAGGAATTTTACAAATGCAAGGCAAACCGGTAGGTGGTGAGTGTTTTCCATGAAGTCACAACGATAAAAAGCTAAAAGAAAATGATAAAAAAGTAACAGAAAAATTGACATAAATAGTAATATCATCCCCTGAGAAAGAAGGCACCAAAATGGAAATGTCCATAGATAATAGACAAGGTTCAAACTTAACTGCGCAAGCCAAGCTGCTTACTTACTGCTAAAGTTAGTTACTCCTTTGTTTTTTTTTAATATATATTTTTTTATTTTGGAGAAAAAACTTACTTCTTGTTTGGCAATTAAAATACTTATTTTTTTATTTTTTAATTTAAAATTTCATTAATTTTTTTTAATTATATTCTACTTATCGCCACACATTCAGTGGCAGATAAAGAAAAATTTTTTAGAGTAGGCACTTAAATTTAATACATAGCATTTATCTATTTTATTTTTCTTATTAACAAAAATAGAATGTATTATTAAAAAATAAAATATCAATATTTTAGCAATTATTATGTATAGTTACATATATACACAGTTTGAGACAAACTTTTTTTCATACATATTATGAATAAGGGGTTATTTAATAAGAAAAATTAATTTTCACAATTTTTATTTATAGTGAAATATTTGTCTTTAATAATAAGAGGGAATAAGAGTGAAATAATAAAAGAGAAAATAATAATAAAAAAGAGATAAAGGATAATTATGAAAAGTATAAATTATTTTTAAAATAATTGAGATTATTTAATAAGTTTTTTTTAAATTTATGCCACAATTTTAAACAATAATAAAAAAAGAAACGTACGGTGTAATTTTCAACTACAACATGAATGTAAAGTATTTGAAAAAAAGAGGAGTTTAGAAGGTAAATGTTGGGGGAAGATAGAGATGGAATTGGTGGTGAGATGGTCAGGCAGAAGTAGATAATTATTATAGATAAGAATACTACAATAATTTTAAATAATTTCAGAATTATCAGTATCCAACAACGGAAATAGAGAAAATGTTATTTTGTTATTTTTAAAATTTTCAGAATCAGAACTTCATTCTCTAAAAAATGAAAACATCTTATAAATTTTCTTAATGAAATTAAAAACTATAAAATAATAAAAAAGCGCACTTTATTTTTTTTTAAATTAGACCGTTCAAATGATCCACAGTTTTGATATTTTATTAATTATTAACGTTTTATTATCAGTATATTGATTTTTATTTGTATATATTCACCGTTATGCATTTCGAACTTAAGTGATAATATTGGATGCTAATTTATTATTTATAAAATCCTTTGATCCAAATATTAATTTAATTAATCAGTTTAAAAAATTCAATTATAATTTAATAACTTTTTTTTATTATTGGTTGTCCTCTACTTTTAAAACTTTGATCTGCACTACGGTAGTGGATCTCCACAACCTTGAAAGGAGTGAGTTATTGGTCCCCAAAGCAGCTGATTCCATTTTCTAATTATTTTTCAAAAAGAAGTCAGAGACTAGGGGTAATAAGGTTCTTATTATAGAGTGATTTCATCGCTATAATCCATTACAACACTACAATGCCCAAAATGGTTCTCCATTTTTAACCAGAGCTAAATCGATGCTTTCTTATGTTAGGGATGTTTAGTATAAGTAGTTGATAATAATTGATATATAATTGACTTATAATTGATATTTTTTTATTTTTTATTACCTGTTATAGTTAACTAATTTTATAAATATTAAAAAATAATTTAATTTATTTATTTATAGTAAAATTTTCAAAACTATATTTTAGTTTTTTATTATACATAAGTCTAAAATAGTTAAAAATAGGGAAAGATATGCAATAGGATAAATATGTTATAATATTTTAAAAAAATAATAAAGTATTTATTAGCGAAATAAAAGGATAAAATTAGAAAAATTATATTTAATATTTCATTGAAATTATAAAGTAATAAATAATTTTTTTTAAAATATAATAGATAATAAGAAATGAATAAAATAACAAATAAGATTTCTTATTATGTTAGAAAATATTTAATAAAATTAATTATTAATTTAGCTAAGAATATATAATGGTATGATAAGACACATGAATATAAATAGAGATGTGAAGAAAATTAATTCAAAATAAATTATATTGATACAATAAATATATTTAAAATAAAAATATAATTACTTAAAATTTGATTATATCTTATGATATTATATATTTATTTATATGCTTATTTTTATTAATATATGATTCAAAATAATGATATAATTACCTAAATTTTAATTAGTTATAAGGATATGTTTTGTCAATTAATTAAAAGAATATTGATGAATTTGATAAAAGTTGATAAATTATAAACTATTAACTATAAATTATTTAAGCAATTTATTAGATCAAAGCTTTTCTCAAAAAGTTAGTGCATTAAATATTTTTAAAAGTTAATATATAATTTATTAATTATATAAATAATTTATAAATTAATTTATTTATTATATTAAGCGCAACTTAAATTTATTTTTTAAAATAGTAAGTGACATAAAGAGTTTTTTAAAATTATGTATCAACATTATATAATTATATAAAAATTTAAAAATATTTTATATAAATTATTTAACTCCTTAAAACTTTTTTATTTTTAAAATTTTATTTCAAAATCTATCATTATTGTTCGAAATAAAATGATAATGACTTGACATATCAACCAATGAGAGACATCCTTTTCTAAATGTGCAGTATCCTTCACCCACTTTATCCCACCATTATCACGAATCAAAATGGAGTCACATCAAAATCAAAATTCCTATCTTATCGTTAAAGTATTCAAAGCTCCATTATTAATGGCATAAAAGATTGAGATTTACCAGATATTTTATCATTTTTAGTGGTTAGAGGTGTAATGTTCTCCTTTGAACAGAGAAGGTTCAATTTTTTTTCTAATGATAATAGGAAGGAAAATGACATTCAACAATACTGGGTCAACATATATACAATCACCAAGCGGCATGGAATCTGAAAAAGGTTTTGGTTAGTGTCAAAAAGTAAAAATATAGAGATTCTAAAAGGTTAAATTATGATGAAAATTTTAAAATTAGCTAGTATTATCATGTAGTTTTAAATCACATTTCATTCATAGGTTTTTGGATAGAAAATTTTCACTTTAGAATATTTAAAATTTTATTTTAATTAGATGAGTAAAGTCAACAACAAAATTTATATTTTTAACCTTTTCCCCGAAGAAGGTCGGGCATCCTATTAATTGCTAAGAGAATTTCTTTAACTAATCGCAATAGGCACATATCCTCCTGCATTTTAGAAATGTGTTAATAACATATATTTTATAAAATTGCATATAACTCTATATTAACTTTTTGTTTATTGGACCTAACAAAACAACTCAAGTACTAATTATATGATTAATTAATATTACAAAATAAATACTCATCCTTAAAAAATGAATGCACTGAAAAAAAAAAGTTGATATTGACGAGCACCTTCAACTTATAAGGTTGAAAATTCAACATCTACGAATAGTGTGTTTTAGAGATAAAATTGTGTTGGATTGGAGTTTCAAACTTCAAATATGATAGACTTGAATGATAAAAATGCATTTTGCAGTATTAATGACATAATAGAAAAAAATATTATATTATTAAATTTAATCAGCCAAACAATTTAATTGCACAAATTATAAAATTTGAGAAATTAATTATTTAAGTATTTTCGGTTTCAAGAAATTACATGCATATCACAACCGGGTGGCGCCTAGACGGTGTTAGGGGCGCCACAGGCCCGGCCCCCAAAATTTTTAATTTTTTTAAGGATTTATATGCAAATATTTTTAACAGAAAAAATATTAAGCTAATTCTTTTGATAAAATAAAATCGTTATATAATTGAACAAGCATTAACTTTCGCGAAATGAAATACATTGTGTAAGAAACTGTTGTGGTGGAATCTTGCAAGCGGTTTCCAAGCTGGACGCTGAGGAACGAAAGCATTGGCTAAACTGCTGAGAGATTGGAATGAAGCCAAGGATGTGGAAATAGCTACAAAATCCTAAGCAAATTTATTTATATCTTCTTCTAAAATTCTTCCTCTTACAAAGAATATTTGGACATGTTTCCTTCTAAAAAATATATATATATTTTCCTTAAAAAAAATTAAAATAACTATAGCATTTAATAAAAGGTTACCTCTATTTTTTTTTCAAGTTTGTCCCAAAAAAATTAAAATAATTAGAGCATTTAATTGACATATTAACTAAATGTATTATATTAATTTATAATTTCTTAATAATATATATTTAAACATACACACCTATAATTTTTTTTTTCATATATACAATTATAATCAATAAGAAGAATCTTGTGCATCGAGAGCTGAACTAGTACGTGAAGAAAACTATATATAAAAAAAAGGATAAATTAATGTTCTCCTTCATTGTCTATAATCATTTTGACCCCTCAAGCATGTTGTTTGGTATCTAAATTTTCTAAAATTGATTTTATTTTATTTTAATAGAAATAATTTTAATTTATTTATGAATAAATTTATTATTTAAAAATTTTATTTACAATAAAAATTTTAATTTATTTTTAAATAAATTATTTTATTTGAAATATATTAAAAATAAATAATCTAATTAAAAATAAATTTTGATAATATTATAATAAATAGAATATTAAAATTTTTGATGGAATGTTACCTCTATTTTTTATTTTAATTTTTAATAGATATGTTAACTATTGGATAATATAAAAGGATATGAATTGGATTTATACATACAAAATATCAAAAGTACACAATGAAAAAAATTCAGGATCTAATATTTATTTTTACTGATCGTATTAGTAATCACTTGAAAAGATAATTTTATTCATGACTTGAATCCTTTTTTTATGTGTAGAGAGAAATGAGAGAGAATTTCTAAGAGATTCCGATAAATAATAATGTCAACTAACTCTCTAACTTCCTTCTTCTATTTATTTATAAGCATTTTTGGATTAGGATATGGATCCATTTTAGGTGACCCAAATCCATGATCCAATATCTCTCACTTACACATAATGGGATCTATACTTTTTTAACATTTCATAGGAGAACACCTTCTCTTATACTCTGTAATAAATCATACAAGAAAATAAGCCATGTGACCAGCATACTTCGAGAGCTCTTTGCTATATATCTGTTAAGAATATATAGCTTCTCAATAAATAATAAATCTTAAGTAAACTTTAATTATACAACACCCTAGATCATTTTATTACATTTAAATTTCTCGAATGATCTCATTTGTATGTATCATATGCATTAGATATTATATTCATAATTATAAACATACTATAACAAGTATATTAGTGAATACAAATATAATGTGATACATTTAATGATTTTTCTCTTTTCTCAGATCTCTCGATTTTAATTTAATTTGCTTTTCTAAGAATACCCCGCTAGACTACATCTCTCATAGTCCTTTAGTAATATTTTAAAATAATAATCATTAAATTTAAATCTCAAGAAATAGAATAGAGTCATAAGGGTGAAAATATAAGGTCTTTATTCCTTTAAGGATCTCACATATCAAAGTTAAGATCTAGATTTTGATCACCTATATTAATCATAATTTACACACATGATATGAAATACGTGTTACAGTATTCTCTCTTTTTCTCATGGAGCATGTGTCTTTATACAATTTATTAATACCATATAAATAAAGGTTCAAACATATTCAATTTCTAACTTGAGTTCAACAATCTATTCTTTCTCATTTCCATCAGAACTCATATCTAACAATTTAGACAGATGAAGTGAATTCCTTATTAATTCACTTATGGTCTTACATATGACCTCATCTTGTTTGTTAACAAGGTGGCATTCATATTTTAAACTTGGCTCTCGATTATCACTTAGATAAGAAGCTCAAGATTGTTTCATCTCTTATCAATTACAAAAATTGACGAGAGGTGATTACCTGTGTAAGTAGGTTAATCTTCTATCTATTTGACATATTTTTCAATAACTCAAGAATGTTTTAAGAAACATTCTTACATCTATATATATATATATATATATATATATATATATATATAGGATTATAATAAATGTAATTATTATTCAAGCATTAATATTCTATGAACATTGTTAAAAAAATATAATAATTATATCAACATATACACAATTCTTAGGATTTCACATATTTTATAAATACATTCCAAGGAATAGGCTTAGTCATAGGATCTGCTACCATCTCACACATAGAAATATATTTTATGTTCATTTTTTTACGTGTAACCATATCTCTCACAAAGTTATATTTTGTATTTATGTGTTTAGTTTTATAATGATATTTGGGATTCTTTATTTATGCTATTGCTGCTTAGTTATCACAATATACTAACACTGGATCAACAATGTCAGCATTCACACCTAAATAATCCAAAAACCTTTTAAGCCACACTACTTCTTGTGCTACTGATGAAAATTCTACAAATTTAGATTTCATTATAGATAAGGCTACGCATGATTACTTCTTACTACTTTAAGATATAGTGTTATTATTTAGTAAGAAAATATACCTAGAGGTAAACTTCCTTTCATCTAAGTCTCCTCCTTAATCAACATTACTATAGCCTTTCAATTGTAGATTATTTCCTTTATAACATAATGAATAGTCAGCAATACCTTTTACATACTTTAGTATCCTTTTGACTACTTTCCAATGTGTTGGGTTTAGGTTGGATTGATATCGACTTACCATGCCAATGGTAAAATAGATATCCAGTCTTGTGCACATCATTTTGTACATTAGACATTTAATTGCACTTGCATAAGGAATTTTTCTCATATATGATTCTTCTTGTGGAGTCTTAGGACACATCTTTTAGCTTAGACCTTCAACTTTAGCAATAAGAGTGTCTATAGGTTTACAATATTGTATTTCGAAACATTCAAGAATTTTGTTGATATAATACTCTTGTGATAAAGACAATAATTTCTATAAATAATTTCTTGAAATCTTAACTCTAAGAATATATGCAGTTTCACTCATATCTTTCATTTTAAAATTAGATGACAACTATCCTTTAATTTTGTTGACATATTCCTTATTATTTCCAATTATAAGTATATTGTTAACATATGATGATAAAATTATAAACTTATCCTTAGACCTTTTTGTATATACACAATGATCTTTGTTAATCATGATAAAATCATTTGACACTATCACATTGTGAAAGTCAATATACCATTGTCTTAAAGAGTATTTCAAGCCATCTATAGACTCAAAAGTCTACAAACTTTATTTTCTTAGCCTTCTTTGATAAAACTTATAGGTTATTATATGTAAATTTCCTTATCCAAATCTTCATTGAGAAATGCAATCTTTACATTTCATTTGATGTAATTCAAGGTCTATACTAGCAACTATAGCTAGTATCAAACAGATTAAGGTGAATCTAACAACAAGTAAAAAGGTTTCCTGATAATCTATTCCTTCATGTTGTGTGTAACTTTTTGCTACTAGTCTAGCCTTGTATTCTCCAATAGTCCCATCAACCTTGCACTTGATTTAGAGAACTCATTTGTTCCTAATGGCCTTACGTATTTTTAGAAGATCAACAAGTTTTCAAACTTGATTTAATCTCATAGACTCTATCTCTTCTTCTATTTCTTTTATCCAATCTTTTTTATTAGGGCCAGAGAGAGCCTCTGTGATATTTCTTAACTTATCTTCATCTTGTGTAATAACCACAAAGGTGTCACCACCTTCAATGTCGAAATAACTCACAATTAAGGTTCTGGAAAAATATATTTCTTAAGAATCCTTAAATTACTCCCACTTAGATTAGGATCATTAATTGTTTGAGTATTTTCATTGGATTACTCCTATACTAATGAAAATTACTACCATTCAAACTCAGAATTGGAAACATATTCCCTAAAATTCTCCCACTTGAAGGTAGTGATCTTAAGCATTTGTATCCATGGTCTTATATAACAATAAATCTTGACTTATATTGCCTTTTTTAGGAAAATCATTTTCTAAGAATGTGACATCTTGTGATTCAAATTCTATAAGACTCCTATTGTCATGTTCACCAATGAACACACAACATTTTGAATGTTTTAAGTATCTAATAAAGATACATTTCTTTCCTTAAACATCTAATTTGCCATATGGGTGTGAAGTATACAAAACATAGGTCACACATTCCCAAGGTTATAGAATACTTAGGTTAAGTTTTTGCTTCATCTATAACTCATATAGCATAGTGGGAACTGATTTTTTAAGCATACGATTAAGGATAAATGTGGCAATTTAAAGTGCATCAATTATAGGCAAATTTGCTTGTGCCGTCATAAATTTAACCATTTCTAAAAATGTTCAATTTCATCTCTTCACAACGCCATTTTATTAAGGAGTATAGGAATTTTTCAACTAATGTTGAATTCCTTTTTCATCACATAATTATTTGAACTGCTCAAAGAAATATTCATAACCATGATAGGTTCGTAATGTTTTTATTTTTTTATCTAATTGATTTTTAACTAAGCTCAAATAGCTTTGGAAATAACTTAATGCTTTAGATTTATGTGTTATTAGATAGACAATACCAAATCGTATAAAATCGTTTATAAATGTGATTAAATAGAAAGCTCCATGTCTAGCTCTCACATTCATTGGACCACATATGTTAGAATGGACTAATTGCAAAGAAAAATTAACTCTAGTTCCTTTTTCAAATAATTTTTTGGTACTTTTGGCAACTAAGCAATGCTCATAAGTAGATAAATTTATTTTGTCATAATTAGATAATAAGCCTTCTTGAACTAGCTTATCCATTCTACGTTAACTAATAGGACCAAATCAAGCATGCTAAATATTTGCATCAATTTTAGAATTATATGATGATGTAAACATGGAATAACTAAGATTACATTCATAAATATAAACATTGGTATCAGAGCGATGATTGTTTGTTTTTCTAGTCTTTCCCAATTTGTTTACTACTTTATAAATGTGATAGTATAGTCATTTAGTATTAGTAATTTTATGAAAAAGAGCATCAAATTTATGAATCTATTGAGGACATTTTTTTTTCATCTTAGAAATATTTATAAGTAGCATGATTATAAAGTGGTAAATAAATATTTCCAAAATATTAGAAGAGGAAATCTACACCATGTCATGTCAAATGAAGTACCATAAAAAAATGGGCAATTGCTATAAGAAAAGAATCTCAAAAAAAAATTTATGCTAGGGACATATATATATATATATATATATATATATATATATATATATATAGGAAAGACTAGAAAAACGAACAATCATATGCTTTGATACCAATGTTAGCTAATATAAAATGATATGAATCAGATTCATATATACCAAAAAATTAGAAGTACACAATGGAAAAATTTAGGATCCAATGTTTATTTTTACTTGTCATATTGGTAATCACTCAAAAAGATAATCTTATTCACAATCTAAATCTCCTTTTTATGTGCAGAGAGAAATGAGAGAGAATTTCTAAGAGATTCTAATAAATAATAATACTAACCAACCTCCCAACTTCCTTCTTCTGCCTATTTATAAATATTTCTTAGGTCAGGGTATGGTTGGGTTATGGATCCATCTTGGGCGATCTAGATCCAGGATCCAACATTAACTAAACATATTATGTTAATCTACAACTTCTTAATAATATTTATTTAAACATATTAATTTATAATTTCTTAGTAATATTTATTTAAACATATATATTTATAATTCTTTTTTGTCATCTACACAATTATATTCAATAAAAAGAATCCTGACATTGGGAGATGAGCTAATATGTAAAGAAATTATGAAAAAAAATGGATAAATTAATGTGTTTGCTTCATTATTATTAATAATTTTGACCCTTCAACCATAGGATTGGTTTAACATGTAATATTTTTTAGAATTAATTTCATTTTATTTTATTAGAAATGATTTCAATTTATTTACAAATAAATTTTATTATTTAAGAACTTTATTAACAATAATGATTTCAATTTATTTACACATGAATTATTTAATTTGAAATGTATTGAAAAATATATAAAAATTTATTTAAAAGTAAATTTTGATAGTATCATGATAAATATAATATTACAAGGAGGATAAAATTTTTATATAATATATTTTTTCAGGTTAAATGAAATAAATTTTAATGAAATTTTTATTAAATTGAATGAACTTCATAATGGTATAAATATAATTAAAATAAAAATTAAAAATAAAATGAAATAAAATTCTTTTTTACTTGAAATTAAATATTATTTTCAGAAAAGTATTTAAAAATAAAATAAAATTTTATTTTTAATTATACCAAATAATAGATTACAGGACCAACCTCTCAATGACACCAAATCCGTTGGAAGATCAATCGGTAGGGTAGTAGTCCAGTTGAGCAGTTTAGCTGCTCATTCAACATGATTCGATAATTTTTTTTTTCACAATTCATTTAATTCAATTTGATTATATATTTATTTATATAATATAATATAATATAAAATTAAAATATTAATTCATTTTTACAAATTGGTACTTCTTTCTCAAAAAAAAAAAAAAAGCATGGGATTAGCTTAATTAGATATAGAAACTTGGAGCTCTAATGGATATTACATGGTCTTGGAACTGGGAAACCTCTACCCACTATTGTATCTCACTATTTTTAACGTATTTGATTTATTGATACGAAATCATTGCTTTATCTCTGGATGTAAGTTTGACGTAAAAAACTGCTCAATTGTATAACAATGAGTAAAGAATCTTTCAAATTATTGATGATGAGATTATGGTGACAAGATTTGACCTTTGAGTAATAGTTGTGATTAATTCAAACATTTACTGACAAAGTAGCGTCGTTTCTCTCGCTTTCACACTAAGATCGCTGCTAATAAATAATAATATTTCATTACACCATTGACAATACTATTAGTGCTCAATTTGGCTGCTGAATTAGTTGTGTAAATTAAGGTTTCATCATGTAAGAGGAGGTTAATAAGTCAGTGTCAAGGATAAGATCAGTGATTGATTAAGGTTTGTTTAACTAGCTCTTAAGCTAATTAATTAAGTTTACGCAAAACCAAAACAAAGGGTTTTTGACTTGATTTACACGTAAGAGACAATGATGGTCTTGGAATCTCAGAAAGTTACAATCAGTAATTTCTTTTCATGGGGTGGAATATCATTTATGATTCGGTTCACAGGTCAAAGGCTCGATTGACATTGTTTTCACGAGGAAGAGAATAGGCTGTCGATGATATAAATCAGGACTAGCATGTTTGATCGCAATAATTAAGAATAAAATTTTCCGATTTAATAGAATTTAGTAATTTAGTAATAATTTTTGAGCGAATATCTAACGGCAGTTTTAATATATCACCGATACTCTATAGGATTACAGAAATCTCTCTCTTTTTATCTTTTTATTCATAAAAAATTTCTTAAATAAGGATCCATTTAAACATTTAAAGTCAAATTGGTCTGGTTCATTGGATTTGCAATCTTCTTATAATAAATTCAAAAGTTGGTAGATCGATTCACATCTTTTTATAATTTTTTAGTTTTTAATTAATAAGTAGTAAATATCTTTTCCTTTTAGTTGGAGTGTGGTTGATAATATTAAAATATTTAAGGTTGAAATTAAGTACAAAAATTTAACGGCTAAATTCATTGAATATTAAGTTTATAACGTTTAAATAATTTCATATTTTAAGTTCTGAATTTAATTAATAATTTGATGATTTAATCCTATAATATTAAAATTTTATATAATTTTAAAATTAGCTTTTATTCTAACTTTAAAAATATCATGCATTTTATCTTTGAATGCTAAATTTAAAATTATATATATAATTATTAAGTGCTGAAGTTAAACACTAAATTTAAGAGCTAAATTTATTAAATGCTACATTTATGGTATTTGAATTTTAATTAAGCATCGGATTTGCTAATGATATGAAAGTTTTATCATAATGTATTCAAATTTTATATAATTTCAAAATTATCTTAATAATAATGATTTTAAAACTTTTATATACCAAATCCTTAATGCAGGATATTTTTATCTAACAAAATTTCATCCAAATGAAAGTAGTTGCTAAATACACTTGGGTTAGATAATTACCGTTGAATGGATTAAGTGGATTTTTACTGAATATAATATTTAGTCATGACAAATCAAATAACTGAAATCTAATCTTAAACTTGAACCTATTCAATTAAGTGCTGAAGTCAATATTTTCAAATACTCAGTAGATAAATTCTTGCTTAATTTAAAATTTAGCATTGACAAATCAAATAAGCAAAATATAATTTTAAGTTTGAATTTATTCGGTTAAATGTTGAATTAATATTTTCAAACACACATAATTACTTTTGAACCACTTCTTTAGTGTTTTAATAAGAAATTATTTATTAACTTTGATAAGTGTTTAAAATTTTAAATTATTTAAAATGGTTATGAAAATTTTTAAAAAATTAAGAGTTTTTCAACATTGGAACAAGAGTTCTAAATAATTCTATGAGTAAATGAAAATTTTTATACCATTAATAGAGAGATATGTTAGAATTTTGGATTTGAGGTCTCATTAATTATAAATATTTTATTTTTAATAAAATTAATTGAACGGAATAAATTTTTATTTTTTAAAAATTTAATTTATTAAAGTAATTTATTATTTCAACTTGTGAATATCCAATTATGAGTTAATGTATTTCATGATTAAAGTGTAAGTCTATATATTTATTGGCCTATAATGGAAAGGTCCATTAAAATTTTATTTATATTAGTTAAATTCCTTTTATATTAATTCCTAACTTAATTGCAATCATTAACTTAGTTTATTAAAAGCCACACACTCTAAAAGAAAAAGATGAAAATATATACATGTAGTATTCATTTAGATATTAGTATATATAAAAAAGAATTATATTTACAATAAAAGTATCTTTCTATACTAATCTTATTATGGTGTTTTAAATTCCATATAAATTATAATATTAATTTTTCTTAAATGTGATATTAGAAAAATCTTATATGAAATTAGATCCAATTTTATGATTTTTTTTCCCTTCTCATAGCAGATGGTAAAATTCAAACATACGATATATGGAGAAATTGCAATATTACGTCTTCATGTTCTGGTTTTTTTTTTAATGTTGGTTTTGAGATATATATATATATATATATAATTGTTCGAATTCTTTATTATTAGTAGTAAAAAAAACTGTGTACGGTCCTCAACGATTTCCCTTGGGAAATTTAAATAGAAATCAAAACCAATTTTCTGCATTTTTTTTTAAATCTATGTTATGAAATTAACTTCGTCTAACACTTGATTTCGTAAGTTAGTCATAGTCATGAGTATAAGTCATGTGGCGGACCTGAGCCATTTGCTTTTGGACCGTGTGAAAATCACTCGAAATCATTTTATTTTATCTCTTTGGACCAAAATCAATATCAAAAACAGCTCTTCAGAAGAAAAAAAAAAGGTTTTATATTTATTTTCATGGGTAAAAGAATTATTTAATGTTCTTTTGCGTTATAGAATCTATGAAGGAATTATTTATTGTTTAATTATCTTTTATAAAGAAAGAGTACAATGTAAATAATTGTTTTATTCTTAATTTTAGCGCATAAAATTGCATTTTTATTTAATGTTTCGAATTGGCCAAAATCACATAAAATTCTGAATTACTGTGTTCTTTGATATTTTCACCAAAAATGTTTCATACATTTTTTCTTTAATCAATTTGAATTTTTTTTTGAATTTGAAGTCCAATTTTATTTTTGAAATTTTTTAATATTTATTGTATATTATTAAAAGTGATTAAGATCTTTTATAAATGACTTCTCCAAAATTTTGATGCATGCAAGTTTTTTATAATCATTACTTATTTAGTGATAAATTTGGATTTGAATATTTCTGATATATATTATATTCATCAATTATCTCTTTTATTTTACCACAATTACTTTGTTTAAACTTGTGATATTTATGAGATTTATTATACATAAATTATCCACTAATAATTTATAATAAATTGGATGAATCAAGTTTTAAAAGATATTTTTGACATTTTTTTCTTCATTCTAATGCATAAATTGTCACTAAAAATTGTACATTGGGATTGGATCTTGTTATTTTTTGGCTAAGGTGGGTGGACGCCAGAGTCTAACCATGCTCCAATGAATTGTCCATCCAAAATTAATTGAAAATGTGTTGGAGAAACTTGATTTATACTTTAATGATAAAAAGTTAAGAGGAAAGGGGACGTAATATATAAAAAATACTCTTATTTTTTCCTCTTTATCAATTTGTCATTTCTAATGTTAACTATGAGTTGTCTATTTTGAAAGTAAAACACAAGGCTTCTTGGCTAAGATGTGTGAGATTTAAGATCAAGATTAGGGGTGATCAAAATCCTTCAAACCGCTCTTAACCGACCGACCGAACCCGAAGTTGGTCGGTTAAGAGCGGTTAATGTATTATTATCGGTTAAAATCGAAAAAAAAAATTTATAAATTTCGGGTGGTCGGTTAATTTCGGGTGTAAATTGTTAACCGCAATTAACCGAACTTAACTGACATTAACTAAAATTTATATTAATTTTTTTGTTTAAAAATTCATATTTAAAATTTTATTAATCATTTTTATATTTTAATACTTAATTATTTTTTATTATAGTTATATTAATAAAATTATGATATTAATATATATTTATAAATTAATTTTAATATTTAAATCAATTTATTTAGGTATTTTTGAAAAAAAAAATTTAAAATTTTAAACCGTTCTAAACCGAATTTAACCGACCAAAATCGAAATTTCGGTTAATTTCGGTTGAAGCTAAGCAATCGGGTTTGGTCGGTTGAAAAAAAAGACTTTTCGGTTAATTTCGGTCGGTTTAAAAAGCAGTCTTAACCGCTATTAACCGACCGATTATCACCCCTAATCAAGATTGCAAACTTAAAATGAAGCTATTGAAAATGAGTTATTCTTAGTGTAAACATGAAGATCTATCGAAAATGAATAATTTCTTTACATATTAAATATTTATGATATATACATATATATCTCAAAGTTTTCTTAAATGATTCAAAATAATTATTTAAATATTTTATATCAAATGAAGTTTAAGATTGTAGATTTTAATGCCATGTGTGACTCTTATGACCAATATAGGTGCATGTTATATAGCATCCCACTATGAACTGATTATATTTTGTAAGTTATTAATTTTTTAAAAAATTATTTCAATGATAGTTCTGAGAAATTTTCTTTTATATCCCTTTTTTTGGAATACTTTTGAATTAAATTTGAATAAATATTATCAAAGTAAAATTACGTATATTGATTTATAAGCTCTCCAACTTATGAATATTTATAGAATTATTTTTTAATTGTTTCATACTATTATTTGCCTAAATGGGGCACTTGTATTTTTAATTAAAAATTGGCTTATTGAAGAATTTTTTTGGACATATTTTATCATTGAAAATTTATATACTCAAAGAGGATAAGTTCCCAATACCAAAGTATTATCCTAATTGATTTCAATGTTAGAAAACTATATTCTTTACTTAAAGGAAAGAGTGTCACAATTTCTATTTTTATACTCCTATATATTTTAATCTAAAAAATTCTTTTATGATATTATGATATTATGCACAATCTCTTTTACTTCATTAATTTATTTTTATCTCATCATATAAATCATTCTAGGTAATTATTATCTCAAGGAGAGTTTCATTAATGAAAATAAAGATTTATGTTTTCAATAATTATCTATTAAACAAATAACATTCTTATTTGTTACTTTTAAAATTTAATACTATAGTAAATATTGTATGGAGTACACAATGAAGGAAATATTATACCTTAAGTATCTTGATTGCCAATAACTTGCCATTAGTTAGTTTAATAGAACATTGGTTTTTATTTATTTCATCCTTAACATTACAAGATGATGAAAATATGTCAAAATTCTTGTTTGAAATAATTTTAGCAATATGACATTGGGCACCAAGTAATATTTTTCTTCCTGACACTAACTATCTGAAAATTAGTTGCCTTTTAGTAGAGTTTTTTTATTTAATAATTATTATTTTTGTTTTCATTTGATTAGGTTTATCATACTAAAGGTAAATATAGTGTTATGTACCTTCTACAATTATTGTTATGATTATTTACTCTATATATATATATATATATATATATATATATATGTTAAATTATTTGAGATAAATAATGCACATATTAGCCATATAAAATTGAGATTCTATCTTGGAATACAGTGTTGTTTGTTTGCTACAGTATAGATACATGTTATTTAGTATCTCATCTTACTTTATTTAGTTGTTTTAATGAAAACTTGCATTTTGTCACAACTAAGGAATTGTTACTAAAGAACTCATTCTTGTTTTCAACTACTATCAATGTGCTTGAAAAAGACATTTAGACAAGTATGACAAGACTTAGTCATTATAAAAGTGTATTGTCATAGGATATGTTCATCTAATAAATCTTTAAAATATCTTCTAGGTAATTATCATATTTTATAATAATATAAGATGTGGGAATGTTTACTATTATGGCTCAAAAGAAATTAGCTTAATTTATCTAATTGGGAAATTTATTCATTTTTCTAATAATCTAATCTCTATTTAATGGTAGCATTAATTTTTAAAATAAATTTATATTGTAAGCCTCATTGTGTATTTCTTGAATTATACAAATTTAAGATGTGTTTGTGTGTAAAAGAATTAAAATTAAGGCAATTTAGATATAACAAATTTTGATTTTGTGATTATTTAATATATTATTTTATATTGGAATTGATCATTTTGTTATATGTGCTTAGAAAATTATTATTTTGGACAATTTTTATATCCTAAATTTTTTTGAAAAATTTATAAATTTTTATGGATAATTATCACCAATACAAGATTATTTACATTGATTTATAAAATTTTTCAGTCATATTATAGGTGATTGATGTATGATTATTTTATATAACCTTCTTCTTAGAAAAAGTTATTACATTTTTAATTAGGGATGTTTTACAAAGCATATAAGTTTCAAAAGTTGCTTTAGTTTCAAAAGTATGTCTACCCAAAAGGGACATGTTTTAATGTTAAAGTATTCTCTTGATTGACTTCTTGATTAAGAAGATCTTTCAAATGCTACATTTTCTATCCAAAGAAAGATTGTAGTAATGCGCATTAATTCTATGTCCATGAATTAAGAGTTACATTCTTACTTTCAATATTCTTTCTTTTGCTTGGTACAATAAAGGTACTATCTCTTTGATTAAACCTTTTTTTAAAGATATAATTAGAAAATGCTTGATTACTTTGGTTATAAAGTTAAATCAATCTAAAGGGTCAATTTGCCCAAAGAGGATAATCTCTTAAACAACACATTATTTTCAATGTAATCGAGTTAATGTGATTGAGAAAAAATTTAATACATATTATATGTTCTATCCAAAAGGAAATTTATAGTTAAATATTAGGAATTTTTGTGTATAACTTGCTAATGTATAAGAAATTTTTTTGTTATTTATTATGTGTTGTTAGATAATTTATGTAGCTAAGTTTAGCTTTCTTTTTGCTTAAAGAATTATTAGATGAATTGATTTTATAAATGTGATATACTATTGTATAACTTTAGTTACATATTGTTAAATTAAATTTTATATTGTTATATGACATTATAGCACAATAGTACTCAAATATAATTTCCTTTCCTTTCCTTTCCTTCCTTAGGGTAAAATTTTTTATTATTTTTTTAATTATATTTGATAAATAAATCATTTAATCAATTAATGCAAATAAATTTATAATTTTTTGAAATATGATGAATTATTTGATAATGTTTAATCTATACTTTGAAATAGGGCATAAATTTTGATAATTGCATCAAATCTTTACATTAATGAGAGTTTAATTTAATATTATGAAAATTTTCTTATATTGCAAAATATGATGCATACGTTCAAGAGCTTATTTTAGTTAAAAATCATTTAATGATCTTTAAAATTACTTTACTTTGTAAAAATGCACTTAAATATCAAAGTTTTCTTATATAGTTTAGTTTATAATAAGTTATATATTATTGCATATATTTTTTTATTAAAAAATATGCATAATAAAGAGGTAAAAATTTCATTGAGATCTCTTCTATGTGTATAATGTTCGAATTTTGAAGTAATTTTCTTATCAAGCATATTTTCTAATAATAGTAATGAATTTGACATATAAGCTTTTTTTAGGGGTGCATAATACAAAGCAATTTAAAAGTTCTTGGCATGTGTTATGAATCTAATTTTTCTCTTTTGGATTTTTTATGATATGCTTTTTGGTTAACTAGTGTATATTACTATCATGAGAGTTTTTCAAATTATTATAACCCAAACTTAATTTATACTTTGTTCAGGTAATTTCTAAAAATAAGTTCTGAAAACTGTCTTGTTAAATTAACTTGATGTTAATTTTAATATCTAGTTTTGATAGCCATGCACGCTATTTATTTGAGACACTAAAGCTAATTTTATAATTGACTTCTCTTAATTATTGATTCGTCTTTATTCATATTATATCACTATTTTTAACATTGAAGATTTGAGAAATCATAATTTTACGTACCACTGAGATATGTATGTAAAATTTAAAAATTATTTTTTTTAAATCAAGATTCTTATATTTATAAGATGTTTTAGAAGCCTATTAAGATATGGGTGCTTAATTTTATTTTCCCATAATATGCTTGATTAGTAAAAGTTCAATATTGTAAATTATTGAACCTTTTATCTTAGTTGATAATCATAATATGTTTGTTAGTATAGAAGATGCATGTGTCATATATATTATTATACAAACTTGTTAATCTATATTTTGTGTACCATTCCTATATTTATTATTAATCATAATGATACATTTATTGTGCATTTAAATATTGAATTTTTTTTCCTTCTTTATTGATATATAATGTACCAAATTATTGTAGTTTTATAAAGACTAAGACTTAGTATTGATTATTAGTTCTTGAATTTGTGTTTGTGATCTCTTATCAAAACCATATTGAGATGATGAGACTTGCCTTCTTGTAGAGTGGATATCTATCTAATATATTTTTCTATGTGACACCTTATGAAGATTGAGATTTGGTATCAATTATTAATTCTTGAGTTATATGTTTATCTTTTAGTTGGTACCATTTTGAAACTTAGATATGTTATAGTGATGGATTTATAAGAAATAAGACTCAATGTCAGTTGTTAGCTCTCGGGTTTCATATTTATTTCTTAATTAACACAATTTTAAGATTTTGAGACAATTATCGTTATTATTGCTAGAGGATTTCTTTGCATTATTATTGAGTTTGTTATAGAGAAATTATTGAGGATTGACTTAAAAATATCATGTTTTGTTTTATCATGCTTTGATACTATTTTTCTTATTAAACTTTCATATTAATGACTTATGCTTAAGTAGTTAATAATATATGTAATCATGGAAGGTTTTGCTTGCAGTGATAATTAATGCAATTACCACCATAATTCAATATTAATAGTTGCTTAAGTATAAGTCATGTTTCAAGTATCATCTCTTGGATGATGTCTTTTCAAAATCATGGCCATATATTCTAAATTTTGTATTCAACTTGGGATGTATATTTTATATAAAATATTTTAAAATAAAAAATTTTACAATTAATATTGCTTAAGTGAAAAAATATTAAAATTTTTCTATACAGGCTATTATTAATTATAAGTATTTTATTTTTTATAAAACTAATTGAACGATGACCCAAGAGATTCTTTTTTTTTAAACTTATTTTGTTAAAATGATATATTACTTAGGCTTATAAATATTTGACTATAAGTTTATGTGTTTGACAGATAAAGTGTAGGTATATGCCTTTACAATCCCATAATGGGAGGGTCTATCAAAGTTTTATTTACATTTGTTAGGTCTTTTCTCCACTTAGGAATGACAAAAATATCCATATCTAATGGATCTTATCCAAATCGATGAATTTTTACTAATAAATCATATTCAAATTAAACTTATTCCTTAATAATTTAAGTTTAGGTCTATCCATTAAATATCTAAGGGATCTTAAGTCCTTTTTTAATATCATATTAGACCCATTGCAATATTAATTTATATAATACAAATTTATTTTTTATAAATATTCAATGACTTTTAAATCTTTTTTGGGTATCACATTATATTTATTTGAATAATATATTTTATAATTAACTTATTATATAAAAATCAATATGTTTCATTATGTAACAAGATATTGTGATAGTTTATTTAAAATAAATAATATTAAAATACTTTAATTTGTATTAAATTATAAAGATATTTCATAATAACATTTATTATTCTATAATATTAATTTATACAATGTAGGAGTATTTTATAAAAATATAAATTAAAAAATAATTATTCATAAGTTGATTCAATACGACTTCTATTTAATAAAGTTAATAATGACATAATCTATATTTAACCTAAAATTAATATGAATGGTATAGATGAGTTAAAATAAAAGTAAATGTGAATGAGAATGAGAATGAGAAAATGAATATGATCATTTATAATTATCAATTATAATTATTATCAATAAGAAAAAATTTCATTAATTTGTGTAGTTATCAGGTATTATAATTATTATAATTTATATAGTCAAAAAATTATAAATAGAAATATAAAGATTTACACATATGCAAATACACATATTACATCCTTTCTTTAAATTTTTTATAAAAAAATCTTATATTTTATAAAAAATTTAATGTAAAATACTAAAATTAGTAATCAAATAAAAAAAATTTAAAGTTTGAGAGATCAAATACTCAATTTTATTAAACTTACATATTTCAAAATTAATTTAAAAGTATAATAATAATTTTTCAGATCCAAGTAAGTCTTATTTGGTCCTAACCAGTCGAGTCCTATCAAGTCTTCAATTCAAAATAGATTTAAATTTTAGGTTTTTGGAAAATCTAATTCTTATTAAGTTTGGGTCAGGTATACCCAAACTTGACTTGATCCATTACCATTCCTATATCCACTCTTTTTACTTAATTATAATAATTGATTTATTCCATTAAGAGCTACATATGTAAAATAAATTTTATGGACTAACATATTTTAATATATATTTAAATTAAATAATAATTCAATTTCATTAATATAATAATAATACCTAAACTTTAGGTTATAATATAATTTTAAAGTATGTACATATACCCTAATTCTAGATTAATTATGATAGACCAATTAATTCTAATTGGGTTTTAATTAGGATTTGGATCCCTACCCATCTCCTTATAAGGTGAACTGCAGTCTCCCATCACATTACAGTTTATTATTCACAATTCTCTCTAAGACTCACCTGAGGACGTGTGGGCAGTGATTCAGTTAATTTCTTAATCTGATATCATGGATGCAGTAGTTGGGCTAAGTAATTCAAAAATCCTTTATTATTTTATTTGTACAATTCTTATACTCTTCTTTATGAATTTATGGTTGTTTGAATATTGAAATATTTTATGGATCATAAAAATTTTACAATTGGTATCAGAGCCTAGAATCTATATTGATGAGTCAAATTGTACAAATTATATTATAAAATTTTACATGTATGATTCTCAAAATAAAATCATACAATCAATTTATAATGTTTATTTTATAATTCTTTAATGTATTATCATGAACTTTTCCATAGAAAAGATTGTAGATTAATATTCTATTTATATATATTAGGGTTATTGAATTAAGAAATCCTAATTTATCAACTTTACATGAAATTATACGGAAAGCACATGTCTTTCTATTTAGCATACTGTTTGGAATTTTGAATTACATTTTAACAGTGTTTGAAATTCCTAAATCTCGTGCCATGTATATGCATGCTAAACATCTATGAATCTGTTTTCTTGAATCATGTTCTAGTTTAACGTGATGTTTGATTATATATATATATATATATATATATATATATATATATATATATATATATATATATATATATACATACATACATACATACATACATACATACATATAAAACGAATTAAAAATTTCATGAATTTTCATCAGGCATTATTACGATTCCAATACCTTTCAATTAAAATACTTTTACTTTTATATTATATATTTAATTCAAAATATGTTTGGGCTCTACTTTTCGAGCTTGATTTTTTGATAATTTTTTATAATTTTTTGAAAATAAAATATTTTTTTTATTTTTTTATTTTTTAGTATTAAATTAATTGAATTTTGGCTTGAAATTTTTACTATATAATCTTTGTATAATTATCTATTGTGTAAAATTTCTTTTTGCATGATTTATATATTGTATGCATATTTTCTTAATTTTTTGTCATTAATATGCAATTAATTTTTAATTTATGCAAAGATTATAATTGCTCATGTTATGCCTTTAAATTTTAAGTAATCAAACTCACATATCGTGGGTTAATTGCATAAAATTCTTGCAATGTTTTATTTGATGTATATATTGTGTTGATTAAATTACAATTATGGTAATTAAATTTTAGAATAATAAAAATTAGAAAAGTACTATACTAATGGAAATTATACCCTATCGGTATAATTCTATTAATATAGTTTGTAGGTGATAACATGTGTATTAGAATTATATGTTAATTTTATAAAATTTTTAAATACCTTATTGGTGTTAGGTTTTAAAAATTTAGCATGTAGTTCTTGTATTATATTTTAATACTTATACCCCATTGGTACTAAGTATCATAACATTATATTGTAACTAGTTGCATAATTTTAAGGAAAATTTAAGCATGACTATTGTTTAAACATGCTATGGTGTTAATTTATGATTAATTTCATAAATTTTAATAATTTTCCTCAACTTCTGTTCCTATACAATTAACCTCTGAGAAAAACTTTAAATGGGATTAATCATGAGGACTGGGTAGAATCCTTAAAACTATATCTAGCGATCTCCAATTTTGATCTGGCTTTACGTGAAGAGGAACTGAAAATTAATGAGGAGTTAACTCCTGCTTAAAGAGCATAATATGAAAAATGGACTTATTCCAATAGAATCTATCTGATGGTAATAAAGTACACTACAGATAAGATTATTAGGCAAAGTATTCCTAATAGTTAGAAGGTGAAAGATTCCTGAATTTAGTGGCTGAAAAATATGTTAAGTTTGATAAAGTTAAAAAAGGACATTATTTTTCTTTATTGGAAAAGACTGTGTATAATAGAGTGAGTGGTGTTCGGGAGCATATAATGAAATTGGTGCATTATTACAGTTGATTAAAGAGTATGAATGTTGATCTGGAAAATAGTTACTTAATTTGGTGAGCTCTGGAATTGCTTTTTCCTCAATTTGATGTGCTGAAAATATCTTACAATACTAAAAAAGGAGAATAGACCATTAATGAGATGATTTCTATAGTGACTAAAGTAGAAGAGGATATGAAGAAGACAAAGATGTATGTGGTAAATTTCATCTTTCATGATTTGAGTTCTAGACAAGCAAATAAGCCCTTCTAGAAGGACAATAAAGGGAAATCTAATCATGAAAGGAAGAAGAATGATATGAGGGAGCAACAACATAAGCCTAAGAAAGCTATGTTCAAAGGAAATTGTAAATTCTGTAAGAAGTATGGGCACAAAAGAGCAAATTGTTTCAAATTTAAGAAATGGCTTGAAAAGAATAAGAAAGGTAACCTTCTACCTCTAGTTTGTTTTGAATCCAATAGTATTGAAGTTCCTTCTAACACTTGGTGGTTGGATATTAATGTCACTATCCATGTCACTAATTGCTTGCAGGCGCTGAGAAATTTGAAGAGGCCAAGTGAGGGTGAAACAACTTTAAAACTGGGAAATAGAGATAAAGTATAAGTTAAAAATATAGGAGTCATTTTTTTACATTTGTCCACCGGTCATGTCTTAGAATTGAAAAATGTTATTTTTGTACCTTTTATAAAAAGGAACTTAATTTCTATAACTTGTTTGGACCAAGATAGATATTCATGTTTATTTGAAAATAATAATTTTAACTTATATTATGACCACTGTGTGGTTAGAAGTGGTACTTTAAATAGTGATTTATATAAAATTAATTTAGATAATATTTTTGAAAATTCTATTAACACAACTGTTGGAAATAAGAGACCAATGTTAAATGAAACATCTTCAATGCTTTGGCATAGAAGATTAAGCCAAATCTCCAAAGAAAGAATGGAATGATTAATAAAAGAAGGAGTTTTACCTAAACTTGATTTCTTAGATTTCAGCCCTTGTGTGGACTGCATCAAAGAAAAACTAATAACTAGAGCTAAAAAAAGGAAGAAGACCAGGAAAAAAAGTATTATAGAATTGATCCAAACTGATGTGTATAGGCCCATCTTGCCAAATGCAATAGGAGGCTTCAAGTGTTTTATCACTTTCATAGATGACTATTCGAGATTTGGATGGGTGGAGCTTCTTTTTGAAAAGTCTAGAGTAGTAGAAGCCTTCAAAAGGTTCAAAGTGGTAATAGAACTAAAATTAGGAAAGCAAATCAAATGTGTAAATTTAGATAGAGATGGTGAATTTTATGGCAGATATGATGAAACTGGAAAAAATCCTAGTCCTTTTGCAAAGTATTTGTAAGAGTGTGGAATAGAAGCTAGTTACACTATGCCTAGCACACTAAAGTATAATAGAATTGTAGAGCGAAGGAATAGAATACTTATAGAGATAGTACAATGTATGCTAACTCATTCTACTTTATTGAAATTTTTATGGGGTAATTCTCTAAGAACTACTGCGTATATGTTGAATCAAGTTCTGAGCAAATCTGTGCTAAAGACTCCATATGAGCTAATGTATGGTAAAAAGCCTAGCTTGAAACATTTTCATGTTTGGGGCAGCAAAGTTAAAGTTAGACCTTATAACCCGCATACTAAGGAGCTTGAAGTAAGAACAATTAATGGGTGTTTCATTGGCTATTGCATTGGTTTAAGAGGAAGTAGGTTTTATTGCCCATCTCATTCATCAAGAGTTATTAAGTAAGATCGTGTTGTTTACTTTGAGCATAACTTGAATAGTAAGAGAAAATCACTTCAAATCTTTCTAGGAGAAGAACAAAGCAATGTCTCCTAAACAACTGATAAATAAAGTGTTGCTCCTCTAATAGTGCTATCTAAAGAACCATCTCATATAAAACTATAAATTGATCCAATCCAACTTGTGATTGAACCAATCCAACTGGTGAATGAACCAAATAATGAAATTGAAGAATTTCCCTTAAGAAGATCATAAAGAACTCATCATTAGGAAATTTCAAATAACTATGTGGTTTATTTGCAAAAGCATGGATTTAATATGAATGATGATTCTGATCCTATTAACTTCTTAGAAGCTATTTCAAGTTCTAATTCCTTAGAATAGATTCATGCCATAGAGGATGAAATAAATTTAATGTACAAGAATAATGTATGGGATTTGGTGGAACTACCTAAAGGACGTAAACTAGTTGGATGCAAATGGATTTTTAAGACCAAATGGACTGCTAAAAGTGAAATTGAAAGATACAAGGTCAAATTAATAGCTAAAGGTTACACGTAGAAGGAAGGAATTGATTATAAGGAGACCTTCTCACCAGTCTCGACTAAAGACTCATTTCGAGTTATAATGGCCTTAGTGGCTCATTTTGATCTTGAGCTCCATCAAATGAATGTAAAGACTGCCTTCCTTAATGATGACCTGTCAGAGACAATTTATATGAAACAATCGGATGGTTTCCAATAGAATGGAAAAGAGCACTTAGTGTGTAAGTTGAATAAGTCAATATATGGCCTGAAACAAGTGTCTAGGCAATGGTATCTCAAATTTCATGAGATTGTGTCCTCTCTTGAATTTAAGGAGAATGCAGTGGATCAGTGCATCTATTATATAATGAGTGTGAGTAATTTTATGATCCTTGTGTTGTATGTTGATGACATTCTCCTTGCAAGTAATGATGTGAATCTTTTGAATGAGACAAAAATGGCATTGTCATAGAATTTTGATATGAAGGATCTTGGCAATGCGACCTTTGTTCTTGGCATAGAGATCCATCGTGATAGATCCTAAAGTTTGCTTGGTTTGTATCAAAGGGCATATATAGATAAAGTTCTTAAAAGATTTAATATGGCTTCATGTTTGCATAGTGCTACACCCATTCAAAAAGGTGAAGTGTTTTCCAAAGCCCAATATCCTCAAAATGATGATGAGAAATATAGAATGAATATGGTCTCATATGCTTCTGCTATTGGTAGTCTGATGTATGCCCAGGTGTGTACATGTCCAGATATTACTTTTGCAATTAATGTACTTGGGAGGTACTTAAGTAATCCTAGTCAAAGATATTAGATAGCAGCTAAGAAAGTCATAAGGTACCTACAGGGTACAAAGAATTATATATTGACTTATAAAAGGTCTAGTGATCTAATTTGTATAGGCTATTCAAACTCTGACTTTGCCGGTTATCCAGATGATAAGCAATTAACATCTAAATATATCTTTAAACTAGCAGGAGGAGTTGTATCGTGGAAAAGTGTTAAACAATTTTTAATAACAACCTCCACTATGGAAGCAAAGTATGTCCTTTGCTATGAAGCTACTCAAAAGGCTATATGGTTAAGGAATTTTACCTCTGAATTTTGCTTAATTGAAAGCATTTCAAAATCTTTAACCATTTATTGCGATAATACTGCTACTATTAGCTTCTCTTAAAATAATAAAAGTTCTGCCCACACAAAACACTTTGATATGAAATATCAATTTGTGAGAGAGAAGATAAGCGAACATCTTACTCATATTGAACACATTTCGATAGATTGTATACTTGCAAACCCATTAACCAAAGGCCTAGCTGTAGGAATATTTAAAAGGCATGTATTGGATATGAGCCTTATTGAATCTTTTGATGTTTTGGGTTAGTGGGAGTACTTGTGTATTTTGAAACTAAAATTGTGTTAATCTCAAGATTTTATAATATTGCCATTTTAATGAAAAGTGCACTTATTGTATTATGGTAATATAAGGAAATACTAAGACTATGTTTTAAACTATTGTAAACCATCTTGGGCAGATAGATACACGGATCATTTTGTATATTTTAATTATGCACACATTTTATTTTGTTTAGTCCTTTGGAATGAGTATTTCATATATGTATATCTTTTCAACCTTATCGGATGATCATGTATGCATTTAATGAAATCTCATATTTAACTAATGGTTGTAATAATATGAATTGTATTAATGACATTGTTTAATAGTGGCCACATATTGTAATTTAAAATTATGTATTAAAATGTGATTGTCCAAGTGGGAGATTGTAAAATAAATTTTGTGGACTAACTCATTTTAACATATATTTGAATTAAATAATAACTCAATGTCATTAATATAATAATATTTAGACTTTATGTTCTAATATAACTCTAAAATGTATGTGCATATACCCTAATTCTAGATTAATTGTGATGAGTCAATTAATTCTAGTTAAATTTTAATTAGGGTTTGGATTTTTACCTACCTTCTTATAAGGTGAGTTACAGTCTTCCATCACATTGCAGTTTGTTATTCACAATTCCGTCTAAGACTCACCTGAAGACATGTGGGCAGTAATTCAACCAATTTCTCAATCTAATATTGTGGATGCAGCAGGAGGGTTAGATAATTCGAAAACTCTTTATTATTTTATTTGTACAGTTCTTGTACTCTTCTTTATGGATTTATGGTTGTTTGAATATTAAAATATTTTATGGATCATAAAAATCTTATAGCATACTATAGAAGAAGTAGAGCAAGATTTATACTTATGATATTTATTTGAATATTATTATATTTAAAAGAATTAAATCTAAAAAAAAAGTACACTTCAGCACTAATTTTATTTTGGTGTTTAAATTCCATAAAATTTGTAATATTAATTTTTCTTACAAAATAGATTCAAAAACATGTAAGTGCCAGAGCTTATTTTAATATTTGTGCTATCTTTCTCTTGATGATGTTAGGAGTCATTTGTTTCACAAATGAATGAAATTTATGTGGAAAGTTGAACTTCTTAAAAAATTCTTTTATGAACTTTTCAAAAAATATGTAAATTTATTTGATTGAAACTAGAAACTGACATTTCCTATAAATTAATTTTTGGTGTTTTATTTTATTTGCATTTTTAACTTCTTAGGAAATATTATCAAAATAACTATTATGTCCTTTAGAATTGTAATATAAAAAATTAGGATTAGAAATATCAATAAATTTTAATTAAATTAACATTTTTAAGCCTATAATTTTTTATTTTTAATTTATTATAAAAATTAAAGTTAACTTATATAAAAAATTTAGATAACTTATATATATATATATATATATATATATATATATATATATATATATATATATATATAATTCTTTTGATCGTAAAACATGTTGCCTATGAACCTATATTTGAATTTTTTTTTAAAAGTCATTTTCCCTAATCGATCGTGTCATTTGATCAATTAATACCAAAAATTACTTTTGTAGCATTTAGACTTCTTTTTGCTTTGAGAATAAACTATGTATTTTTCTAACTCAAAAAAATTGTTTGAGAATTTTTATTAGAAAAATAATACTTTTGCCATCATAATTTTATAAGACAAGAAAAATTAAATAAAAAAATTAGCTAACAAGAAAAAATGAGCTAATATATTAGAAACAGACCTAAAATAATTACATTCATATATAAGAAATTAAAAAAAAAGACTTATATCTTGATTAAAAAAATTTCAAACATTCGTTCTCTTCTGTAACAAATAAATAAGAAGAGTTATTAATTTAACAAATAAGCCAGAAAGATATCAGGAACAAATACAAAGAGTTGCTTCAACAAGATCCCTAAATTGTAATATATAAAAACTAGTTTTTCTTTTCCCTTTAAATTTTGCAATATAAAAGTAGGGGAAAAAATGAAAACATGAAATTGCAGATATTTTGTGTTAGCCCCTAATAATTCACAAACGTTGCTATTATTTTTAAATGATGTAATAATTTGACTTAAAATATAAATATTTAAGGAATATCATTATTTTCCTAATTGAATTTGCTTAGTTAGAATGAAATAAAAAATTTTAAACCGGAGAGAAAAATTAGTGTGTAATTTATAGGGAAAAAAATAAATTACCACCTTGAACTATTCACGATGTGTGATTAATTCCTTAACCTTTAAAAATATGTAATTTACCTATTTGAACTTTTAATTTGTGTAATTTGCATCTTTTGTTAATCCTCCACTTAGTTAAGTTAATAACACCAATGAACATACGAATTCACATTCATTAAACCTTCATACTTTTACCTGAGGCAATTCTCACCCACCAATTAAGCTTTTACACTAAAAATTTCACTTCTTACAGCTTGAATGCTAATCTCATATTACTAAGATTATTGATGAGACTGTCAAGGATCAATTTGCATACTAACTTGAACACTTTAATTGGATTTTCCCACCCCATATCAACCTTAATATCAAGCTGCCAATGAAGTAAATGTTGCACCACCTTAATCACTTGTTCGAGTTGAGCAATTTCATTTTTCGTAACAAATGCAAGGTAGCCAATAAGTCTCATTCCTGTCAATCCCTATATCTTTTTGTTGCACAATTTGTTTGACAAAAAGGAAAATGAGAACAAAAGAAATAAATACAAGGCAAGTTCACTTTCTATAATTCCTTCCATGTAAAAATCCTGCTAGTACATGCGGAGGTGTGAATATGTGGTAGTGATAGGCTTTTTTATTAATGGAAGACATCAACAAAATATCTAAGAAAAGTTTTGTAAACTAAAGGCTACAAATGTTTTTGCAAGGTTTAAAATCAATGTCAAAAAATGGTTTATTTGGTGTAAGATATATGAGTTCTCATACCTTCACCAATATTGTTAATTTAATTAGAGGGAAAATTAATGGAAGAGGTAAATCTCATAAATTAAAAGTTCAAGGAGGTAAATTACACATTTTTAAAAGTTGGATAGTTAATTGCACATTGTGAATAGTTCAAAAGGTAATTTATTTATTTTTCCTCATTTTTGTATACCTCAAAAGTAGTCAAAGTATTTTTTTTTAAGAATTTCTTAATGAAAATAGATATAACAAAAAAAATGCATATTTAATCTTCTAACTTCAAATGAAAATTTATTTTTCTCTAAATTTTATTTAAAGTAAATTTACCTTTTAACTTTTAAAAAACATGAAATATTACTCAACTTCCTACATTATTAAGGCTTTAACTAAGATACTTAAATGGCATCCAACTTGGCATTTTACTTGATACACATGAGTCATGTTTTTTATATTTTTATGGCAAAAAGGTGCTTTTGGTCACCTAACTTTTACTTAAGTTTCAATTTTTTTTCTAATTTTTATTTAAAGAAAATTTACCTTTTAATTTTCTAAAAATAATGAGGAAATTCACTTTAATGATAGTAAAGAAGAAATACCATACAATGATGGTTTTGAAGAAGTTGAATTATTATTAGCATAAATAACAACTAAACCTTTTCGATGAATTGATGTAAGAAAAAGGTTTCCTACAAGAAGAAGTACTATACAAAATAAATTAAGTAAAAAAGTAAAAGGAAATTCATGTTAGATTTTTCATTATAGACTTATTAATTTAATAATAAAATGAGATATAAAAAGGTTTGATCCAATATTAAAGTAACTGTGGAGTTTGGATTTAATGGCAATCTAACCTATTAGTATGGTAATGGGTGGTTCTCAACAATAGGTTGACCCACTAAATGTTATAATATAATAAGGGTCACTACTTCTAAACTTTAAAGGTTAATTCTGATCTCTTCATATTGGTGTCAAAATATCTCTCCAAATCAAGTACATAATTAGGGTTGATAGGAGCAACGAACCCTTATTGGAGTCTATGATTAAGATTGATCATAAGTAACTCATGACTTACAAGAGATTCATATTCATTATATGTCACAAATGGATCCATCAAATAATTATTAATTTATTCCATATATGTTTTAATATTATCTTTGCATATGATTCAATTGGAATTGTTGTTATAAAATTTTAATTTTATCAATTTGTATCAAAACTAATGAATCATGTAGATTTAGTATATTATTACATGGATTCAGAAATATAATTTTAATTTTTGAATAATTTTATACTTTTTGATGAATTTTTCTAAGAGGAATTTTCTATTAATCTCAAAATCATTTCATAACACTCATACTATTTATTTTATACTTATATATGTATTATTTTTATTCCTTATGAATGTTATACATATTGTATATGAGGAAAATTTTATATATGATTCATCCATATATGAACTTATGTATGTGTTTAATTTTAAGTGTTCAATTTATGTGTGAAATATTGTAATTTATACTCAAATATGTGATTTTTTTCAAATCATGATGCATCTATGTGTGTGTGTATTTTTTGCTTAAATTTTTTATCTGGAAAATTTTAGATTCATTAGTATCATCATGTGCATTAATATTTGTTTGATAAAGTTATATTGTCATGTTTTATTAATTAAAAAAATTTGAGAGCCCAATTTAGACCTTTCTATAGAAATTTTTTTAGAAATTCTTTTATTTTTCAAAAGGACATGAGTATTACACTATTCATCAAAATGTTTCCATAAATTATATGAATTCTTTTCAGAAAATTAGTTTCTTATCTAACTGTCAACATTTGAAATTGAAAATTTATGGTAACTTCTAAAATTAGATGTTTAATTATCATTTCTTTTGAGTGTAATTTTTTATTTTAATGATTTCCATTATTAAGAAAAATAAATTTTTAGCATTTAAAAGCATTGAAAGTGCAATTTTTAAATGTTAAGAGCTGAGAAATTTCATAATCATTTTCTATAAAATTTGCACTTAATTAAAATTAAGATTAAATTCAAGTTTTTTTTGGATATTCTTGCATTAAAAGCATTTAAAGGCATTAAAACATCATTATGTGTGAAAATTACATTGAAAAATATGAAAATTGGCTTTTTTTTGGTTTTATGTTGTGCGGGTCTACAATTGGGTTGCAGATGTAGGTAGTTGAGGAAGATGACATTATATTATGCATTAACGATGTCCACGCATGGAGCTAGTGCATGCCACATGCCACCATGTTAGCATTATCCAACAACAGTGAAATATGTTTCAAGCTATACTCTTTGAGCTAAATTTTTTAGGCATTTTAAATAAAATTTTGAAATAAAAATATTTTAACTATTTTTTAGCTTTTTAATTTAAATAGGAAATTAATTTTTAGTTTAAAATTTGTCTTTTAATATTCCTACATTTTAGGCTTCCACATATATTTTTTGTAAAGTTTTTAAACACTGTTTAGTTCATTAATCATTTTTCTATGTATGTTCATATATAAGAAAAATAATTTTAGGAAATTATAAAAGCATATTTTATATTGTAAAATTAAATGTAATTGTGAGCCCACATATCATGGGCCCAATTGCATAAAATTTTGTTATTTTAATAAAAAGATAATTAAATTAAGAAGAGAATCATATTAATAATATTTTAATACTCTATCAATATAATATTTTTAATGTGATTTGTTAGTGAGAATACAAGTATAAAAATAAATATTATATTTCTAAAAATTTTTACCACCTTATTGATGTTTAATTTTAAGAATATGATATTTAGTCCTTGTATTATATTATAATATAAAGCCTTTAATGCCCTATTAGTATTAGGCCTTGTAGTATACTATTGAGTTTAATTGCATAGTTTATTGATATTAATAATATTAATAATATTTTATTATTTTAATAAAATAATTGTTAGACTAAAAAAATATCATATTAATAATATTTTAATACTCTATCAATATGATATTATTAATATGACTTATTGATAATAACACAAGTAGAGGAATAAATATTATATTTCTAAATTTTTTAATCATCTTATTAGCGTTAGATTATAGGAATATGGTACTTAGTCTTTGTATTATATTATAGGGCCTTGAACGTCTCATTAGTGTTAAGCTTTATAGTACAATACTAAGTTTAATTGCATAATTTATTGAGAAAATTTTCTAACATGATTAAGTCTAAACATGTATTAATTTTTTAAATTTGTTTCCTTTATCTTTTCTATCTATGCAATTAAATTTGATCAAAACACTAAATAAGATGAACTATGAGGACTAGATTGATTCATTAAAGCTATATCTCACAATCTCTAACCTTGATTTGGCAATTAGGAAAAAATAAAACCTCAAATTAATATTGAATCTACAACAAATTAGAAAAATCATTATGAAAAGTAGACCCACTCTAACAAAGTATATTTGTTAGTAATGAAATACATGATGGATAAGACGATAAGAGAGAGTATTCCTGAAACAACTAATATGAAAGCATTCCTAGATTTTATAATTGAAAAATATAAAAATTTTAATAAGGCTGAGAAGGGATAATATTTTTCATTGCTTGAGAAATGTGTGCATGATGGTATCAGTGGGGTGAGAAAGCATATTCTAACATTAGTTAATTATTACAACAAGCTAAAAATCATGTAAGTTGATTTGAGGGGAAGCTATTTAACTTAGTGCATGCTAGAGTCCCTCCTATCTCAATTTAACATTATGAAGATGTCTTATAATACTAAAAAAATAGAATAAACCATCAACAAGATAATTTTAATTATTACATAAGTTAAGAAAGATATAAAAAAGGATAAGGCTTAAGTAGTTAATTATACCTCACATGGCATAAATTTAAAACATGGTAGAAGATCTAATGGGAAAGACAGGAAGGGTTATTACAACAATGGAAGAAAGAAGGGTGAGAAATGTGAATCTAATGGATAACAATATTATAAATCTAATAAGGCACAACTTAAAGGGAAGTGCTAGTTTTGCAAGAAATATGGGCATAAGAAAATAAATTGCTTCAAGTATAAGAAATAGGTTGATAAGAAAAAGAAAAGTGTGGAAAAATTTAAAGAAGCCAAGTGAAGAAAAGTTAATTATGAGATTGAAAATGGAGAAAGAGTTGAAATGGAGCACATAGGATCAATGAAGTTAAATTTAAAGATTGGACATGAGCTATTTCTAAAAATGTAGTTTATGTATCTTTCATGAGAAGGAATTTAATTTTAGTTATTGCTTTGAATTTTATTAAATATTCTTGTTATTTTGGAAATGGAAAAATTAAATTACTTTATAAACCCTTTATTTTGGTACTTGTTCTGTGTGTGATGGTTTATATGGAATTAATTTAGATCTTAATTTTATGAATACAATAAACTTTATTGTTAGTAAGAAAAGATGTTAAATTGATGAAAGATCCTCAATGTTATGGCATAGATGATTAAGAAACATTTTTTAAGAAAGAATTCAGAGATATGTAAAGAAAGAAGAACTTCATGATCTAGATTTCTCAGATTTTGAAATCTTTGTAGACTACATCAAGGGTAAACTTATAGCTAAAGTTAGAAAGGGTAAGAAAAATAGAAAGGAGAATGTTCTGGATCTAATCCACACTAACATTAGTAGACCTATCATGCTTAGTTTATAGAATGCTACAAATACTTCATCATATTCATTGATAATTACTTCATATTTAGTTAGATAGATTGCTCAGTGAGAAGTTAAAATCATTGAAAGCCTTCAAGTTATTAAGGCAATAGTTGAATTAAAATTGAGAAAATAGATAAAATGTGTTAATTCTGACAAAGGTGATAAATATTATGGTAGGTACGATGAAATAGAAAGAAACTTAGCCTTTTCACGAGATATCTATAAGTATGTAAAATTCAAGCAAGTTATATTATGCTTGGAACACTAAAGCAAAATGGAATTGCAGAAAAGAGAAATCAGACTCTTATAGATATGTTGAAGTGCATGTTAGCCCATACTTCATACCAAAATTCTTATAGGGTGATGCATTAAAAATAGTAGGCATACATTCTAAATCAAGTTTTTAATAAGTCAATGCCTAAGATCTTTTACAAATTATTATGGGGTAAAAAGTCTAATTTAAGATATTTTCAAGTTTAGGGTTGTAAAGTTGAAGTAAATTTGTATATTTCATCCACAAGAAAACTTGATTTGAAGACTATTAATGAATACTAAATATTAGGTACTATAGTGGCTTAAGGGGAAGTAGAATTTACTATTCGACTTATACTACCAAAGTAATTGAATATGATCGAGTTATTTCTTTGAGAATGAGTTGAATAATAAGAGCCAAATACCATGCATCATGCATTGCACTAAAGATAGAATAATTGTTTCACTAGCACCAACATTGGGAAAGTTATCTTTTATTATTTCACTAGTTGATCTAGTATAGCAAATGGTAGAAGATGTCAAACTAGATGAAATAAATGAAGAAATTCCATTAAGGATATCTTATAGAATTTGCAGGTCAGCAATTCCTAACAATTATCTTATATATCTATAAAAGCATGAATATTACATTAATCATGATACTAATCATATAACCTTTTTTTAAGTTATATTCAAATTTAACTATTCTAATTTGATAAGTGCTATGAAGGATGAGCTCGCTTCAATGCCCAAGAATCAAGTGTGGGATTTAATAGAGTTTTTTGTAAGTTTTAAGTTGATCAGATGCAAATGTGTCTTTAAGATAAAAAGAATGCTCAAGGTGAAATCAAAAGGTGCAAGGCTAGATTGGTAGCTAAATGTTACATCTAGAAGGAAGGCATAGATTATAAGGAAACTTTTTCACCAATTTTAACTAAAAACTCATTTTGATTTATCATGGCTATTATGGCTCACTTTAATTTAAAGTTGCATTAAATAGATGTAAATATAGCCTTCCTAAATGCTGATTTATTAGAGAATGTTTATATAAACCAACTAGATGTTTTCTAAGAGAAAGGAAAAGAGCACCTTATATGTCAACTTAAAAAATCTATATATGGCTTAAAACAAGCTTTTAAATAAGGGTGACTCAATTTTAATGAGGTAATAACTTCTCTTAAGTTCAAGAAAAATGTAGTGGATCAGTGTATTTATATACTAATGAGTGCAAATGATTTTGTTATTTTAGTACTATATGTGGATAATATTCTCCTACTAACTAAGATAAAATAAATGTTATCCAAACTTCTTGATATAAAGGATTTTGAAAATGCCTCTTATGCTCTGAGATAGAGATTCGTCATGACAGATCTCCAGATTTGCTTGATTTTTTCTTAACAAGCATACATTAAGAAAATACTGAGGAGGTTTAACATGTTAACATGCTCTTAAGTTTCCACACCTAGTTCAAAAGGAAAATTTTTCTTTAAGTCTTAGTGTCCATAGAATGATATTGAAATAGAAAAAATGAAAAATGTCTTATATGTATTAGTTGTTAGTAGCCTAATGTATACTCAGGTATGTACATTTTTTAACATAGCCTATGCTATTAGTGTAGTAGGGAGATACTTGAGTAATCTTGATTAGAGACATTGAATTGCTATAAAAAGAGGCATGAGATACTTATAGGGTATAAAAAATTATATATTGACTTACAGAAGATTAAGAAATCTCATAATTATAAATTACTCGAATTCAAATTTTGTTGATTGTTCAAATAATCACAAATTAATATTTGGATACATCTTTATGATGACACGAGTAGTTGTATCGTGGAAAAGTGTTAAATAGTCCTTTATAGCAACCTTTATTATAAAAGCAGAATGTGTTACATGTTATGAAGTCATTTACACTCAAGGAATTTTATGGTCGATTTTGAGATTATTAAGAGCATCTCTAAACCTTTGACTATTTATTGTGACAATACTACTACCATAAACTTCTCTCATAATAGCATAAGTTCAACTTATTCAAAGCATTTTGATGTAAAGTACTAATTTTTATGAAAGAAGTTATGTGAGCCTATCACATATATTGAAAATTTTTCTATGGATTAGATACTCACAGATCAATTGACTAAAGATTTAGTGGTAGGAATATATCATGATCATGTATTTTATATAGGATTGGCTAATTATTTTGATGTCTTAGGTTAGTAAGAGTACTATGATGTAAATTATTCTTCTCAAGATGTATATAAATGAAACATTCATAATGAAATATTCATATTTTGCTATATATTATGCATATGTTTATTATGGCATATTTATAAAAATGTTTAGGCCTTGTTTCAATACTATATTGAGAATTATGATTCTCATTTAACATCTTAGGCGGATGCTTTAACCCAACATGTAAAGATTTACATATATTATCACAATTTGTTATGTAAATTTTATTAAGCACAATCTTGTTACATGGTTAATAAGGTGTAAGTGTATAATATGTATTTCATTATTATCCTTATCGGATACTATGTTTTATGTTACTAAATGCTTATAATCTCAATTTAGATTGATGGATGTAAAGATACCATAATTTACTTTTATATCTTATTAAAGTGGTTACTTTTATTAAATTATATGGTTCAAGTGTGAAATTGTTAAATTTTTCATTTTAGACATATTAATTCAATAATAAAATAACATGTAAAAGATTTGGCATGATATTAAAGTAACTATGCAATTTGAGACTAATGCCAATCTAATCCATTAGTGTGATAACGGGTGGTTTTCAACTATAGGTCAATTCACTAAATATTATAATATAAACAAAGATTCTACTATTAAACTAAAGGGTTAATTATGATAACTCCTTATTGATGTTAAAATATCTTCCCAAATTAAATACACAAATAAAGTTTATAGAAGTAGCAAACCCTTATTAGAGTTTGTGATCAAAATTGATTGTGAGTAGCTTATGACCTATAGGATATTCATATTCATCATATGTTATAAATAGATCCATCAAGCAATTATTAATTTATTTCATATGTATTATAATATTATCTTTTCACATGATTCAATTAGAATTATTGTTATAAAATTTTAATTTTATCAATTTAGGCATATATAATGAAAAAGAACAAAAGAATGAGGTAATGGAATTGGAGCTGATCACTATTAGAGTGGGGAATTAGACAATTATATAGTTATGGAGACAGAGAGTTAGAAAGTAATTTTGCTTTATATAAAACTTTGGGATCAACATTGAAACTTTACTCAACAACTTATGCCATTAGGATTTTTAATGGAGATGCTTATATGGCATCCCAATTAGTGTCTTACATGATTCACATAAGTCATATTTTTATACTTTAATGCAAAGAGTTACTTCTATTCATGTAGTTTTTATTAAAGTTTCAATTTTATCCTCTTAAATTTTATTTAAATAAATTTAAAATTTAATTTTCTAAAGATGATAAGGAAATTCACTTTAATGATAATGAAAAGGAAATGTCAAAGGATGATAATTTTGAAAAAAGTTGAATTATCATTAATACAAGTACCAACTGAAGCATTTTCAATAAAATGGTGTAAGAAAAAAGTTACCTGGAAAAAATATTATACAAAATAAATCAAGTAAAAAACTATTAGGAAATTTATACATATATAATGAAGAAGAAAAGGAGGAGCATATAATGGAGTCTAAAACTAATCATTGTGAAAGTGAAGAATTAGATGATTATGTAGTTATGGTTATGGAAAGTTTCAGGGTAATTTTGCTTTTCAAGACAAGATTGAAGCTTTAGTAAAAGCTAAAGAATTAAGAGTGTCTTTTTGTTATAAAAATAATAAGAAATTACTTTTATGGATCACATAGGATACTAAATTGGATGCTATTTAAGTATTTCTATTAAAAAAAATCTAATGGTGTTGGACTGTTGAGTAATATTGCACATTTTAAAAATCTAGAGAATAAATTTAATTTAAATAAAACTTATGAAATAAGATTGAAATTTCAATTAAAATTAGTAGATAAAAAATGTATATTTGCCATATAAGTATGTGAATGGAATTAGAGTTGGATCATTACCTTTTTCTCCCATCATTGGTTTACTATTTTAGAGAAATAAAGACAAAATTGTTAATTTAGAATCTATTTTTTTTGCATTTTTATGGAGATCCACAATTTTTAAAAAAATAAAATTTTATACTTATCTCTCTTAAAAAATCACTCATCTTGTGCCTAAAGAAAAGGGAAGGATCCATTTTCAGTGGTAATGTTATAAGCCTAAAATCATCTTTTTAGGTTATGAATTGTCTTAAAATAAATCTTAAGGATTAAAAAAAAGGGAAAATACATTTTAAACTCCTAAAATATGGCTTTGTGACATATAACACCTTCAAACTTTGAAAGTCTACAAACAACCCCCCTAAACACTTCTAAAACTTGAAAATGTTAGATACAAAGTTAAAAGAAATGACAATTAACATCTAAATAACCCTTGTCTTTCCCTCACAATTTAATTTTTGTTCAAACCCACCACTTATTTCTTTCTTTTTTTCTTCCTTTTTCTTCTTTCTTCAATTTTTCAAATTCTTCTTTTTCCTTTCTTAAATCTAATATTACAATATTTTAAATTTTAAATAAATTAAATTATTAATTAAATTATATATTTTTTACTTTTATTAAGAATATTAAAAATTAAAATTAAATACATTTATTTAAATTTTTATTAATATTATTTATATCATGTTAAAAGTGTCATATTTTGAATTAAATATACATCATTTAATATTTTCTTAAGATTTTATAATTCACACATTGTTTCTATTTTTCTTATCAACTTCTTTGCATATATTTCACTTTTTCCATTTATTTTTAATAGCTCACATGTAAATATTACTACATAGTATAGATATAATATAAAAAAATTTTAATGATAAAAATATTTTAAATCAAGTAAAATTTAATTTAATTTAATAACTTAGTTGAATATTTTATTTTTTAACTCTTATCAACTTGCTTTATCAAATTTCAAGTAGTATATTTCAAATTAAATATATATCAGTTAATATTTTATCAAAATCTTATGGTTCATACATTATTTTCATTTGTTTTATTTATTATTTATTCTATTGCATCTTTTTTTTTACTATTATTATTTATCACTTAAACATCAATGTTAATAATTTAATAAGTATTATGTATGTATGTATATATAACACAAAATATTTTCATTTTATTATAAAATTAATCTACATATGTTAAAATTTTAATTGATATATATATTTGCTCCATTACATTATATGTTTAGATATATAATAGAAGCTTTTCATTTTTCCCCCTTTTTTCATATCTGTTTCTATTGTTTACAATTTAAACACCAATTAGGTAATATAAACATAATATAATATAATAGATTTTATTTTATTGTAGAAATATTTAAATAATTTAATAATAATTAAATTAATTAATTAGATATTATCTTAAATTACTTTATATTTTTTAATATTAATTTTTATGTGTTATATATATATTAAATATGGATTAAAAACCTATTTTAAATCTTATAAAATTGAATTTTTATTAATTTTATTACTAATTAAAAGTTTGTATATATATATATATATATATATATATATATATATATATATATATATATATATATATATATATATATATATATATATATATATATATATATATATATATCAATTTGGTCCTTATAAGATAAAAAATCTTGATATTTTAATCCTTCTATACATGAGATTGAATATTGAATTACTATATGAAAATATTAACATTTGAGGGTTTTTACTTTTATAAGAATCAAATTGATACAAACTTTCATTTAGGAACAAAACTAATAAGAATTCAATCTTATATGGATAAAAAATAAGTTTTTAATCTTAAATAATATTAGTTGCACTTGTGCATATTATTTTTATTATATATAGAAATAATTCATATATTATAAAAGAAAAATATTATAAAAATGGTAAATTTAATTTGTAGTATCTATTTTATAGTCATATATCCAAGTTTGTATAGAACAAATTTTCAATATCTCATGCAATTTAAATAATTAATTTTGATTTTATTTTTTAAGTATTTTATTAAAAATTAAAATATGTAATTAATTAATTTATCTAATATTTTTATATTAAAATTTTAATTTATATAAACTATTTTACAATAAAAATAAAATATATTATATTATATAAATATTACTCAATGATATTAACATTTGAGATATAAATAACAAAAGTAGATTGGAAGAAAAATAAAAATATGAAAAAAAGTAGACAAAAAATAAAAAGTAAGTTATAAATTAATGCAAGAGTTAAAATTTAATTGATAAAAAGGGAATAAAAAGGGGTGAGTGCTTTGTGCAAAAATGAAAAAAGAGTGACATGTGAAAATGAGAGAGTGCTTGAGAGTGCTTTAATAGATAAAAATAGATAGATTGTTATTAGAAAAATATTGAATATAATTGAATAAAATAATTTTTAAATATTTTTGTTAAAAAATAATGAGAAATGTAATTAATTCAAATTCCTATAATAGGAGTGGGAGAATAAAGTGAAACATATAATAAAGTAGACTAATTTTAACAAAGTTTCAATTAATATATATTTAATTTAAAATATATATAATACACAAAAATTAATATTGAGAATATATTAATATAATTTAATTAAATAATTTTAATTTTAAGTTTCAACTATTTTTATTAAGATAATATGTAATTAGTTAATTCAATTATTATTAACTTGCTGAAATATTTTTATAATAAAAATAAATTATATTATGTTATGCTTATATTACTTAATGATATTAATGTTTAAATTATAAACAATAGAAATTGACATGAAAAAAAGGAAAAAAAATGAAAAAGCATCTATTATTTATCTAAGCATATAATGTAATGAAGCAAATAAAAAAAAGTTGAAAATAAGACATACAACTAAGTAATTCAATTAAATCAAAATTTTAACATGTGTAAAATATTTTATAATAAAAATGAAATATTTTGTATTATATATATAATACTTAATAATATTGATTTTGGAGAAGTAAATAATAAGAGTGAATAGAAAAAGATGCAATAGAATAAATAATATATAAAACAAATGAAAACAATGTGTAAATTATAAAATTTTGACAAAAATACTAAATGATGTATATTTAATTTAAAATGTACTACTTGAAATTTGATAAAGCAAGTTAATAAGAGTTGAAAAAATGCAATTAAGTAAAATAATTAAATTAAATTTTACTTGATTTAAAATATTTGTATTTTTTATATTATATCTATAATATATAGTAATATTTACATGTGAACTATAAAAAATGAATGAAAAGAAAAAGGAAAAAATATGCAAAGAATTTGATAAGAAAATATTAAATGATATATATTTAATTTGAAATATGACACTTTTAACTTGATATAAATGATGTTAACAAAATTTTAATTTTTAAATATTCTTTTTAAAAATAGAATAAATATAATTTAATTAATATTTTTTATTTTATTTAAAATTCAAAATAGTGTAATATTAGATTTAAGAAAGGTCAAAGAAGAATTTGGAAAATTGAGGTTTGAGCAAGAAATGAGACTGTAAGGGAGTGATATGTGCGTAGCCGTTTCTTGTAACATTTTAAGGGAGTGACAAGAGCAGGAAATGGTTATTATTATTTAAGTACTGGTTGTTATAGCAAAAAAAAGTACTGGTTGCCGTTTCTTGTAATCTAGAATCTAACGTTTTTAAGTTTTATAGAAGTTTTGGCGGCTATTTGTAGGCTTTCAAAGTTTGAGAGGCTATACTTTAAGGGTTTAAAATATATTTTACCAAAAAAAAAAATTGGCTTGTAAGCTGGTCATTTAGACCCATGGAGCCCATCTAGCCAGTAGTACTCGCACTGCCGCTCCTGGAATCTGCGAATTCTACAATATGATTTTAAAATTTTAAAATAATCAAATCTATTTATTTATGATTAATTTAATCTGATTTATTTAGAATCAGTTCACTGACTTATATCTTGTTTGAAATAGTAATAATAATAATAAAATAAGAATTTAATTTATTTAAAATTAAATTCATATATAAAATTATTTATGAGATTAATTTTAAATAAATTAAATTTTTATTTCATTAAATTTCAAACAAGGGCTTAATCCATTTAATAACCCTAGATAAAATAATAGAGTTTAAATTTGATCTATTGTCAAAGTAAAATATTTTATACTATTAGTAAATAAAAATAAGACATATCATTTAGAAATAATATTAATTAAAAATTTTAATTGCAATAAAAGTTTTTAAATAATTTTTTATTAATATAAGAATATAGATGATATTTTAAAATTAATTTATATCGATAATAAATTAAATTTAAATTCATAATAATAAGTGTAAATTTTATATTTTCTATTGACTCTTATTTGCGTTATATATCTTTTTTTTTTCTCATCTTCTTCCAAAAATTTCTTAATTTAAATAAATAGCTAAATGTGAATCTATTATAAACAGAGATTGGTAATAACCCCCACTCTTTCATTTTAATAAAAAATCATAATATTAATTTTTATGATAATAAAATAATAAATGATATTTAAGTAATTTTAATAAAAAAATATAAATTAAAATATCTAAGAATTCATTTATTTCAATAATAAATATACTCATTAATTAAAATTGTTTGGTGGTGGCAAATTGACTTCAACACTTATTATTATTTTATTATCATTAAATTGATAATATAATTTTTTTGCCTAATTAAGTTATTAATCTTAACATATGGATGTGGGGATTTGTAATCTCATATAAATATTTATTTATATGTATATTTATAAAATATCTTTAATTTACCTATTAATTATTGTAATTGACTTTATATATACAAATATTATAGGAAGGATCCACACATTCAAAACAAAGAATAATTCATCTTGGGCTATTCTATTCTCTCTCTCTTTTTTCTATCATTCTCATTCTATTTTTATAATATGTTATTGGCACGAAATTCTTTCAAATTGAATTTTGAATTCAAAAGACATGATTCATTTTATGTCATTTTACTTACTTTTCGGTTGAATTTATGATCTCCTGAGGATTTTATCAAGTAATCAAAGGTGAAGTCTTTACGTTCTAGTGGGTATGTTGATGATGTTGTTGTATTTTATTGAATTTTTTTTTTATCTTTATTAACTTTTGATGTTACGTCCTTGTTGAACTACTTAGTCTTTAAAATAATATTTGTATAAATGATCTAATACTTTGTACACGGTGCAAACTATTTTTGTTGTAATTGATACTTCCTTTTCCAATTCAATCAATTTTTGTATTATAATTATTATCATTAAAATCTCACAAAACTTGATTTTCTCATGATTGATAAATACGGAGATATGGCTGATTTCAATTGGGGCATGAGATGAACAACAATTTATAAAAATGAGAAGGCTGGATCTCTGAGGATTGTCGTCGATGAAGCCTTTCTCATTATGTTCACCAACCAAGAGTTATCATTTCTTTCTAGATATGATTACGATTTCTCTTCCGTATTTTACTGCTTTTGAAGTCTTGGACCTTCGGGCCACATAATCCTATTAGGATTAGAAAGCTAATTCACCATCTTGACTTTGATGGGAATGCCCAGAGTTTGATGAAACGTCGACGTGGGTGAGTCTTTGATATTTGGTTCAGCTTCCTATTTAACCTCGAGCTTGTGGACCTACAGATGATGATTTGATGGCTTTGCCAGAGAAACTATGACAGAGCATGCTATTTGTAAATTTTAGTAATACTGGATGGTTTGAACACCCCCGACACCCCTACTGTGGCGAAGCAAACCAGTAGAAGCTCCGACCCATGATTATCAGAAAAATAGAGAATTAGGCCAATGGTTAGCCAGTTCATGCCATGGTTCGAGTCGTAATGGAGGTCTTGAAGGCCAGAAGTCTTTTCATCCAAGGCGTTTCTACCTTTGTTAAACCCTTTCTTGTCATGGTTTACAAGTAAGGATTGCGTATTATGAACATAACAACAACAATAAAATCTTATCTTACTGAGTAAGGTCGGTTATATAAATCGTACGATACTATAAAGTTCTATTCAAGACTAGATTTTCATAAATATTATACACCAAAAGATTTTTTTTAATAATTTCCCTCGATGTCCTTTTCGACTTTCTTCTATACCTTTTCACAAAGTTAAAGATTATGTAATCGACCCTTTTCACTAGTATCTCTAGTGATCTTTTTTGTATATATTCGAATCACCTTAATCGATTTTATGTTATCTTCTTCTTAATAGGTGTCACGTCAACATTCTCTTATATGTATTCATTTCGTATCTCATCCTTTTTTGTGTAATCACACATCTATCTTAATATTCACATTTCTACTATCCTCATTTTTTGTTTTTGTTATTCTTTAAAGCCCAACATTCACTATTATAAAGTATAGTTGATCGTACAGTAGTCTAATAGAACTTTCCTTTAAGTTTGGTAGTACTTTGTGGTTACAAATAACCTCTAATACTTTTCTTAATTTTAATCATCCAGCTTGTATCTCGTGTGTGACATCGCTATAATTTCCACTTCACTTTGTAATATTGATCCCAAATACTTAAATTCAGACATTTTGGTATGACATACACTCCAATTCTTGCTTCCAAATCATTTCTATCTTACTCTTTGTTAAATTTGTAGTACATGTGCTCTATCTTGCTTTTACTCAAGCAAAAACCTTTTAATTCCAATTCCTGTATCCAAAGCTCATGTTTATAGTTAACTTTTTCTCTTGATTCTTTAATCAGAACTATATCATCCACAAAAAGTATGCATTTAGGAATAATCTCTTACATGTCCTTGGTAAGAATATCCAAAATTAGATTAAATAAGTGAGGACTCAAGGTTAAACCTTGATGCATATCTATTCTTATAAGAAAGTCCTTTATTTCACCTTTGGTAGTTCTTACATTTCTTGTTACCTTATCATACATGTCCTCTATAGCTTGAATATATGCCATGCAAGCCCTTTTCTTTTCTAAAACCTTCCACAACACTTCTTTTGGTACTCGATCATAGACTCTTCCTAGGTTAATGAAAACTACATATAAGTCTCTTTCTTTACTTCGATACCTTTCCATCAACTTCCCTAAAAGATAAATAGCTTCCGTTGTAAACCTTCTTAGCCTAAATTTAAATTAATTTTCTGTAATCCTAATCTCATCTCTTAATCTGTGCTTAATCAGTTTCATAGTGCAACTCATAAGTTTTATCCCATATTGCTTATTATGAATATTGGTACTAAAATTTAATGATTCATAAAGATATAATTAGATAAGAAGATAAAAGTTCTAAAAAAGGTAATAATCTTCTTTCATTACCATTTTCATAAAGAATTACAAATTGAATATCTTAAAGAAAAAAATCCTTTTACCTTTTGAACAAGTTTAAAAGAGATATGATGCTAGTAGATGAAATAGAATTTCATTTACTACTATTATTATTATTTTATTTTTCAATTGCATCATTTAGGTTTTTCTTTCCTTAATCATCATCTAAAATTTTCTTTATTCATTCATGTCTTCTTATGTCTATACAAAATAGCTTTTGATGAAAATTATTAAAGCTTGTCTCACTAGTTCTATTACATTCACCATAATAATAAGTCTAGACATGAAGAAGGTCACAATCATAATTGTATATGTGAAAAATGTCAAATTAATTTATGCAATCGTAGTGGCCATATGAATAATGCAAATAATCACAAGATTAATTTTCATCACTAGAAATCAAAGAATATAAAGAGAAATGCTTATATGATGGGAACTCAAAAGGTTTTGAAATTATATGTTATTAATGTAGTATGAAAGGCTATTAGAAGTTTTGAAAGCATATGACATCAATGTAGTATGAAATGCCATTAGTTATGTACCATATTTAAATATGACAAATTCTTTTAAATATTCTAATAGAAGATTTATCATTTGTTATACAATGACTAGTCATAGAAAGTTAATTCAAGGCTTTAGAAAAGTTATTATTATTTAACTAAAAAGAATGCAAATGATTATTGAAGATGGGCTATTGTTAATTAAGTCTCGAAGAAATTCATTAAGTTTTAAAGATATATTATGCAATAGATACTGCATTGAAATAACAAATGAAAAAAATTAAATATCTTTATATTACAATAATTATTTAAAGTAAGAATAAAAATAGTGTAAAGCCACGTTGTGGCGAGAGCGTGTAAATGGAGACACTAAACATCTAAATTTTTTATAGAATATATGAGAAGGTATTATATATGAACCCATTAAATGTTAAAATTTAAATCCACTAAAATATTATAAAACTAAGTAATGAACCACACACCTTTAATAATGAATTAATCATTAAAGTTTTAATTCTTTTTAACATTACTTAATTAATATTTATAAAAAAACTAAATAGCAATACTTAATTTTTATTCCATTAGTGCAATATGCATTGAAAATGAGATTCAAAAATTAGTTCCGAATGGAAATCAAGAGTTGACATTAAATATAAGATGGTGGGATAAATATGTAAAAATCAATCTAATAAATGTAAAAGATTCAAAACTCAATTTCAGAACTCACTTTTAGCACTTCTAACATTTTCCCTTTTTATTCAACCAGTAGCAAATTGTAATAGGGATTTTAAAACATAATCTAAATGAATTTGAATAAGTTTCCTAATGATGAAATTTAAACAAGCTGGTTAGCCAATATAAGATGAGTGGATACTCCATTTATTCTTGGTAGACTTGAGAAATTTGAGTTGGAATGTTTATTTTGAGTTTTTATGGCTCTATGGACATGAATGTTTGATCTTTGTATTGAATGGTGAAAATAGATTGATTAGATAATGTGAATAATATTAATGGCATGTGGTTGATACCTATTTAAAAGCTCATGATGATTGGTTAGTTAGTTATGGTATTAAATGTAAGTTTTGTGATGAATGAACAATAAAAAAATTCATAAATCCACAAATTTCCCAGGTGATAGTCAACTATAGTTGATTACGCCTTAAAAAATGCATTTTAAAGGAGTACAATAAACTACATAGTTAATTATCTAATTTTAAGTAGCTTTTTAGAGGTTGATAATTGATTATGGACCTCCAAGATACTTTTTGTATCCCAGTAATTGGTTGATTATATAGTTAACTATTAATTTCCAAATTTACCTTTAAACCTTACTACTAGACTATATAGTCAATTATGGTTTCTAGACTTGCTCTTAGGATTCCTCTAGTTGAATATATAGTCAATTATATCCAATTCTTTTTGAAAAATCAAGACATTTAAAGATCCAACATAGGATGTATGCTTTCTAAACACTATGATATGATGAAGTATGATAAGTAAGAATAAGATATATGGACTGTGATTATAACATATGGAATTGAGTTGGTATAACATGTGATACATGTTGGGAATAAGTTATGTTATTGTTATAAAGTAAAATGTGATTTGTGAACTTTTATAGAGGCATAGTATTGTATCATTAATATGATGAACATGGCTTATAGCCTATTATGAGAAAGGAGAGCTTTAAGCAAATAATGAATTGATAAATGTGAAAAGAAAGATGTAAACACCAAATGATTAATTCTCAATATTAAGTAGGAAAGGTATCAGGGTGACATTGGAGGGACAAGGGTGGACAATTAGGAAGGAAATAAGGTTAATCCTATAATCATAAGGTAGATGTATGTGTTTTGTCATTAATTATTATGAACTATGTTATGGAATTATAATTTAAGTGTTCATTGATTATTCCCGTAGGATTTAATTATGATGAGATGCTTATACGTGAGTGTCTTAAGGTTATTTGAAATGGAATTGATAGTGTGATTATGTGTTGAGTTTCATGAAAGGATGATCTAGTGAGTAAGTTATTGTATTGTATCATTTATTTAAATGGAATATTTACTCACTAAGCTTGAACTCACCCTCCATGATTTATTTTCTAAATTTTTAGGTCTAGCCTTTATCACTTCCTCTTTAAAGCTAGATTATTTGAAAGTTCATTAGTTTGGTTGTTTGGTAGAATTAGATATTTGTATATAGATTATCTTTTGGGCTTTATTTTTATTTTAAGCTTGGTAGAGGGTTTGAATGTTAAATTTTCTTTTTTGGCTAGTTAAAGTGGCTTATGTCACTATGAAAGGGTTATAAGTGACTCTAACTTTCCCATATTTTGTAAAACCTTGTTAATAAATGAAACACATCCTTTTGATCAAATGTTGCCTTTCTTTAATTCCTTTTCTAATCAATTATTCAAAATTATAATAAGTATATCGAACTAGGGTAGTGGAAATTAGATAATAAGCTCTACACCAGTCATAATTAGATTCGGATCATGACATTGAGATAAAATAGTCATATATGTATTTGTTGTCAGCACAACCTAGTGTTTATAAGATTATTTTCTTAAATAATTTGACTTTAAGTATAATTTCTTAATTATGCATTTGAGATAATGTGTCTTGATAATATGAGTGAATTTATATCTAAAGCTCTTATTGATTATTATATGTCAATAAGAATGATTTTTTAATATCTTGAAGTATTTTCTTATAAAAATGACTTTTTTAATGTCTCATTTAATGTCTCAAATTATTGGATGTATCATTATTTAAAAGAACAATATTCACTCTATAATTTTAAGGGATGTGCAACTTTATATGTTATAGTGCTTATACATATCAACCCAATAAGTTATAATTCTTCTTTATAATTAGTCTTGGTCAAGGATTGATAATTTTTACATAGAGATAATTTTTAATGTACAATATACTTTTAATCTACCATGATACACATAAATGATCTTAAAAAATATTAGACAATGTTAGTTCTGCTGGAAAATCGCGCATCGTACATGCATAACGGAATAAAAATTTTACACGATTTCCACCAAGGATCCATGCGAATTTAGGACGCCATAGATTAGGGATTAGGGTTTATACCTTTTGACAAAAATCTTCTATTCGCTACACAGCAAATTCAATCTGCTTCTATCTGTTTTCCAATCCAATCTGCTCTTCAAATCACGAACTGGAATAGAAACTAGAAGATCAGATCACTAGTGCAGCATTTAATATGGCTGCACCTCTATGGTATCCATACAGAATGATCTCAAAATTTCCAGCCAAATGATAGGTTGGATGGAATTTCTCTCCTCTCAAGTTTGTGCTAGCAAATTAAAGTGTTTAGGGTCTTCTATTTTCTTTTCTCTCAAAACGCCTCCCAGATAATCTATTAATCCATCTGAGCGTGAATAGCATCTTATATATATATATATATATATATATATATATATATATATAGACACCCATTAAAACCTTAATGAGAGATGAGTATTATGGGCTGATTATTAATTAGGTCTAATATTATGACTTAATTAATAATTGGCCCCTAAGCAATATAACATTAATAAAAGGGCCCAATCTAATTGGTCCTTTCATTAATTAGAAATTATAGTCTAACTAGAATTTCTAATTATGTTGCTCCAATTCCAATTTTGATTCGTTCTTTGTGTGTGACCCAATAGGTTCCCATCATGTTGGCAATGATCCTAAAATCATATTTTAAAATCATAAACAATAAGCGGCATCTAGCAACGAATCATTGCTACCCAAGTAATGAGAATGTCAGTGATTTGACATAACTTTTCAGTGACTACATAATCAAGTCCCCTTTTATCCTAGATATCTAGATCGAACTCAAGGCATGGAAAGTGTCATCCCCTTTATAATTCGATCTCTATGTTTCTTGATTCATGAGTTGACCAAAAAGAAGCAAATAAGATTAACATCACATGTTAGCTCATTTGAGTATGGCCATGCATTTCATAGTCGAACTCAATCAAGGGGCCCATAGATACCACTCCTTTAGAAGAAGGGATAAAAACTCATCTACATCACTCATATTCCTCTATATAATTAGTAGTATACCCAATCACTGTCTTCAAGTCAACCCGTTAAAGTTAACGTCAGACAATGTTAAAGCATATAATTAACTATGTTAGAAACCATGGTGACTTCAAGTTAAAAGACCATATGCGTCACTATCACTATGAGAATTACTTATGACACTCATAAGATGATCCATGTAGCAATCTCATGGCGGATCAGTCTACTACAATTGTTCTCTAACATGTACCTATGTGTTGACTTAATATCTCATATCAATCAACCAACATACTAGTCTCTATGCATCATTGTTATCCCTTTCACAATGATACTTGACTAGGGACATCTAAGAGTATTATTTAAGAAATGATTACTCTAAGGACAAATTACTATATCTATTTATTTAACGCAGAGAAATAATAATCTGAAAGTGCCTCATATAAATAATGAAAATATAATACAATGTATGCTTATACAATCATCCTATGATTGGCTCTCAGGGCATACACCAACAAGTTCCCTATGTGAAATCATATTACTAATAGTTAGGGAAAATATGTAGCTATGAAAGTAATATGAATACAATCATCTTGGTCCCCACACAAAGATATATAAACTGGAAGTTCATAAGATAATTAATTTTCAAAATATAGAAAAATTTCAAATTTATTGCTAACAAAAAAGAAATAAATAAATATCACCTACAAATGCTCTTATTCATATTGATATGCAAGTTGGGTAATCCATTTATTAATAATAATTGAGTTTAGAAAATTCCTAAAGCAAGATAAACTTATTAGTTTCAAGTACAAATATATTCAAAATAAAGAAGGAGTAAATAAATGGCCTCATTGAGGAATTAAATACTTTTAAATAGATTTAAGACATAATTAATGATAAACTTTAGTAAGAAGTTCAAGTATTTGAAATTTATGAAAATGAAGAGATCTCAGTTGATTATGTCTTTAATAAGAAAGATGAAACCAAAATGGAAATAGCTATCAACAACATTTAATATACAATGTAATGGTTAAAATTAAGAAAGATGATAATTAGTGAGGATATTAAATTCATATACAAATATTTAATTATTGGCCAAAAAGAAAATACACAATTTAGATCTAAATAGAAATTTTAAATTTATTTGCAAAGTGAAGGAACATCTAGAAGATGTTAAGCTAATGAAACACTTTGAAGATATGAAGTTAATAAGGTGCAAATGTAATATTTTACCAAGAAAGTAAGAAAATTGAAGTTGCAAAGAAAGAGCATAATTTATTACACAAAAGTCTATATAATAATTCTCATTGATAATAAGAAATATTTATTTTTATACGGTAAATGCAATTTTAGGGCAATATATCAAAATTTGATATATGTCTAATGGATTTAATATATCTTATTTCATGTATGGCAATTGATAATGATATTATATAAAAATCTTTAAAGGATTCAAGATCCTTGAAGCATGCAATTTGAATTCTTGAGAAATATATTTAATTTGATCTATAATTGGATTAAAATAATTAGGATGAATGTGGTATAATTATTTTAGTAAATATTTATTGAAAGAAGTATATAACAGTTCTTTATGTTTTTAATAGGAAATTTGAATTTGAATTTACTATAATTGTTGCATATGTAAATATTATTTGAACTCATGAAAAGCTACCAAAGGTAATAAAGTATTTAAAAAAGGTAGATTAAGATGAAAGATATTGATAAACTAAGTTCTGTCTTGACTTATAAATCAAGCATTAAAATGATGGAATATTTATTTATTAATCAAAATGGAGTAATCCTAAAATATTTTTACATAAATAAAGCATATTCATTGAGTGTCCCAATGATAGTTAATCATTAAGTACTAATTACAATTTATCTCGTACTCTAAAGAATAAAGAAAGTTTTCTTAGTTTTGAAATACCATATCTTAGTACAATTAGTGCACTAATGTATCTTGTTGATAATACATACCATAATATAACTTTTCAATAAGACTATTAATGATATTTTGAAAATTTAGGTATTATGATAGGAGACCTGCAAAATAAAGAAGAGCACTGTTATGCCTTTAAGTTAGTACAATATAAGAGAAAATGAGGGAATAATAAAAATTATGGTAGATTGATAAAATGTACTATATGTAAAATATGAGTATAATGCTAAAGGATAGGCTTATAATTATTGTTGTCACTTGTCCGTTTCCATTATGACATCTTGAAAAGGTTTTAATACCTATACAGTAAAGAAACAAAGAATTAAAAGTGGCATTCTAAAAAAGTTTGAATTCATTTAGTGATTATAGTGAAATAATTCCTGAATTGATGTGATAATATGTGGTTTACACCATAGTTTTAGACCAAGTTTGGTGGTTTTGGTGGAACAATTAGCATTATTGGTCATTTGAGTTTAATTCAAGGCTAAAAGAGTTGCCTAGGTTGTGAAATAACTAACAGATTGAGTCTTGGATGCTAAATGATTTCTCTTTGAGTTTTAGTGTTGAAAGATTTCCTTTTAGGCTTAATAGTAGAAGATTTCTTTTGAGCTTTGCTATCCAATGGGTTGGTTCGAAAATCGGCGAATTTCCTTCTAAACTTTCATTTTAAGTTACTTACTCAATAACTGAGGGAGTTCCACTTAGGCTTTAGGTGCCAAAGGATTTCTATTTGGCTTATAAGACTGATGGACCAATTTAGTTGCTAAGGGATTTCCTCCCAAACTTTAAGTTATTTACTCAATTACTGAAGGAGTTCCACTCCAGCTTTATATTATGAGCTCATGGCTCATTTATCTAATTTTTAAATTCCTACATTCTATTTAACTTTCTTGGTACTTTCTATGTTGATTGGTTATTGCTAAGAGATCTTGCATGCTTTGATGACAAAGTGATCATTCAAGATAAGTCTAAATTAATGTATATTTAAGAGTAAAGGCAATATTTGTTGAATAGGTTCTTCCCTTATTTCCATATAGGTTAAATGGCAAATTATCTTTTAGTTAGTTGGCTTGTTCTTTTTCAACTTGTAAGAAAAAGAATAATAAGTTAGTAAAAATATGTATGTTTGGACTTAATTTTTATAATAAACTGTGTAATATGGATGAATAAAAGATAATCTTTGAATAAGTTTCTTATTCCTTTTTTAAACATCACCAAACACTTTCTAAGGATCCTAGTTAAATTTAAAAGTGGTTAGTAAGAAGTAATTAATAATAATTTTAGGCTTTCCTTACCTTAGGTCCTTGCCTTGAATAGTCATAGTGAATATATGATCGTGTTAAAATATATATAATTAATGGATATTTTAAACTAAGAAAACATCACTTGAAAATATTACTAATGATTATGCCTCTATATATCAAGTACCACTTGAGTTAAAAGCTCTCAACATAAATTAAGTCAATTTAAACATCAAGCATGCTACACTTAATTGCCAATTTGCCACTTGTTAAACTCAAAAGGCCTAAAGATTATTCATTAAAGAAAATTAGTCTATAATGCCTACATGTGGCTTTTGGTTTGTGGAATCAAAAATTCCTAGAAATCTTAATATTATTAGGAATAAGATTTTCATAAATTTAATTCTTAATAATATGATATCATCATATTTAGTTTAATTATTTTAAATATTTTTAAAAATATTGTTGGATCATAAAAAATATCCTTATTAAAAATTAAGTAATTAATAGTAGTGATTGTTAACCAACGATGGTTATTAGCAGTAAATAATGATGGTGGTAGATAGTAACTAATGGTTACCCCTAGGAATAGATGGTGATTAGTGGTGATCATTAAAGTGGGCGGTGATAGACAATTATCATCGATGATGGACAGTAATGGATGTTAGTCATTAGCGGTAGGTGATGGCCAACAGTAATTATCATCGATGGGTGGTGATCAGCAGTGATTACCAATAATAGGTAATGGTGAACGGGGTCACTAGTAGTAGGTAGTATTGAATGATAGTTAATGGTAATGGGTGGTGGCTGATAATAGTCATCAACAATTGGTGGTGGTTGATAATGGTCATTGACAATAAGTAGTGGCTAGTGATAATTATTAACGATAAGTGGTGGTAAGTTATCATCATCAATGGTGGGTGGTGATTAATCATGGTCAGTATTGGTTAATAGCAATCAACAATGGTAGTAAGGAAATGGGGTATTAATGGTTGTAAATCTTTAATAGAAAGGTAGACAAAATATTCTACTTATATAAATAAAACATTTCCATATCATGCAAATGTAAGGTACTCACTTCCTCATAAGAATATTTTGAGAGAATATTGAGTTAAAAATATTCTCACAAATGTTTACATTCTCCCATAATTTTTTTTTAAAATTTGAACTAGATATGAAAATTTCACATTTCCTTAAAATAGTTCCAAAAATGTGAGAAAAATTCCATAAACCAAATGCCACTACAAAGGGTTTGCTATAATAATAACAATTATTGTAAGTACATACCATATTGGTTTCTTTTTTAGTATGTTTGCCCTAAAATGGAGAAATTATTAGTTACATATGTATATTACACATTACATTACAAAATAATTTAAAATAATTTTTTAAATATTAAATTACTTATGAATTTTTATCTTATGATCATTATAGTTGTAGTTGTTACATCTACTCATTTAAATGAGTGAGTTCTTGTATTTTTATGAAACTTGTGCTAGTTAAAAATCACATAAAAGGTTCATGATAAATCAATATCAACATAAACTCATAAGAAGTTAAGAAATTCCTTCATTAGAAAAGCTAGATATAACAATTATAACTATAATTATAACTATTACACTAAATTAAAATTTATATAATATTTAATATTTAAAAAAATTATTTTAAATAGCTTTACCTAATACATATGATGTAACAAAGGTATGAATGCCTAGGCATCCTAATGGAGTGTAGTAAGAACATACTAATCTTCTCTTATCTTATACCTTATTATTGTAGATAAAATATTACCTTATCCCATGATCCATAATCAAGAACAAAATTTGTCTTATCATAAACAATAGAGCTTTGCAAGACTTGCAAGAAATGATAAAAATAAAAGGAATTAAAAAAAAATACAAATATTAAAAGTAAAGGTTACAAATTTATATGTTATTATTAAAAAAAATCTAGATTTAAATATTGCAAATTATACATAATAATTCAAAAGATATTATAATATAAGTATAAAGTCATAGCATTAATTTAAACAATTTGAAATTAAAAAGAAAAAACTAATTAATAAATAGCTAATAAAGTATTATTACTTTCTATTTTCAGCAAGTCAAGTAAAATATTAATGTATTTCTAGTTTTTTAATAATTAAATTATTAAAATAATTAAAAAAATTATTCATATATAATAATTTTATAATAGTTGGACTCCATCAAATAAGACAATATACTATTGCTCTATCTCTATTATTTTATTTAAGGTAAAAACTTTCCTTATATCTTATTTTGTAAGGCAAAAAATTATATCTTCTCCAAATTCCATTGAAAATGAGCAAACAAGCTAGGATCCAAGTACTCTAAATCAAGGAAAAACCACATTTTGCATAAAGTGAGTGACACACTGAGGCTCATCACTTGTTAACAAATGTTCTTTAAATATCACCAACAATTAATTAGTTTAATGATAGCAAATTGAATTCCGAAGCATTTCAAGCTTGATGAAAAGTCCTATTTTGAATTTAATTCTTAAAGACACATTTGTTGGAAGGGATTTATGATTTGCTTCTACAAGTGGTAGTGATAAAGGGAGACTAAAGATGGCATTGGCCCTAAAGTCAAGTTTTTTTGTCTTATATATGTGTTACTATGCATTCCAACCCTCTAAAATTTTAAAACTTACGGTCATGATTAAAAAATTATTCACTTATGTAATAATATTAAATTTTATAAAAAAAGAGAGATACAAACACAAAATGTAAAATTATGATTCTTTTACAATTAGTGGTAAATAATTTGTATATTAATTTTTTTTCCTTTCTATCTTCTTGCTAAATATGAATATTTCTATTAGATTATACCTAAATATGAATATTTCTATTAGATTATACCTAAATATGAATATTTCTATTATATTATACCTAAAAATTTATATATTATTAGTGCATATATATATTTAAACTTTATTATAACTTTAAATAACTTAAATGTTACAACTTTTATGAATTTTATTTTTATTTGCATTATGCACATAATATGATAGTAATAGAATTGTCATTTAATTACTTTTGATTAATCGCTCAAAATTTTCATAATAAAATATTTTTATATGTCTAAAAAAATATACATACATATGAATTTTATTAAATTAATTATATTTATAAAAAAATTTATAAATTTTTAGTGAAACTTCTTTGGTAAAAGTTTAAATAATTTCTGTGATACAACTTTTATAAATAAGTTTTTATAATTTTTGTCATATAATTTTTTAATAATTATATTTAGTATTTCATAATTTTTATATTTATTTTTTTAGAAGATTAAAATTTATTAAATCAAAATTATCAAAAATTATAATTATTTTATATAATTATAAATTTTTTAATATACATCTAAATAAAATATCATCCATTTACAACCGACTCGACTCCTTAAGATTAATTTCATACCTGATAAAAAGATTCAGGGATACTTTCATATAAAAAAGAATGTTCTCTAAGCATCTTAGGACTTGATTTCACAGGACTTTGGGGAAAAAATGGCATTGCGATATTTTTATTAAAATTTGTAATTTCAAATATAATTTTGAAATTTTTGACAAAAGATTTTAAATATTTTTATATTATAAATATTATTGCATGTGTAATTTTTAGGAAAAAATCATAAGATTTTGCAAAAAATTTCATAGAAATGTTACGACCTCATTTTTTTAAATGCTTATAATTTTTTATAATAAAATTATAAATTTATTATAAAACAGAAAATATGATTTAAAAAATGTACAATTTTCTTCAAAATCATATCAAAATAAAACTGTAATATCTTTTTTCTTTCTAGAACAATAAGGAAAAATATTGGATTGAAAATCTATTATTTATTATTGGGTAATTTCTCGGAGAATTTGACCTTCTAAGGATTAAATATTTTTATCGTTAGATTATTGAAATATATATTTTTAATTTATTTACTTTAATACTTAAGAAAAATCAATCTAACAGGGAAACCACCAATCCTTACAAAGTTGAATTCTCGACAACATTACTCTTATTATTCAAGATTCTCACTGGCAAATCATATCCAATGAATTAATGAATGTAAATACTTATTATTTATTGAAAAATATTATTTGTATATGCACGGTATTCGCAATACCCTCACATAATCCTACTTATAATTTTTTATTGAAAAAAATGCAAATATTCTCTTAAATTTTATGGTATTTAGATTTTGTCTCTTTTTATTTTGAAAATTTGAAAATCATCATTTTAAACTTTATAATATTTAGAATTAATAATCATTATTAAATTAATTAATTATTTTATGAAATTACATCATTTTTTATGAACATTTTAAATAAGAATTAAAATATTAGACTATTTTATTATTTTTCACGTATAATTGAACAAATAATATTTTATTATTTAATTAAAATTTTATATATGTAATTTAATTTTTATAAATTATATAATATAAAAATCATTTATAAAAATAAAGTAATATATTATAATATTATGATTATTAATTAAAAAAAATTATATACTTTGATAAAATAATAAATTAAATTCACAGTAGATGTTAATTTAAAATTTTGCATAATTTAGAATAATAAATTTTGAATTTTTAAAATTGAATTAATTATTTTATTTTTTTAATTTTTTATGTGCAAAATATACAGAGGTGTCAATGGGAGCCTTTGACCACTAGCCCCCGCTCTGCCTTTCTTTTCCCCTTTCTTCTTCTCACGAGGCATTATCTCTTGTGGCCCCTACAATAATCGACGTTACTTTGGATAAACTTTTACGGCTTCCCGCTCAACATTCCACAAGGGACAGAGTTTGAGAGGAGTTCAAACTTTCAAGAGCTTGGATTGTGGTTCATTTAATTTAAAGAAGTTTTTTCTAAAATTTAGTGAAATGACTCAAGTCTTTCATTTAGCTTAAAATTTTGAATCTAATTTGATTCTGTTAATATATTAGAGAGATGAAGATATTAATATTATATTTAAGAGAAATCTAATTTTAATCTATTTTGATTCTGTTGATTGTATCTTTTTTTTTTTTACAACAATTTAACGTTAATTTTATCTGTTGGACCATCCATAAATGTCAAAAGAGTAATTTTATGACAAAATTATCTTTTTCCTTATTTATATATGTTCTTATATTCATTTTACTCCAAATTTTATGGCATTTCTCATACAAATATGTTTTTATTGAAAATTTTTGTTTTGCATAATTTTTTTATATTACTATTCTAAACCTTTGAAATTATCACTGAATGAAGAATTTAATTTACAAATTTTAAAATCTACCTTTTTTACAATTTATTTAATGAAATTTATATAAATTTCTTATTATATCTTTTTTGATGCAATAAATATCAAAAACAAATAAATACCATTTGCAACAACTAACTTTCTTGCTTGTTAGCAAACTTTGTTTTTAGATTATGGTTAAGTACTTATATGGTGAATTCCTTTATTAATACATTTCCTTATTTCTTTCAAGAAAAATAGCCCTTCAATATACATTTAAACCCAACATGGATTACTTAATTTATTTGCAACAGTCATATGAGATAGATAGAATAGTTAGTGCATAAAAAACGGCTAAAATGTCAAAATTGAAGGAAATAAAATAATGATTGAAATAGAATTGAGTTTCAAGTTACATTATCTAAACTTCAAGCATAAAGAACTAATAAGTAGGATAATATAAAAACAATAGAAAAAAGTGGAGCATATTAAATGGTTCCAAGAAAAATATCAATAAAATAAGATAATTATATTAAATAAATTGCAAAATTATAAGTATTAAAACTTGAAAATTAAATTATTTATTTAATTATACTTTCAAAGGTAAATCCTTCATTTAGTAATAATTTCAAAGTTTTAGAATTGTAATTATACTTTAAATATTAAAATCAATTCCAGTATCTTTAGTGGTATAATAATATCCCATGTTTTCATAAGAGCATTTTTCCTATATCGTGAGTTTAAATTCAACCCAATAGCTTGCATGTGTATTGTCACTCTTATTATTAAAAAAAAAAAATTGAAATCAACACACGTAAGGGGAAAAAATCATATAAAGCAAAAATTTTTGGTAAACACATCTTCTTTGTTGAAAACATGCTTTAAAATTTGGAGTAAAATAGATACAGAACATGCACAAGCGAAAAAAAGTTAGTTTAGTCACAAAATAATTCTTTTGAACTTTGATTTTGCTCCAAAAATTAAATTTAATATTCTTTTACCGGAATTTTCAAACTAGCTTTGGTAATAGTTATTTTATAAAATTAAGAAGAGTTCTATACATATTCTAAAACTAAAGAGGAGATTTGTGTATATTTTATGATTAAAGGAAAAGTCTGTATAATTTCAATTAAATCCAAGGAAAGTTTGTGTATTTTATAGAAAAAAAATGATAATAATTTGCAGATCTTCATCTACAATTTTTAGTATGACTAACATTTGTAAACTTATACAATTACATTATGACATAAAAATGAAGAATTATTCTTTTAAATGACAAATTATTAAAGTTTGAAGGAAATGAATTAATTAAAATTGAAAATATACATGACTAAAATTATAATTATAATTTTCCTAATAATTTTCATAACCGAAATTTCACTTTCTTCATTTTTATATCATGATATAAATATTCAAATCGATAATTATAGTTGGTAGCAAAAAAGAAAGGAAAAAAAAACAGAAAATTTTAAATTTTAAAATTTATTTTCTTTATTTTTAGGATAAAAAAGGAAAGAAGAGAAATATAGCTTCTCTTATTTTTGCACATCAAATTTTTAAAATTTTATTTTTTCATATTTTCTCTTCTGATTAACTTTTAAAATTTTCTTTCCTTTTTTTTTTATATTTTCCTCTTGACCGATCAAAAGATAAATGTTTGTCATATCGGTTAATTAAAAACAAGATATTTTGCTATTAATAGTATAGAATTAATTACAAATAAAATTATATTCCAAAATATAAATAAAAAGGGTATTAACAAAATTATAAATTGAAGCGTATTATAAAGATTAAAAATTTATTTTAATTAAAATTAATTAAGCATGTTATGAAAAAGACAAGTCAATCGTGGACGATCGCAGGCCATTCAGACCATGCACATGTAAGTCATGTCATTACTTATTCAAGTATTTGCTGGGATGAGTGTACATTTGTATTATATGTTGTTTGGGCATGCGGAAACATGCATGTGCAATCACTCGTATGTGCATTAATGGATCTTGGATCTTATATATGGACAAAATTTTCCAAATAAATGGATATAAATAATTTTTTAAAAAATAATTCTGCTACTTATTCTATTACTCAAAAGATAAAACATAAGTAAAATTTCTTAAGTATTTATTATAAAATTTTCTAATAAGATTATAATATGTATATTAATTATCTTATTTAAAGAAAATAATGAACATATTGATAGCTATTATCATTTTAAATAATAATTATTAATAGTAATGAAATAGAATAATTATATTCATGTCATAATATAATTGGAGAATTTTATGACAAATAATTAATGAACTTTATTTAAGTTTTGTCCTTACTTAAATTTTTAACCCAATTTATATAATTTGAACATTTTTTAATACGATCATTATATTTATTTGAATTTTTTTAATTCAAATTCTTAACTTTTTCCATTAGGAAAGTATCTATGTAAACAACTTTATTGATGAAGCTGCTCCCCACACAAATAAGCCACTTTACCTCCCTCCGGCACAAAAGCGAGTGATTGCGAGCTCTCTCCAGATTATTTTTGGTATTATCATAATGACTGGAGGGCAATTTTGTCTCTAACGACTCCGCCTCTAAATACGAAGACCAAATTGCCTTCGAAACTGGCTCATTTCCAATAGCAAAATGGAGAGCATAGGTTACTCCGATGGAGCTCCAAATAAAAAGCTAACCAGAATTGAGATAGCATCTAATTCGGAGCCGCAGAAGATTCGACTGGAACTCCCATCAATCCTTGCCAGAAAGAGGCAGAGCATTCTAAACACCTCATACACAATATCCCACTGCATTCTACAAGACGTGCCTTAATGTCCAACAAGTACAACTGGTATAGTAAGAATCGATGTGTACGATAATCGCCTATTTGGCGGCAGAGAGCACTATGTATAGTTTGCATTTCTTGTCACATTATGACACCTCCTACGCTTCAACGAAAGAGGCTAAATGCTTGTGAATTGCCAAATACATACTGGAGGATACCAACATCAAATCGGGTACAAGGTTCGGCAAACTCAGAGGCCACCTCAAATTCGCAACCTCAGAGTTCCTAGACCTTCACAACCTCAAACCACCAAATAATTGATAAAATTAAAACAATTTACAGACTAGCACATTGACGTATAGCACTATAGCCCAAACAACAGCGCAACTAGTAATCAAGAATGGGCATCAAATGGTTAGAATCGGTCACGAGTAGTTTTTTACCTGCTCATCACCAATTGATAAGAACTTAACTATAGCCTAAAACCTAAGTTTTGTTTTTAAATTTTCAACTCAGTTTATATAATTTAATTTTTTTATATGATCATTATGTTTTTTTTTTATTTTTAATTAAAACTTTTCCATTAGCAAAGTATATATGTGAATAACTTAATTAATGAACTTCACAATTAGTAAAATGAGAGGCACATGACTTACCATTTTTCTTAGAGAAACAATTTTATAAGTTACTGTTATAATTTTATTGAACAATGAGAAGCACTACTTAGATCCATAAAAAATGTTTTGAAATTTCACATCAACAAACGTTCAATTGCAACAACAAAGTGCCATCTATGTATATACGTTGATTCCTAATTGGGATTTATGAAAAAAAACGACAGAAAGCATTTGCTTGGAATAAAAAATGAGTTTAAAAGCTTAATTTTAGGAGCAAAGTTTCAATTAGAATTTCAACTAAAATACCTGAGAAGTTGTAAAGCTCTACTTATTTGACGGAAAATGTCTTCTTTGTATAATAATTATAAAATATTAAGGGAGTAAAAACTATTCTATTTGTTCAATATTAAATATAGATATTACAGTAAAAAATAACATCATTTACTTTACAAAGGAAACAATTTTCCCCTACATAATGACAATAAGTATACATGTGATAAAATAATTTGTTGATGGAAATTCTTATTATAATTAATTGATCAAATTGCATCATTAGGCATAAAATTGTACACCAATAAATCATCAAAATAAAATAGGATAGATTGTAATTGCCTAGATTTTTCAAATGATTCATATCAATATAAATCATGTTCTCATGAGCTGTATGAATCATAAACTCTCACATTCTATATGAATCACGATCTCATGGTCTCAGGTCATGAGCTTAGGTCTCTTGAATGTAGGATCATTTTTCTTAAGGAATTTTAGTCATTTCAAAATTAAGGGATAGTATGCTCTACATATTGTATGGAATAATGTATAGCAAACTTAGGATTCCAAGAGTAGTGAATCTATTATAATTAAAGTGTATGAATTGGGTTGTAATCCCACCTATAATTGGAACAACCCAATGAGCCATATTAGGCCTAACTACTATCAAACCAACCTAACCTTATATCACCTAGTAGGCTCTTTTAACACTTGAGCATTTTAAAGTTTGAATTTTTAGGTTTATTATGGAATTAAAAACTAATGATCTCCCACTTAGATCACATAGTTAAAAAATCATGGTCACTTTAAAAAATACTGAAGTGAATTATGGAACTATTATACCTATAAGCATAAATTGATATCATAAACATCTAATAAAGCAAAACACCATATTTGATAGCGATATTGATGTCATATGCATTGCAGATTTACACCTTCTTAACCAAAGAGAATTAATATCCAATAAGAGATATTAACTTAAAATGTGCATAATAAGGTTTACATAATGATAAATATGATTATATGTAAATCTTTACACAATGGTCATAACATTTACCCAAGATGCCAAATAAGAATCAATATTCTCAAAAAAGTAGTAAAATAGGGTCTAGATATCTTAATCAATATGTCATAACCAAAAACTGTGCACATATAACAATGTATGACAAAAATATGAATGTTTCATTATAAATATTTCATTGATATTCATCTTGAGATAAACAATAACTTTATTATAATTACATCAAAATATTCCTATTAATAGCTAGGTTAAGAATTAACAAACATGGTAGAAAAAAAAATTTTTTGGAAACCTACAATGGATTTTTGTGAAAAAGATCACAAACTAGTGGTTAAAGTTATACCTTTATAGTGTGAAATTACATTAATTGCAAAAATTTCTGAATCAATCAATCAATCAATCCTATTGTGTTTAAAAGTGTTGGGTTTCATATATATCATATAACACAATAGAAAAATAGATTTTCAAAATTATGTAAAACCTTCTAAGAATCAATGCATAGAGCTATAGAACACAGAGACATAGATTAAGAACTATGTTTATAGGATTACCTCTTGAAGTGTAGATCATAAATCATAAGCACAATCAAACAATGATGCCTCTATGGTATCTACACAAAGTAAATGACAACTTTTCTACCTCCTGAATTTGTTAAGAGACATTTCTCTCATATAGGACTAGGGTTTTGGTGCAATTTTCTAGTGGCAATTTTGTATCATACTCAAAGTGACGCCTATATTCCCTTTTTATAAAACTAAAGCATACCACTTTTCTAGTCTTACTACAAAACCGCCTACACTCCTTTTAATTTTTATTTAATCACAGAAACCTCATCCCTATTGTAGTGAAAATGACGAGAGATAGGCCTTATCTGTTAATTATCTAATATTATTTTAATATTAATAACTAAATATATTAGATAATAATATTATCATATAATATAATTTTCTAATATTAAATGGTATAATTATCCGATATTACTTCAATATCAAATAATATCACATGATATACTATATATTACATGAATAATATATATTATTATTTTGCTAATATATATATGCACTAAATAACAAGCTTAATTAATAAGATTTTAGCGTAACTAAAGCTTAATCAATTATTATTTCATCCTTATTCCTTTTGTATGACCTTGTAAGTTCTTACTATATTAATAATAATGATATCCACCTAATGTGTGAATAATGCTTTGCAATATAATCCTTCTTATAGCAAAATTTAAATCGAATTAAAGGCATGAAGTGTATCATCCTTTTCAATGTTCAATCCATATTTCTTAATACTAAGTAAACTAACTTAAATAAATAATTAATATCATATATTGATTCATTTAAGCACGACCATGTATTTCTTAGTCTCACTTAATTAAGGGGTCCAAGGATATCACTCCTTCTATATAAGAGAAATAAAATCTCATTTACATCATTTATATCCTTCTGCATGATTCGTGACATACCAAAACCATGCCCTACACATCATCCCGATTAAAGGCGACACAAGACAATATCAAAGTATGTAACTCCTTATGTAAGTAACCGTTGTGACTTCTAGTCAAAGAACTACTTGCACTATGATCACATAGGAATAACTAATGACATTTATTAATCTATGTAGTATTTTCATAACAAGTTAGTCCAGTACATTTATTCACTAATAATGTACTCATGTATTGACTTAATACACATATCTATGATTCACAATTATCAGTCACCATATATACTAATCTTGATGTAATATTTCTATTCCTTTCGTAATAATACTCAACCAAGGATATTTTAGGAATAGTAAAATTATTCTAGGGATAATAATTATATTAAATTATAAATTATGCAAAAATAAAATAAAATATAATCATTGCATTACCTAAAATAAAGCATAATATATTATATATTATTACAATCATCTTATGATTGACTCTTAGGACACATACTTAATAAAAAGTAGGTACAATATTGCTTTTACTTCTAACGAATACCTAAATGAATAAATTATCTAGCAAATCATAAATGCATGAACTATATGACAAATATAAACCTAGTCTAAACAAATTATGTGTTTATGGTATCTTTATGAATAGTTAGAAAATCTAATCAAAATTAGATGAAATTACTCATCTCTTAACACAATGTTAGTTGTGAGTTTTTTTTTTTTAGTTTTTGCTACTTTTAACCTCACTCAACCTTAGCCACTTCTTATCAAATAAGAAAAGTTAGGTTTTGTAATCTCAATTTTATTTCTATGGTTTTTAACCAAAAGTAACTTAAAAGAGAATATTTACTAGCTTTTAATTATTAACTAAGTCCAAAAATAATTTTGGTCAATAATTTTCTCATATCTAGTATTACCTTAATAAAGTCCAATCATATTGTACTATTACCTTAATGAAGCTCAATCATGTTGGGCTTGTCCTAATTAGGAGTTATAGTCTAACAAGGAGATCTTAATTATAGTATAATAACTTCAATTTTTGATTTACTCTTTGCGTGTAACCTTATAGTTTTCTATTACTTTACCAGTGATCCTGAAATCTTATTTTAGTATCATAAATATTGAGTAGTATCTAACAATACATCATTGCTACCCAAGTAGTGAAAATGTCAATGATTTGATATAACTTTTTTTGTAATTAATGTTTTATGTAATTTAGTGCTTTTTATCTCAAATATCTAAATCAAACTTAAAGCATGGAATGTTACACTTTTTATAGTTCAATCTATATATTTCTTGATTTCTAAGTAGACTAACTCATTACAAATGGAATTAATACCACATATCAATTCATTTAAGCATGATTATACATTTCATAGTCTTACTTAATCAAGGGGCCTACAAATATCACTTCTCCTTTATAGGAAGGATAAAATCTCATATAAGTTACTTATATCTTTCCACATGATTCATGGTGTACCTAATAATTGACTTTAAAGCCAACCCTATTACAGACAACATTAGATAGCATCAAAGTATGTGATTCCTTATGTAAGCAATTGTAGTGATTTTAAATTAAAGGACCAAGTACACCATTGTCACTATAAGAAGTGCTTGTGACACTTAAATAACAATCCATGTAGCATTCTTATGTTGGGGCTATCCAGTACATTCATTCTCTAATATGCACTTATGTGTTGATTTCATATCTCATACCTATGACTAATAAGATTTGGTCATTAGCTAATATATATACTAGTTTTAATGTATTATTGCTATCCTAATTAATAATAATAATCAACTATATATATATATTTTAAGAACATTGTTAACTATTCTAAGAATAGAATATCATGTTCATTTATATCACATATGAAATAAATATAATAAATAAAAATGCCTTTATTTAGAAATAAAATATAATATAATATATGCTAATACAATTATCCTATAATTGGCTTCTAGAGTATATACCAACACTAACCCAAAATATCAAAAGACTTAAACAAACTCATATTAATTACATGATCATGATACATTCCATCTACTAAGCCTTTAATTAGTGGATTCAAGAGTATGTGATATGTCAAAATATGCTCAATACAAGTAGTATGCTCATGTATCTTCTTTCTCACAAACTAATACTTCACATTAAAATGTTTTATACAGGTATCATTTTTTTTTTGCTAAAAGAAGTTTATAACATAGCTTCACATGACTTTATAACATATGATATACTTTGCATCTAAATAGAGGCTATTATAAAAGATTGCTTAACACCTTTACATGACATAGCTCCTTTTTCCATAATAAAGATGTATTTAAGCATTCATTTAACATCATCTAGATGACCAACAAAATTTAAGTCTAAGTAGTATGTAACCATGAGATCTCCTGATCTTTTATAAGTTAACATCTAATCTTTTGTATTTTGTAAATACTTTTTTGTACACTAACTAAGATAATTTAGGTACCTCCTTAGTACACCAACAACATAAACTATATCAGAATTGGCACATACTTAAGCTTACATTAAGCTACTTATGACCAATGCGTATGAGATTTTTTTCTCTCTCTCATCATTATTTTAAAGACATTAAACCTTTTAAAAAACTTTTCCCTTTTGAATAGATGTAAAAACTTGAAAGCAAATGGATATATTGAACTTTTTTAGTACTTTTTCATTATACAATTACTGGGAAAAACCAAGCATGCCCTGGCATCTATCATGATTGGTCTCTATGTCTAATATATATGATACTTCCTAAAGATCCTTCATATTAAATTATTTTAACAACATTTACTTTATCATAATTAATAGGTTCATATAATTGTTTGCAAGGAGAATGTCATAAAAAATAGTACCAATATAACAAAATTGGGTACATTTTACACTTATCATCATATAAATGCATCAATCTATATCATTCTCTTAAACCTAAGAGAAGTCACTACCTTATCAAATTTGAGGTACCAATGCCTAAATGCTTGCTTTAGATTATATATGAATTTCTTTACCTTGCACACAAGGTGTTTTTTTTTCCTCTTTCTCTTGGAAATAATCTAATTGTTTCATATATATGGTTTCTGATAGGTCAATATTTAAGAAAGCTATGTTGATATCCATCTAATCTAGCTCTAAGTTAAAATAAGCTACCATTACTGTGAAAACTTAAAAAAAAAAGTCCTTAGTTGAAATTAACTAAAAAGTTTCTTTATAGTTTATTCTAATACCAACACTTTTAATGTAGCCTTTATCTACAAGTCTGGTCTTATACTTCTTTATCTGACCTTAAGCCTTTCTCTTGATATTAAAAATCTAATTAACTTATAAACTACAAGCAATTCAACTAAATCTTACACTTTATTCTTGTGCATAAAGACTTCTTCATGCTTTATAACGCTGATCTAATTAGAAGAAGTAGAACTAGAGTTAGAAATAACCTATGAAAATAAGGCTAAATCAATGTCATTATTAATGTCATACTTATACTTTTACGAACAAAATAAATAATTATAAAAAATTACAAATTTATAAGCTTAGTGAGATCCCTTTAAGGGAATCATTTTAAATATTTTATCCATTTTTGCATCTTCTACCTTTGGTTACATTAAATTATTTTATGGGACTATATAAAATTACCCACCCAATGCTCATATTAATGGAATGATAAAATTTTCTTTTGTGAAATTGACGATAAGTGGCACTTGACTCTTATTATCCAACTTAACCTTAAAATAGATGGCTTAGTCTAATTTTATAACTTTAGTTAAATGAGTTGGAGAATAAAATTTATTACCTCTTAAGTCACTACAATGCCTAATAAAATATCTAGTGATGGTATTTAAATCAAGCTTCTTAGTGGATGGAATGTATGCTTTCATTTCAACCTTATAACACTAAATGTGAAAATGCCTCAAACTAGCCCTTTTATTACATAATAACTCATAAGGGGTTTTATATGCTAACTTATTGCAAACTTGATTGAGGAAATACAATAATTTTCAAGGCATCAACCCATAAACATTTTGGCCAAGTTGAATAAGCCAACACGTATCTCATTATATCTATAAACATTTAGTTTCATTATTTATACAATTCCATTTTGTTCCAGTGTCTGAGCTATGGTTTAACCTGCTTCAATTTTACACTCTCATATGTATTTGGCAAAATGACCAGGCCTTTTAGCAATCTCATCATACCTACTATAATGTTCAGCATCTCTATTAAAGTTGACATATTTAATCCTTTCCTTAATTTAAGCATAAATACTACCTTGAATGACTTGAAAGCATCTAATGATTTAGATTTTTCATTGAGTAATTTTGCTCTTCCTAGGATTATTGTTTATAAATGTGATGAAGTATTTGTAGCCATCCATAATATTTAGCAGTTCCCCTCATCCTCATTTAGGATTGTTATTTATAAAGATAATGAAGTATTTGTAGCTATTCATAACATTTAGCATAATAAGTCCACTAATGTTAGTATGGATCAATTCCAAGCATCTTGTTTTATGCTTATGTTTTGGTTCCCTTTGATACAATTAACACATACGCAATCCAAAAAATAAAGATCATAAAAGACTCTTTTTTTACGAGTATTTTCATTTTTTTCTTTATAAATATGCTTTAATTGTCCATGCCATAACATTAAGTATGTTTCATTAATTCTTCCTTTCTTCTTTGTAATAATAGTGTTTATGAAATTGATAAAGTTTAGGTTTAAATCAATCTTAAATTGCGCATCACATAATGAACCAAAACCAATAATAGAAGAATTAGAAATCAAATTCATTTTCCTATTTCTAAAATAACATGAATATTCAACATCATCCAATATAGTTGCAATAATCAAATTCATTTTCATAAAAGGTACATAAATAATATTCTTAAGTTTCAAAATATGGCTAGAAAAAAGGACGCAAAGGAACTACTGTAATACGTTCCATTTATACTATATCTTTATTTCTAAATCAAACTACTAGCTTTCTTTCACTTTACTTCCTTAAACTTATTAATTGCTATAAATAATTTGTTACATGAATAGTTACACCAATATCTAACCATTAAGTATCTAATGGCATATCAACTGTATTTGATTCAAAGCCTATTAAAGTTAGAAGGATAACTTTCTTTTTTTTATTAATCTATTTATTGTAATTAAAATAATACACTTTATTGTGCTTCTATTTTTTTTTACAGAATTTGTAATTTCCTTTAAACTAGGTTTTCTTAGGCTTGTGGTGTTGTTCACTTATTTTACCCTTCTTTTGTTTATAGTTGGCCTTTTCATTCCTATTTCTTTGATGCACTTTTACACCTTGTTTTAAAGTTAAATTATAGAAAATGTAGTTAATAGCATATGCCTTCCTTTTTTGCATGTTTTCTTCACTTGACTAATAATTGAGATCAATTCATTAATAGTTCATTCACCTTTTTGGGTTTTGCAAGATGTCTTCAAAACATCAAGCTACCTTGGTAAAGATTATAGTGCTTCCCAAATCAAATAACTATCACCTAGTTTAATCTTTATACTTTTCAGCTTGTAATAATCATTGACTACCTTAAAAGTGTGCTTTTGGACTCCTTAAATACCATTATATATTATTTTTCAAGTTATAAAAGGAATTGACTTTTCTTAACTATATCAAACTTAACATATTTCTTGGTAACAAAGTTAAGAAAAGCCTTAACATTCTAAAATTTAAGAATACTCTACTTGATGGGTCTTATCCATCATAAACTTCATTACTATAAGGCATTTCTATTTAAGTATGTCCATTTTTCATGTTTAGCCCTCTCTTCAATAGTAAAGTTAGCATTAATTGTGGACGCCACTTCCTTAAGTGCCAAATTAAGTTTATGATCATCAAAAAAAGTTTCAATGAATTAGCATAATACTTATAATTTATTCCATTCAACATTTTGGGAGAAATCAATTACATAAGCATCGAAGCTACAAAAAATTATATGTTAACTCATGTAATACTTTAATCATGCTTTTAATTTTTCTCATTAAACTATGCAATTATACATAGAACTACACTATAAAACATAACATTAATATGGCATTTAAGGCCTTTTAATATAATATAAGAACTAAATATTATATTCTTTAAACCTTACTTCGATAAGGTATTTGAAATTTTAAGAATATAATATTTAATTTTACACTTCTATTTATCACTAACAACTTATATTAATAATACCATAACAACAAGGTATTTATATATTATTAACATAATACTCTTCTTAACCTATGATGTGTCGCACTCACACCAAAATTAATTACTAAACTTACTTTAACACATGCCTAAGGTGACTTTAGGTCAAACCTAAGAGAATAGAAGTCAAACTATAGAGGCAAAAAAGTAAAAACATGTTGGTTTTGAATTGAAATTTAATTTAAATAAATAAGAATAAAATTAAAAATAGAAATAGCAAAATATAAGAGTCTTGTTTAAAGGAAATAACACTTACATTTTTAGATTTATCTTTAACACTAAATAAATTTTACTATGGATTCAATTACCTAATTGAAAATTACTCCTAAACTAGCACTAATTAAGTTCCTAACCTTGATTAATTTAGACAAATGCCAAATTAATCTCTTACTATTGATTTAGTTAAGAACAAGGACTGTGAACCTAATCAATAATAGCATAAAGTATATTGAACAAAATTAAGACCAACTCAATAATTTTACAAGGAGAAATAACTAAATTATCCTTTATTTTTCTTAGGCAACTAATAATTCACTCAAGCATCAAATCACTAAATCCTAATTGCTATTGATTACAATCAATCATAACTAACTTATAATCTATAATTAATTATAATCAGTCATTTAATTATAGACTATAATAGATAATTAACTACTTGATCATATTTAGCAAATTGTCTATGCAGTCATTCATAATAAGAAAAAAAAGAGAAAATCAAACAAAAAATAAGATTAAAAGAAAATTCTTAAAATCAAATCAAATTAAAGTGTTATTATTTTAAATTATCTTGAGATATTAGCCACTCATGGTGGCTTACAAGAAAACTTGGAAATAAGATGAAAGCGATTTAATGCCTAAGTACTACCTTTAGAGATATAGAAACCTATTAAATTTGATCTTTCATTGAGAAAACCTTATTAGGATAAGTTAGGTTATCTCTTAGGGATACAATGAATTAGGTTTTTTTAATTTGGAAACCTATAACCTATTTTAGAAAACTATAAGTTAGTTTACTGTAGTAAATCTTGTATTTAGCGTAAGATTGAGATTTCTTATCAAATAAGTATTTTTAAGCTATAAATATTTCTATTAACTAAAGGATATGTGAGAACCCTCATAAAGGCTTGTGAGGTGTATATAGATGTGATGTGAGTGCCTATGAGGGTTATATGAGAACCCTATAAAGGCTTAGGGTTATGGTTGAAAACTTCACATACATTATCTAGTAATTTTTTATAATCTAATGAATCATTTCTCATCCATGATTTATTCATGTTAAATTATTTGTGTTTTGTATTACTTTGATTAATTTAAGTGCTTGATGCTCATATGTTTAAAAAGGGGATTTTTTTCCCAATAACTGATATTAGAGTGGGTTTGATCCCATCAAAGTAATAATTAGAGATAACAGACCCTAGTTAATATTGCATGATGGATAATGGATGAAGTTAATGGTGATAAAGATGATTTAATTGTATGGAATTGATGATGATGATGATGATGATGTAAAGAGATTATGTTAATTTATGAAAATGGTTATAAGTTTATTATTCCAACAAATTTGAAAGATTCTTGTGAATAAGGAAGTTATGGATGGACTCTAGTGAAGCTTGTGACATTGATTGATATAGAGTTTTTTGATGGGAAGATAATTGCTATTGTTTGAAAAAATTGAAATAATGAAGGACTTTTATGATTGGCATCTCATATTGATCTCATTTGTTAATCGGTGGAGCATAAAGCATGAAGATTGATAAAGATGTAAAATTTGTTGTTAGGAATTCGGATTATTACATATAGCAAAATTTTAAAATTTTGATCCGAATTCTACCTAGAATCCATGTAAAAAAGTATAAATTAATGATTAGGGTTTTTCCTATTAGGCACTCGTGTTTCTACTGATTAAAACTTGAGAGCGAATGAATCAAACGCCGGCTAGAAGGTACAGCGTCTCTACAGTATCCACATGGAGTGAACAATGACCTCTCACCCTCCACGAATCTGCTAGGATGCATTTCTCTCTCTAGGAACTAGGATTTTCATGTTTTCTGAGTGATTTTGGGTTTTATGAAGTCTATGAGCATCTCTCTAATATGCTGCCCTCAAGCCCCTTTTTATAGAACTTAGGTAAGCCACAATCCTAGTCCTACTAGGATAATGCTTCCAAAATCCTAATCACACTTAACAATTCATTTTATCCTTATCCTAGAGATAGTAAGGAGAGATATGACTTATCTATTAATTATCTAACATTAGATAATATTATCTCATAATATAAATATCTTAATATTAGATAATTGCATATAGTTATCAAATATCAAAATAATATTATCTCATAATATATTTATCTAATATCTGATAATATAATTATTTGATATTACTTTAATATCAAATAATATCACATAATATATATATATTACGTGAATTTATTATTCTTAATAATATATATATATGCACGAAAATAAGTCCAATTAATTAGACATTAATATAATTAAAGTCCAATTAATTATTATCTTATTTCTACTCCTTTTGTGTGATCTTGTAAGTTCTTACTATGTTAACAACGACTCATTATTGAGTCATAGACAGTAAGCTGTATCTAGTAATATATCACTGCCACTTAAGTAGTAAGAATATCTATGATTCAACATCTACCTAATAAATGATTAACATTTTGCATCATAACCTTTTTGTAATAATATCCAAATTGAACTGGAGGCATGAAATGTGTCATCCTTGTCAATGTTCAATTTATATTTCTTGATATTGAGTAGACTTAAAATAAATGATTAATATCACATATTAATTCAATTGAGCATGACCATGCATTTCTAAGTCTCACTCAATCAAGGAGCCTAAGAACATTTCTCTTTTATACAAGAGTAACAAAATTCCATTTACATAACTCACTTCCCTTTGCACGATTTATGACACACCCAATCAATGTCTTACTTGTCATCTTAATTAAAGATGACATAGGACAATATTAAAGTGAGTAATTCCTCATGTAGGGAACTGTAGTGACTTCAGGTCAAAGCTTATTAGAAACTTGACGTTTTACATAGGCCTCGCAACCCCAAATCTTCATAAAAGACAAGTTGGGACGTTTCCCAATCCATATCTCATATAGAGTCTTTTGAACCATTTTAGAAGGAACACGGTTGAACGTAAAAGCAGCTGTCTCCAGAGAATGCCCCCAAAAGGAAATTAGAAGATCTATATGACTCATAATAGATCGTACCATATCTAACAAGGTACAATTCCTCCTTTCTGAAACACCATTCTATTGTGGCGTTCCAGGTGGAGTGAATTGTGATACTATATCACACTCCTTTAGATAGTCATCAAATTCTTGGCTTAAGTATTCTCCACCTCGATCTGATCGAAGTATTTTAATACTTTTACCAAGTTAGTTTTGCACTTCATTCTTGAATTCCTTGAACTTTTCAAAGGATTCTGATTTGTGTTTCATAAGATACACATATCCATATCTACTGAAATCATCATTAAATGTAATGAAGTACTGGAAACCTCCTCTAGCAGGTGAACTAATAGGCCTACATACATCAGTATGTATGAGACTTAATAGATTATTAGCCCTTTCACTGTGTCTAGTGAATGACTTACTTGTCATCTTGATTAAAGATGACATAGGACAATATTAAAGTGAGTAATTCCTCATGTAGGGAACCGTAGTGACTTCAGGTTAAAGGTTTAAGTGTATTTGTGATCATATGAGAATAGATTATGACATGTCTATCCATGCAATATTCTAATAGTGGGTCAGTCCAGTACATTGTTCACTAACAATGTACTCATGTATTGACTTGATATCATATATCCATGATTCGTAATCATCAATCACTATATATGCTAGTCTCGATGTATTATTACTATCCTTTTTGTAATAATACTTAACTAGGGGTATTTTAGAAATATCGAAGCTATTCCAAGGATAATTATTATATTAAGTTATAAATTATACATAATAATAATAAAATTATAAAAATAAAATATAATAATTAAATTATCTAAAATAAAATATAATACATTATGTATAACTTCAATCATCTATATGATTAGTTCTAGGACACACACTAACATTTGTGTCAAGACGGAGATTGTTGAGTTTAATCCAAATTCTAATTATTATTAATTATTGATTGTTTCTTCTTGAGAGTTATCTTCATATTTAAGTTAGGTATTTATATAAGAGTAAGATTGAGATTCCTCATCAAACAAGTATTTTTATGTTATAAATATTTGTATTGACTAAAGATTAGAGGTATAAAAAAGACATGATGTGAGTGCCTATGGGAAATAAGCGAGAACCCTTAGAGATATATGAAAGATATAGAGATAGTGACTAAAAAGTTATGGAATTATGGTCATGTACATTATCTTGTAATCTTTGATAATATAGTAAATTTTTCTCATTTGTGGTTTTCCTTTATAGTTTAGGGTTTTTCCATATAAAATTGTTTATGTTTTTGCACTACTTTAATTGGTTTAATTGTATAATACTTATATGTTTGAAAATGGGATATTTTTACTAATAAAAATAATATAAAAAATATTTTAAATATTAATCCAATTAATATTTTATTATTTTTGTTAACAAAAATTTTATACAATTAGGCTTATGATAGGCGTGCTTACAATGACATTAAATTTCTATAGTATAACATGAGTTAAGTGATTCATACAAAATTTCTTATTATGCCCTTAAACAATCTAAAAATTAATTCACTAACAAAAATATATCCAAAAAATCTAACAAAATTTATATATTATGGCTTAAATTGTAGAAATTACATTTCAAATAAAAATTTAAATAGAATGGGAAAAATTAAAAAAAATATCTTTAATTCTAAAAAAATTAAAAAAGAATGTCTATAGTTATGAACTTAAAGAGTGAAGCTCAATGTTATAATTTACACTATGCTAAAGGTTGGTAGATTGTTGTGCAACTTGCATATGCTACTTATGCACTTCTGTTTTATGCCCAACACACTATTCATTATCTTTCTAACACAACTAAGTCTACAACTAGGTTAATGATCTGCAAGATTTTATGTATATTATTTATTCCTATTCTACACCTTTTAGTTTGTTATATATGCTTAATTTTATAGAATTGGCTTTATTATGTAATTTAAGGTTAATTTTCCAATGATTTAAAATTATTTGGTTAATGTTAGATTTTTATACTATTTCAAATTTTTAGCTATATCTTCAGTTTTAGATATCAGATTTTCTTGATCTTTATATCGTTGAAACATTTAAAGGAAGCTTTACAAATTTCATATTTGATTAAAACCTAATTCATATGTTTGAGAGGTCTAATTTAGCTAAGAATTAAAGCTTTATTTTTATCGAAGCAGAGCTAATTTTGATTTTTAGGCTATATCTAGAGTTCTAAAGATCCAATCAAGATGAAACTAGTGTTTAAAGCTTCCTAAGACTAGCTTTATAACTTTCATATTTTGAGTTTAGTAAAATTATATAGTTTTGGTAATCTTATATTAGGCAGAAATCAAACTTACGAGATTTTACTATAATAACTTTTACAATACATTATATTGAAAATTATGTTCTGGGCTAATAAAATTATCAAGGCCTTATTCTTTGTGACTCTAAGAGGTATGTAATTCAGGTCAAATTAGATATAGGGTTGTATCTCCTAGGCTTCTATATGATTTAGTAAAAATACTAAATAGTTTTTCTCTTTTTTTAAAGTATCTTTTTCTTTAATCATAGAATGCTAAATTTTTCGTTAATTCAAGAATTTTTTTTAGACTCATCTCTATTTAAATTATGAGATCCTAAGATATAATGTTAATTTCTTCTAATTAATTTTTATTTTTCCCTAGTTTTTTGTGCTAATTACTTAGAATTACACAAGTTAAATGTTGATTTGGTATAATTTGTGTTCAACCTTGTTACTTTTGATTTTTATCTATTTTTATGTTGAATTATGGTTAGTTAGTCACTATTTTTTATGTAGGAAAAGGTTTTTGACTTAATCCTTTAATTTAACTGAACTTTATTTTCAAATCAATTTTGATCTAGTTTATTAATTATAATAGTTATTTAATTCTGCTAATATTAATTAATTAAATTCTAAATGGTTATCTAGTATAAGATCCATGAATTATTGTAAAGATCCTAGATAATTCAAGGTTCAAAAATTCAATTAAGATTGTCAGATATATTTAATTTATGATTAATTAACACAAGAACTTTCAAATCCTTATATTAATTATTTTGCTATATTAATTTTCCATCTTTTTATTTTATTTCTGAATTCTTTTTTGTTTAATGCATTTTATTTAATTTCAAATCAAAATACCTTCAAGTTCATTCTATTTTTATCAATTGCATCTTGTCTTGTTACATTTTGTTTGCATTCAATCAATTTCATTTTATATTTTGCACACCATTCTGTATAATTACATTTTATTCTATTTGAATTATGTTTGCATTCTATTGATGAGTGAATCATAGTGAAAAGATAATATCAAGTGGATCTCTAGGAGTTCAACCTAGTTGTTATCCTAGATTGCAAAATTTTTATTAACTAATAACATCTAATTTTGATCATGTTATGATGTAAACATCAAAATATTAGCACTATTGTCGAGCATCCCCTTGAATTCATCCTTTCTTATCAATTACTAATTATAATTTGCACAATCATTTAAGTATTCTACTCAATTTTGCATCTATTAGTGTTTCCTTGCATTTTAGGATTTCTATCATTTTTCTATATTTTAGCGCATTCTTATAATAGTGTATGTACTTGCCAAAGCTACTTTAGATAACATACTTGTTGACTTTCCTAAGATTTTTGAGTTTGTAGATTGTATTAATAGCCATGAGTACATTTACTGTGATAGTGATACAAAGTGTCCAATATGTGCTGAGATTTCTGCATTTATAAGTAATGAAAATGTCATTGTTTCAAAATGTGCAGAAAATGATGATCATGCAGAAATTCAAATTCCAAAAATGGTTTCTACCACTAATTTAGTATATTTTGTTTATTCATTAGAGGAGAAACAATGCTTTCTTACTAATCATTCTAGCCATTTTATTAATCATATTGAATTTATTATACAAGATAATTTTAAACTTTTAAGAAAAAATGATTTCAAAATAACACTTGGAGAAATTGTGCTAGATGATCCTAATTTTCAAAGGATCTCTTTGATGGATGATATAGAGCTAGCAATTTGGAAGCAATTGAGGTAATCAATCATCATATGGATATAGGTTGAAGAAGTTAAAGCTATGCCTAGCTAAAGACATTAAACAAAGGCAGTTTTTAGGAGGTAATCTATGCTTTTTAAGATTTGCTTTCTTTTTTCCTTTTATTTTATTTTCTTTGTCCTTTATCTTTCTTAATGTTGATATGTTTTACATTAAGGGCAATGTAAAATTTAAGCATAAGAAGAGACTTCTAGGATTTATTTTGTATTTTGTGTCTTCCTTTAATAGTTTTCAAGTAAAAAAAATAGAAAAATTAAAAATTATAAAAATATAAAAAAGTGTGTTTTTCACTTGATTTTAAGTTTTTTAAGTTATTTTAGTTACTTTCTATTAATAGCAAATTTGAACTTTTCATGAGTAGGATTCAATTGAAATTAGATAGGATTTATAATATAATTAAATGAATGATTTTGCTTTTTAAAATTAATTAATATAGTAATGAATTTTGAATTAATAGATTGAATCTTGGTAGCATGACTTTGTTAGGGTTCGAATCAACATACGCAGCAAAATTTTAAAATTTTAATCCAAAACCTGCTTAGGATCCATGCAAAAGTCATAAACTAATATTAGGGTTTTACCTTATTTGTATTCGTGTTCTTTCTGAACGAATCCTTGAGAAACTAAGATGAATCAAATGCCGGTCAAAAGGTACAGTGTATCTACGGTATCCACACGGAGTGAACAATGACTTCTCCCCTCTACGAAGCTGCTAGGATTCGTTTCTCTCACTAAGATTGGGTTTGGATGTTTTCTAGAGTGATTTAGGGTTTGATTGAAGCTAATATATGTTCTGTAATGTGCTGCGTTCAAGTCCTTTCCTAGAACTAAGGCATATCACTATCCTAGTCCTACTAGGATAATACTTCAAAAATTCTAATCACACTAAATAACTATCACCTTATCCTTATCCTAGAAAGAGTGAAGAGAGAGAGGACTTATCTATTAATTATCTAATATTAGATAATAATAATATTATCTCATAATATCATTATCTAATATTAAATTAACATATAATTATCTTATATTTGATGATAATAATATTATCTCATAATATAATTATCTAATATCTAATAACGTAATTATCTGATATTACTTTAATATAATATAATATAATATATATATATATATATTACGTGAATAAATATATATTATCTTAATAATATATATATATGCACGAAAATAAGTTCAATTAATTGAATTTTAGTCTAACTAAAATTTAATTAATTATTGTCTCATTCCTATTCTTTTTGTGTGACCATGTAGGTTCTTACTATGTTAATAATAACTTATTTTAGGCCATAGAGAGTGAGCGGTATCTAACAATACATCACTACCACTCAAGTAGTAAGAATGTCTATAATTCGACATCTACCTAATATATGATCAACATTTTGCACTATAATCCCTTTTGTAACAATATCCAAATCAAACTGGAGGCATAGAGTGTGTCATCCTCATTAATGTTTAATTTATATTTCTTGATAATGAGTAGACTTAAAATAAATGATTAATATCACATATTGATCTAATTGAGCATGGCCATGCATTTCTAAGTCTCACTCAATCAAAAAGTCCAAGGATATTTCTCTTTTATACAAGAATAACAAAATCCCATCTGCATCACTTACTTCCCTCTGCATGATTTGTGACACACCCAATCAATGTCCTACTCGTCATCTCGATTAAAGGTGACATAGGACGACATCAAAGTGAGTAACTCTTCATGTAGGGAACTGTAGTAACTTCAAGTTAAAGGACTATGCACATTTGTGATCATATGAGAATAACTAATGACACGTTTATCCATACAGTATTTTCACAGTGGGTCAATCCAATACATTATTCACTAACAATGTACTCATGTATTGATTTGATATCATATATTCATGATTCATAATCATCAATCACTATACATGCTAGTCTTGATGTATTATTATTATCATTTTCGTAATAATACTTGACTATAGGCATTTTAGGAATAGCAAAGCTATTTCAAGGATAATTATTATATTTAAGTTATAATTTGCACAAAATAAAATAAAATAAAATAAAATAAAATATAATAATTATATTGCCAAAATGAAATGTAATACATTATATAATATTACAATCATTTTTATGATTAGCTCTTAGGACACACACCAACAGACCTTCCTTGTAAGACTTCTAGCTTTATTGAAAATTGATGTTACTTTCTTTCTTTTTTTATGTAATGTCCTTCTATGATTTTTATTTCTTTAAAATTTTCTTTGATTCTTTTTATGATTACCTTTGCACATGCATATATAAAAATGATAAAACATTTTTTTTAAGATAGAGCTAAATAACTAATATTAAATTTTTATCTTTGTTGAGCCCCTCTAAGCTTAATTGACTTTTCTTTGTTAATTAGCCTATGAATATTTCTTTTTCTAATGAAAAATAAGTATCTTTACCTACCTTTAGGAATTAGTATGATATTTGAATTTTTTAAGCCACTCTTCAATAAGTGGAAGTTGTCTATATGTTGTCAAAATTTATTAGCTTCAAGTTTAAAAATGGGTTAAAAAAAAAGGAAAGAAACAAAAGAAAAAGAGAGAGAGTCAACAAAAAAAAGTGAAAATGTGAAAAAAAAGGAAAAAAATAAAAAAAGGAATTAGGAAAGAAAGAAAAAAGAAATAAATAAATGAGTGTTTAAATTTAAAGTTAGGTTGTTGTATTGAGTTATAATTATTCATTATTAGCTTATATATTTTTGCTTTAAGTGCTTTATTAATTTCATTAGTTTCTACCTTTTCATATCTTAATTTTTTTCCCTTTCCTTTTCCTTAGCCACATTATAACCTTGAATAAATCCTTTTAATTTGTATTATACATGTGATTTAATTAGTGAAGATTAGATAATTAGAAAGCTTATAGTAGAGCAATTTCATGGAATGAATTTGAGTGAAACGCTTATCTTAAACATTTGAGAGTTAGAAAGTGAATTTTGTGAGAATCTACTATGTTGATATACACTTTTTGAATGAGTTGCTATATTCGTTAGTTTCAAGTTTGTCAAAATTTTTGTTTATGATATGTTATGTCTTTTAATGGCTTTAATTAGTTCTTGCTTTTGGATTTGTAATTTTGAAGTTTTTGAAAAGTAAGTAATTTATTTTTAGTTTTGAGTAAAGTTATATCTTACTTGAAGTTGTGCAAGAGTTAAGTGTAAGGGAATTTGATGTGCAAAATTTTATTTATATTATTTCTTCCTATTTTATGCCTCTTTATATGTTACATATACTTAATTTTATAGAATTGGCCTTGTTATATAATTTGAGGTTAATTTTCCAATGATTTGAAATTACTTAGTTAATACTAGATTTTTATACTATTTCAAGTTTTTAGCTATATCTTGAGTTTTATATATTTAATTTAGCTAATCTTTATATTGTTAAAATTTTAAAGGAAGCTTTATGACTTTTATGTTTTCATCAAAGCCTAATTCAAATATTTAGAAAGTCTAATTTAGCCAAGTATTTAAAGCCTTATTTTTATCTTAATTAAGCCAATTTCAGTTCTTGGGTCATATATGGAGCTCCAAAGGTTCAATTAAAGTGAAACTAACACTCAAAGCTTTCTAAGATATGGCTCTACAATTTCATATTTTAAGTTTAATGAAAATATGTAGTTTCAGTCGTCTTATATTAGGTAGAAGTCAAACCTATGAGATTTCATTATAGTAACTCTTATGGTGTATTATTTTGTAAATTAGGTTCTGGACTTCTAAAATTATTAAGGCCCTATTTTTTGTAACCCTAGGAGGCATATGATTCAATTTCATTATGTTTTAGAAGATAGAAAATTAGATATAAGGTTGTACTTCCAAAGATAAGAAAACTTCAACACAATTCAACAAAAGCACTAGCTCTTTTCCAAGTATCAGAAGACTAAACTTCTAGTTGATTCAAGAATTTTAAGACTCATCTCTCTTTGGATCATGAGATCTTAAGTTGTAATGTTCACTTCTTCTAATTGATTTTCTTTTTTCCCAATTCTTTGTGTTAATTGCTTGAAATTGCATAAGTTAAATGTTGATTTAGTATAGTTGATGTTCAATCTTGTGACTTCTAATCTTTAGCTATTTTTATGTTGAATTATGGTTGGTTAATCACCATTTTTCATATGAGAATAAAGGGTCACAAAATTAATAGAGGTTTTTAATTTAAAACTTCAATTAAGCTAAATTTTATTTTCAAATTAATTTCAGTCTAGCTTTATGAATTATAATAGTTATTTAATTCTACTAATTTTAATTGATCAAATTCTAGATGATTATTTAATATAGGAATCATGAATTATTGTAGCAGTTTTTAATAATTCAAGGTTAAAAAAATAATTAAAATTATTAAATATATTTAATTTGTGATTAATCAACATAATGGCACTCAAATTTTTGGATTAATTATTTTGTTATATTGATTTTCTATTTTCCATTTTGTTTTTGCATTCTGTTTTGTTTAGTGCATTTTATTTAATTTTGAATCAAAATACCCGTAATTATATTCTATTTCTATTAATTGAATTATATTTGCATTTTCTTTATTGGTAAATCATAGTGAAAGGATAATATTAAATGGATTACTAGGGGTTTAACCTAATTATTATCTTATATTACAAAAATTTTTATCAGCTAGTAATATCTAATTTTAATTGTGTTGTAATACACATATCAATCAGCTAGCCTAATTCTAAGATAGCATTAATTTTGCCCTCCGAATGCATTTTTCAATGTAATTTTTGCTAATTTTTAATCCTAAATATGTTTTCAAACTAATCAATGGAAAAATATCCCAAAATCACACTAAAAATTTGCCATTTGAATTCAAAAAAAAATTTAAAAATTTTATTGCTTTTTCTTAACATTTCAAATGGCAAAAAGCATATTTTTAACATCTTTTAAATGCATTTCATGAAAAATAATCAATACCTATTAAGAATAATAAAAATTGATGAAAAATGGTGTTGAATTCATCTATAAATTTTTTATGAATAATTTTAACATTTTTTTCTCAAAGCATCACTCAAGAACATGCATTTAAAGAATTGGGTTAATAAAAGAATTTATATTAGTAAATATCCAATGTCAAATCAAAATGTGAAGCAATATGAAAAAAATGTTGAATCCCAAGAGATTCCTTAAGAAATGTTTGTAAAACAAAGGTATTGGATTTACAAACACTTGTTTTATGATTATTTCTAGGTTTTAAATACTATTTGATAAAATTTCATGATTTTGGAATGTAGAACAATCCCTATTCTAATTTAGTATTGAAAACCTTTTCAAAAATGAATCCAAAATTTCCCAAAAAACATTTCATCTAAAGTATTGTAAATTCATTTTAAATTTAAATGATACTCTTAACATATACAATATAATAATAAAAACATATACTATCAATTCATAAATAATTTGTACAAAACAAATCATATAGTAATAACTAATCATAAAACTCAAATCCATGTAAGGCTACAAAAAACTTAAGATTATGGCATGTTTGCATTCAAGAATTATATGTAACCAATGCTAAATCATTTATATATCAATCCAATAATCTATTGCACAAATTCCCATACAAATCAGCCATAATTACACAATTTGATAGTTTTAATGCCAAATGATGGAAATCTTTAGTACAATTAATTAATCAAATTATATAATTGGGCATGAAAATTGTACACAAATAGATCAAAATAAAATTGGATTGATTGTAATTACTCAAATTTTCCATATGATCCATATCAAAATAAATCATATTCTTACATAGTGTGAATCATGATCTTACAAGCCCAAGTCCCTTAAATAGAAGATGAATTCACTTATAGGACCTTAGCTATTTTTAGAATTAGGGATAGTATGTATTGCACATTATGTGAGATAATGTATACTAGACTTATGATTCTAAGAGTAGAGACCTTGTTATAAAGTGTATGAATATGATCCAACTCATAACTAAAACTAACCTAATGAAACATATTGGGCCTTAATGCCATCAAACTAACTCAACCCTACATCATTTAATGAACTCTTTTAACCTTTTAACATTTTAAAATATTTCTAAATTATCATGTTTTTTATGGAATAAAAAAATTAACATTCTTTACTTATATATAATCTAATAATATTTTCTAATAAAAAATATCTTCTGACAAAACAAATAGAACATTAACCTTTTATGGATATAAAAAAGAGGTTAAGTATAATTTATAGCTTGTGTATAGCCTTTTGAACTCCTTGTAAATAAGAAGAAGATATGTCATTAAAAAAATAATAGTAATTCTAAATTTTTAATGGATTTGGATCATCTCTATTTTTTTATCAATTTTAGAGAGATAAAACACAATTTTTACTCTAGGATCCACAATTTCAAATAAAAAAAAATTACAATCATTATCTCTCTCCAAAATTCAGTTTATCTATTTATTAGGAAACTGATAAGGATCCAAATGCATTTTTACTAATAATAAGAAACTTTTAGCAAATTTTTTAATAATATAACAATATATAAATGAATGATAATATAAAATCAATTTATAAATAGTAAGAGAGTTTGAATAATCACATGTAAAGTTTGTATTCCTATAAAATTGCACATAAAAATAGTAAAAAATTTATTTTATTTATAAAATAAAAATGTTATCAAGAATATATGCGTATGGAGAAATGTTTTAAAAATCAGACTAGACTAATAGTTTGACCAAACCAATGACTAACCATTCTATTATCTTATTTATGTTGATACAAAGAACTATTTTAGTAGTTAACCAATTTGAATAGGTTATAATAGGAAAAACATTTTAGCTTTCAAAATTGACTCATCAATTTTAACTTTTGTTTTCAAAATTCTTTTTATTTTTTCATGTTAGGCAGCCCAATAAATCTATGCATAAAAAAATAAGAAATTTAAAAAATTAATTAGCTGAAAAATCATTAATTCATGATAAGAAAAATAGTTACTATTACATTTTGCCTATTTTATGTCCCTAGGTGTTGCATGTGTTTAATTTTATTAATTAGACCCTATTTTATAATTTGTGATTAATTTTACAATATTTTAAATTTATTTGATAAATATTGGATTTTGATATTATTTTTGTTTTTTAATCATATCTTAACCTTTGGACATCAGATTAAGGCAAACTTTATATCATTAGAAAGCTTGAAAAGAAATTTATAACTTTTATATTTTGATCCAAGTCTAATTTAGTCATTTTGGAGGTCATATATAGCTAAGAATATAAAGTTGTATCTTTGTCCCAACTTAGCTCGCCTCTATTTTTGGGCTATATCTAGAGTTATAGTAGTCTGATTAACCTAAAACTAGCACCTAAATTCTCATAAGACATAGGTCTACAAGTTTTATGTTTATGATTTATCCAAATTATATTAATTTCATGGTAAAAAAACTAGTTGGAAGTTAGACCTATAGGAATTCACTTATGTAATTGTTGGATTTAATCTCTTTCTTCTTCTTGTCTTCTATTTTGTTCTTCATCAATAAAAGCTTAAATTCAAAGTTAATTCAAGAAGTTTAAGGCTCTCCTCTTAAGGATTATGATATCATAAATTGTAATATTAACTTTCTTTAATTAATTTTCCTTTTTTCTTATTTAGAGGTTTCTAGTTTAATTTCTCAATTCAACCAAATTCTATCATTAAATCAGTTTCAATCTAACGTAAGGGTTATAATGGTTACTTAATTAGCTAATCTTAACTAATGAAATTCTAGACAATCATCTAGCATAGGATTCATGGATTATTGTAATAGTTTTAGGCAATCCAAGGTTTAAGAATCAATTAGAAAAGTCAAATCCTAATCAATCCATGATTAATCCAAATTAGAGCTTTCAATTCCTTGAATTGGCTATTTTGCTACATTGGTTTTTCTTAGTTTCTAGTACTCTGCATTTTTTTTGTTTAATTCATTCAATTCAATTTGAATTCAAACCCTTCCCTAATTCTAATTCTATCCTACAAATTCCATATTATCATATTTTGCATTCTAATATATCATTCTGTTATCGTATCCTATTTTTAGTGCATTTGCATTCTATTTGCACTAGTTCCTTGCATTTTCAATGCATAAATAATTCAACAATTGTATAAATATTATTAGAAATTCATAGTAAAAGATAATATCAAGAGATCACTAAAGGTACGGCCTAGTTGTGCCATTTTTCTATATTATTTCTTCAATAGATCAATTTTAACTAATTTTGGTACATTGCGATGTGTATATCAATTTACTTCATTTTTTATATTTTATTTATTTTTGTGAATTATAAACTCGTTTATGAATTGTAAAATAGTTATGATTTAGTTTCTAATAAATTTATATAAAAAAATTTTATCTCTTACATGATGTAATCTGATCATTATTTTAACAAATTGAACCAATTAAATCATGATTTAATAAATTTCTACTTTGTTGTCCAATCCTAATTGAAAACATTATTTTGGAGGCTTTTATCATGCAACACACTTGAATGCACCATGATTCATAGCACACTGATCCCTAGTAGTTGGTTAACATGCGGTCCAAATTACTCCTTTTAAATAAGTCATAACATTATTTCTTATTTTTAATAAAAAAATTTAAGAAGGTGTTTCATGTGAGAGAGAAAAAGTATTGGTCTCTTTTACCATTAACAAAGCCCACCTCTTGGATTTTTTCTCTGACTTTAGCATGATGACCAATAATAAGTGACAATCTATCTTTGATTAATTGATAAGCCTTTTGAAGCATATGCCATATTTGATTTGAGCTTTTTTAGGTTTTAGATCAATATACATAGCAAAAAAATTTTAAATTTTTAAAGCTTGTCAATGGATCCATGCAAAAGAAACATAAACTAGCATTAAGATTTATACCTTTGTAGAGTAAATCAAACTTGCTGCAAAAGAGTTCAATCTAAATCGATCTTGTTTTGTTTGAATTCATGCATGTAGGTAAAGTGTTAATTCTACTTCTAAAGAATATTCAAATGCACAAACCTTTTAATGAATCATGATCACACAAAATTTGCTTAATCATAAACATAGAAACAAATTTCTTTATGAATACATGGTTGTAGGCCTTGGCAACTCACACCCAAGACGAGTGAATTTGGTACTTTTAAAACTTTTCTTATTTTTGAAATCCTTTTTAAAAACCCTTTGATTTTAAGAAGTGATAAGTATAATTTTAATTTAAACAATTTCAAGAAGGCTTTATGAATATATTTGCATTCAAGATATAATAATTTAATGCACTTGTGCAAAGAAACTCATTCAATTATGGATGAAAAACTAATAAGTCAATGCATAGATATATACCTTTTTTACACATTTAATCCTCTATGCATCATCATAAGCATAGAAACACAATTAAACATGTAAGATCAATAAAAACAAAGCAAGTTATCATCAACTCTGCATAGATAAATAATCAAGAAGCCAACACATAGATAAGTTTCTCTTTTAACCATTCAATTATCCAAGTGACAATATAAGCATTAAAACACAATATATCAACAAATAACAACAACAAAATAGAGCACATACAACAAGAAAATTAAAGTATAATATAGAGAAATAAAATGATAGAGTAGAGAGATCAAGTATAAAAATTTATAGTAATTCCTCCCTTTGATATCCTCTCTAATGTGTAAATTTACTCTCCAAACTTTCTAAGCTTGTGTATCAATCCACTATCCCTTCAAATTTCAATTGAAACTTGAAAAAGCCTTATAATTCTCTTACCCTTACTTGAGCAAATTTTCCTTTTACAAGAGATACCTTACCCTCTATAAGATTTTCTAAAGGATACTTCACCTTTTATAAATTTTTCTAAAGGATACCTTACCCATTACAATTAGAAAATGATAAAAGAAGAACATCAATTCATACAAACTATTTAAAAGAGTGGATGAAACAATTAAAGCTCTTAAAATAGAGAAATTTCACAAATAAGAGTTCAAATCATGATTTGATGAAAGAAGGTGTGAAATGATGTTAAATGTTGAAGTTCAGGCTCTTTCTTAATTATATTTGATGTTTCTTAACTTATATAGGAAGCTTATAGAGTATTATATCGATTTAGGGTTGTTAAGAATGAAAATTAGCTATTATATGTGCACCAGAACAATCAGAATCAATTTAGGATATCCAGGTTACTCTCTGAATGTTTAGAATTGATTCACATAGACAAAATTGCAGACTCAACTTAGAAGGTTATAAATTTTTTATTTTAAGTTCATTTTCAGCAAATAACCTATATTTAGAAAGCTATTTGAGTTTAATTTCAAATAGGACTAGTTTCATGCTCAAATCTAATGTAATTTTTGAGATATTCTTAAAATAATAAGCAAAGGTCAAAAATAGTAAATTGTGAAAAATATGATTTTGAATATAGGTTAGAAATGATAATCCATGGAAAGCTCTTTAAGTCTATTTTCATATAAAAATAATTTAATGCTCATATTATTTTTAGTTTTCAAGATATGATAAAAAAAATGAACATAGGTTAGAAAAGACTAGAATGTAGAAAATTAATTTCTAGACTCAAATTGAAGAGATAATAACTCTTTCATATATTAATCATTTTAAGCAAATGATATGTCCATGCAAAGCTCATTAAGTCTATTTTCATATAGAAAAGGTTTGAAAATAGAAATCATGAGTATTTTATAAGATATGATTAAAAGAATGACTAAAGGTCAAAATTGAAAACATTAGAACCTCATATCTTATTAGTTTTTGACATGTTCTCATTGAGTTTATTTTCATATAGAAAAGGTTTGACAATAGAAATTATGAGTATTTGATAAGATATGATTAAAAGAATGACCAAAGGTAAAAATTGAAAATATTAGAATCTCATATCTCATTAGTTTTTGAAATGTTCTCATAGGCTATCTTGTAAAAATATGATTATGAGCTATCTTTTTGAAAATATTTTGATCAAGCTAAGATTATAAAAACATGTTTAAGCTCTATATCATGAAATGCTCTATTTTACAAGAATGTTTAAGCCTTAAGATGAAAAACTATACCAATCAAGTTCCTTAACTTTTCTTAATGGTTCCAAGCTTTCAAAACTTTAATTTTCTCATCCTTCAATACTTAGATCACATTTTTTTTCTTGAATTTTTCCTTATTCACTTTTGAGTTGATCATGGCAAGATTTTTTATTGCTTTACTTCAATGCTTACTCTTTTTCAGTTTGGACTTTCCCATATAATAGCCATAAATGTTGCAAACTATATAATTAGTCCAATCTAATATATCAAGATATTGATATTTATGATTCATATATATAACAAATTAACATAGGAACATGCATAATTTTCATATCATGTATCTTGACCAATTATATACTTAGTGATACTTGTATAAAATATCATTCTTTTAACATATAATCAAGCATTGGTATTACAACCATAATGTAGCATGTCTATTGAGGATTTTATAACATTTTAATATAAAGACATGTAATGTTATTGCAAACATTTAGTTGCCATCTTGCATATACAAGAATAAGCATAATCATCATATCATATATATGTATCAATTATAACATAGTATATTTATTAAAGGTTGTACAATATATATTACTTTAGCACAAGACATATAATGCTATTGTAACACCCTTTTATCATCATCAAAACTCATCATATAAAATCTTGGGACTAACAATGATCTATATGATGAACCACAAACACTATCCAATAAGGCAGCATGTCTACATATCCACATGAGTAGTAAAAAATTCTGATCAAATCAAATGGAGTCATTCTCAAAGCAATATAGTGATAAAGGTAATTTTTTATTTTTTGGTTTTATAATTACTGTAAAATGACTCTCTAATTCAACCCTCAATATTACTTATCTAATAAGAGAAAAATAAGGTTTCTTAATATTAGCTAGATTTTTATGTCACTAATTGATTGATTAATGTTAGATATATTTTTATTATGTTTGATTAATTTACCTCATAGATAAAATTTTACCATGATCTTAAACCAAATTACCTTAAGAAAGAAGGTAGTTAGTCTTTGATTATTAACCAGGTCTATCATAACCTAACTTGAATTATAACTGGCATAATACCTATTATACAATTACCATTAGTCTATCTCTTTTGTAATCTATCCACATATTTATTATTAAATTAAGTTAGAGACTAAAAAGAAAATACTAATAATATAAAGTAATCATAGTAAATATAAGTAGGTTAGAAGTTAAAATTGCTTATATTTTTCTCCTTCATAAGGATAATTTATTTAATTTCTCTAAAGAAATGCAGTTCATTATAATTTCATAGCCATATCTTATACAAAATAAAGCCTAAAGATCGCTATCTCAACAAAATGCCCTAGTATTATTTAACCTATGCCAAAGAGCTTCAACTATTTTATTTTTAAAGTAGAAATAGTAGAGCCTTTTGAGTATTTGTGCAAATAAATAAGGAAGCATAAGTTTACAGCTTAGTAAATAAATACTTCTATGATATCAAGATATAAGACATTCATAATCATTTACTAGAATTACCTTCCGTACAAATTTATCATAATAACAATTGAATCTTTTACATGATCAAGGAATACATGTTAGTTAAAAATAAATCATTTATTCACAATATGTGTATTAACTATATAAGAAAACAAATAATACTTCTTATAATTCCTGCTTATCCTTGCCATACTCATTCTTCTTGAGTCATTTTTATACCATCCATAAGTAATTATTATTTCCAGTGTTTTTCCCTAATCAAAACATCCATAATCACATCATCTCTTAACATATTTCAAATGGTGTAAACATACTTATCCACAACACCATTCTTCTTTGCATGGTCACAATATTCATTTTCAATTAAGAAACTTAATATTCATTCATGGAATTATCATTATTAACTCACAATGATGGGTGATAAATAGGAGCTGGATAGTTAACCTTTGTGAACCAATTAGTCACACATTTGGTTAGTAGAAGGGTTAGTCTAAAGACAGTATGGTTGATCATTTGTCTAGGAATAATTAACCGTTCCTTATTGGATGTCACCTATCTAGATTTCTAGAACAACAGTTAATAGTTTTTTGGAAATTTGCAGACAACCCAATGCAAAATACTTTTCATATTGTTATTAATGCTTCTTTAAGTTATTAATGCTTCTAACAAACTCAAATTCTTTATAAATGTAGCCTCATAACTCATTAAATATGTCACTCCTATGTATTATTTCAATCAAATATCATTAAATGATCACATAAACACTTAAATCATTTAAAATACATAAGAACCACAAAACCCTAACTCATTACCTCATAATCTTGTTTTCAATGAAATTTGATTAGAGATATTTACTTACCTAGTATGAAGGAGAAAACTAGAAGATAGATTTAAACTTTTTTATCCCTAATCATATAAAGGTTAATAAGTTCTTAGGTTAGGACTCATTTTTCCTATTTGAATCAAAACACATAATTCTTGTTCTAATTAAGAAGCAAAAAGGGAAATCTATGAAAGATGAAACCTTTACCACTAATTAAATGAAGAATTTGAGGAAGATTAGTTCTTTTATTATTTGATTTAATGAAGAATGAAGAGGGAGTTCAAATGGTGAAGAAAGTGTAAAGAAAGTTAAGAATGGGCAGGTTTTTTTAATATGACATGGGGAATGGTGGCGAACTTATGCCAAAATGAGGACAAATTTAAAAAATGTTCCTTAAATCTCTTTCATATTCACATGTTCATTAATAATAGATTTAAATCTCAACCTTCCCTATTTTACCCATCTTTACTCACTCAATTTTTTTTCTTTTAAATCTCTGTTCCTAAGCTTATTAAAGCATAAATTTTTATTTTGCTTAATATTATATCTTTATTATTTCTCTCATCAAAATAAAAAAAATATTTTAATATTTTTATGGAAGGCATAACAATATTTTCTCTTATAAAAGAATTCATTCTCAAATTCTTAAAGTTTGCATTAGATTGACGATATAATGATAATATACTAAAGTTGGATTCATGTTTACCAAATAGTTGTAGGTATTTTACACATATATCCACTTCCAACTCCTATATGGCTTCCTCCATACCATGATGTTCTTAAAGAACTATAACAAAAGGTACTTCTTTAAACCTCAATTTTCAAATTTGGCAATTTAGGATTTTAACTGATTATTCTTCATAAGTCAACTTAGGATTTAGTTATAATGGCCTTCGTCTGGTAAGTATTTTCGAAGTTTTGACACATGAAATACTAGACTGGTGGCTTCTAAACTACCTATTTGAGAATTCAAAATGGTCCAATGAAACAAGATGCTTTTACCCTTTTTTCCTAAATTGTATTAGACTTTTCATCAACAAGACCTTTAAAAACACCATATCGCTTACTTGAAACTCCAATTTTCTCTCTCTTTTTTTCCTACATATAAATTTTGCTTGTAATGTGTGATTATTAGATAGTCTTTAATAACTTAAATTTTCTCTAAGGTGTCAATTACCAAATTAGGCCCTAGTAGTCTTATCTTCCTTTGTTCAAACCACCTAATCCAAAAATGCATTTCCATTTATATAAAGCTTTATATGAGGCTATTTGAATGTTGGATTAGTAACTATTATTGTAGGCAAACTTAATTAAAGGTAAATACCTTTCCCAAATTCCTTCAAAATCTAAAATGTATGTTCTTAGCATCTCTTTCAAAATCTGAATAATTCATTCATATTAATGGGTGAAATGTCATGTTGAACCATAATTAGGTCCCTAGTTCCTTATGGAATGATCGTAAAAGATGAGACATAAATTAAGTTCCTTAATCTAATATGATCATAATTGAAACCCTATGCAAAAGCACTATTTTATCAAGGTATATTTACTCATATTATATTGTAGTGAATGTGGTTTTGTAAGCTAATCAACAATGACCTATATGGAGTCATACCCTTTTAAAGTTCTAGGTTATTTGGTAAGGAGGTTGTGGTAATACTTTTGAACTTCTATCTCAATATCTAAAGTGGTTGATGGATTCAAGCTAGTCATTAGTTCTCTACTTTGATTTAATAGTAGGTGAGGCATTTTGTCATAAAATTTGACACATCTCTCTTCATCTCCTTCCACTAAAAAGTATTTTTTAAATTATGGTACATTTTTATTGGTCCAGAATGCATAGTGTATGAAGAATTATAGGCTTAATGTAGTAGCTCATTCACAACACTAATTGGAACCTAAATCCTTTTGGATAATGCATTATCCCTTTCTCATCCAAGGTTGGCTTAGGTTCTAATCCTTGGATCATTTCTTTTATCAAGGCTAAATATTTGAAATCATCTTTCTTAGCATCTTTATTTCTTTCCATAGGGACAAATTGTACTACCACATGAGTTAAAAATTCACATTAGGTTCCTAATGATGCTTCAACTACTTCGTTAGCAAATTTCTAGCTAAAGGCATTAGCCACCATATTTACTTTATTAGGATGGTAAAGAATTAAAAAATTATAGTCTTTAACAAGTTCCATTGTTTTTGTTCAAAGATATACTTTAAGCTTTTATGGTCAATATAAATTTTTATGGTCCCCTATATAGATAATGCCTTTAAATCTTTAAGATAAAGATTACTACATCCATTTCTTGATTTCCTAAACCTCCCTCTATAGAGTAGAGATATTCCCTTGGACCATAAAATAACCAGACCTTTAGCTTTGGGCATTCTTCGACTAATCCTTAGCTTTATGTCTAATATGGTTACATTTAAAACAAACTCCCCTAAATTAGTTATAAAAGTTATTATGCCAAGTTTGACACCTTAAGAATCAATACGCCCCATGTCTCCTACCACTTTATGCAATAGGGTGATGTTGTTGCTAGCTTGAAGGAGAATAACGACCTCCTTGATTTCTTGAACCTCTCCTTAAGGAGAACCCATTATGATTATCATAAAATGTAGTTACTCCTATAGTGGGGCTACCTCTACCCAATTCTAATACAACTTAAGGAGGTATCCCTCTAGAAGTTTATTCTTGATTAGATCCTTCAAATTAACCTATTTTTCTCCTTCTTTAATGAGACTCGCATTCATACCCATCCCTACCTTTAACTTAAGCCATAAAGCTTGATCTACGGCTTGTTGATAGATGTTATCATTATCTTAGTATATCTTTCATAATAATAATCCTTGAGTTCATGCATAAATCTCTTAACTCGATCTCTTTCAGTAAAGATCAAGTGTGGTGTATATTTAGATAATTAAGTAAGTTGTGCATTGTAATCAATAATTAAAAGGCTTCCTTATTGTAAGCACTTAAACTCTTGTGCTTTTCCTTAGCCTTTCTTGTGCTTTAACATAAAGGGCACTTTTTTATACATGTATCGTTAAATTCCAATTCATTTATAACTTTCACAATTCTAGATCCCTACCCAACATAGATAGACCCATTGAAAAGAGATATTAGCAAAAACTTAAACATCATTGCCATACGTTCATTCATATACTTCAATACACTTAACAATTACTAGCATAAATAGTTTTAGTTCATTAATTTGCATAAAATCATTTCTTAAGTATAAATTATCTCAGGTCATATGTCATGCAAAATGCTTTTGAAACCAAATCCAATTCTTATTTACAAAAAGAGGAAATCTCCTAGGATACTTTCTTAACATATTATAAGATCAACAATATATTCATAATAGTTTTAGATTAATATAGATTTCATTCTTAAATGCTTCGGTACAAGTGTATGGATAAAAAGGCATTACACAATTGTAATAATTACCAATCTAAAATAAGATTATTAATTCCTATTATAATTTTGTAGCTCCTAATATTGCAAAGAGTTCAAAATTAAAGTTCTTATCTATAGATTCCTAAGTTTAACATAACCCATTATCCTTGTTATATTTTATTACTTTACATGAACATAAATAAACTAATTATTAGAATAATGACTACATCTTTACCTAATAGACCTTTCATCACCCTGCTTATTTATTTCAATCAAAATAGTTAGATTAGCTTTACCTCAATTTCCCAAGTTCCTTATAACCAATTAATTCTTATTGTATTACACTCATTTTTCATCTTCGATATGAAACCCTTTAATTCTCATATTACCTTCTTGAACATTACTTTACATATTCTTTTAAATTGTTACTTAGGTTTTCTAAAAATATAAGATATTTATCGTCATATGGTGCCCCATAACTAATTTATCTATTCAAAATAAATTGCTTAAATTTTATATACTATAGGAGTATAACATACAATATTATATAGAACTAAACTAAAAAAATTGATCATTATAATAATGATATTCAATTAAACACTTCAAATTTTAATTTCTATAATATAAGCACTTATTCGTTATTCTTACAAATATTCATGAAGCTATATATGGTTCATTAATCCAAATATGAGATGAAAATTCTAAACTTTTAGGTTTCACTTTACATCGTAAAGTCAATTCCTATCTAATCTTCTTTCTATATAATCATAAACAAAAGTCATAAGTAATTTACCGTCATAGACAAGGCATAAGATCCAAACATTAAAGCTTCATACCATATTAATATCATCTTATATCAAACTTTCTTTCATTATAGCTTTAAGCATCTTCTTATATAGGTTCGTAGGTAAAATTAAATTACATTTCCTTAAATTTCATGTTTTCACAACACATCAAGCCACTTTTATAAATTCTTTTCTTATATAATTATAATCACCTAACTAACTATTGCCATCCCTATTTCTCCTATTGATTGCTATCCAATTTCATCCTATATGAATAAGTATGTGCAACATCTCTAAAATTCATAAATCTTATGGTAATGTATAGAAATAGGGCTATAATCAACTATTGGTGTTTATAAAGCAACTTTAGTATCTATAGTCAATTATGTAAATGACTATATAAACTCAAAAAGCAACTTTGGCCAAGCATAACCAACTATATCTATCTAGAGAGTAATGCTAATGGCTTATTTCATTTTCTCAATGTTCCACCCTTCATTGTAGGTTTGTTGACCATTTAGTTTTATCCACTTATACAATATGGAAATCAACCTAGTATTAAACTATCTTAGATTATGAGTTTAATCCAATTATGATATAATTATTTGTAAACAAAATCATATGACCTACATAATTCGAATACATAGAATACTCACTTGATCATTATTTCATTTTACCATATTAATGGTCATACTCAAGTATGCTTAATACTTCCTAAGGTCTTATCTTTCTTAATTAAAGTTTCACATCTCATTACATTTCAAAATTCCAATCCTATCAAACTAGCCTCATATAATTAAGCTCTCTATTCACACATTACAATCTTTAACAATGTCTATAACAATAATTATAACTCATCAACTTTCTTATTGAAATTTACATTTTTACTTTCTTTGACTTTCTACTCCTTATTATCTAGGTTATAAGTTCATAACTTCTTAAGTTCGACAATTAACCAAAATGCCTCATTGCACTAATGACTTGCAATATATATCCCTACCTATTCATACATATAGCCTTTAAATTCTTTTATATTCATACTTGTACTGTGTCTTCACTTGTTTTATAAGCAAATCAAAGTAGTTGAATACATCTATGAATTAATCAAAATCCCACATTACTATCACCTCTCTTTAATTTACAATTTAAATTAATGAGTTTTATATATGGAATGCATACAAAATTTGTTTAGTCAAGATAGAGTTTATTTTGATCCTATGAATCTCAAATCTTAACAGCCTTAGAATGGTTTAAAGTTACTCTCTCCCAATAAGTCATGTCTAACTTAAGATGCTAGCATTTTGTCTAGATGATAACTTTTACCACTATTAAGGATCAATCTAATCATAAGCTATGGATATCCCATTAATAAATATGAAAATAATATTGTTTAAGAAGATTCATATACAAGCAAGATATATATATGTATGTATATTCATCAAACCCTTATAAGGCACAAACATGTAAAATAGGATAAGTAATTAATTTGCATTACTAAATTAAGCTATCAATCTATACTCTTTTCCATACCAAGTTAATCACAATAATTACTTATAGTAAAAGTTATCAACACATCGAAAAATAATTTAACTCAAGAATTAAAAAAGCACTTACTCTAATCACCCTTAGCTGCTTACAAGTGAAAATGGCCTATATAGATTTTAATGTATGAAAAGTAAATGAAAAGTATGTCTATGTCTCTCTTTGATAGTTGTTGACTTACTATCGAGGCTTAATGCTTTCAAATCATTCATTCAAATAGTTAAAAATTTCTACTTTATGATTTTAACCAAAATGCATTGCTAGACCCTAGACCATGCTCTAATATCAAATTTGTCACACCTATTCCTGAAGCACGTAATTGGTGTATAAAGATATTATAAGTGACAATCTACTAGCCTTTCTAACAATATATCTATTTCAATATTTTATATGCAATTATGCTATGCTTTCAAAATGGTATGCTTTTTTTCACATTCAAATATAACATATATGGATAAATTATCATGCAATATTGTTCTAACTATTCTAACTTATAAAATTTCTTAAGTTGGCTCACTTTCATCCTGTCCAATAGCAGTTGGACAGTTGAAGGGGGAAGATTCTTAAAAAAAAAAATAAAGAAAGGAAATGAGTGAGTAAGCATTTAAGAATAAAAAAAAGATAATTAAACTAAGATATACGATAAGACATATATTTGTAACACACATACAAATTCCTTAATATTAACCAGGCTCTACTATGACTAATATCTCTAGATTTGTACTTTTACAAGGGTAAATGAAAGATTTCATCTCTAGATGACATGTATAGCAAGAAAATAAAAATAAATCCATATTAAATTAAGTCACAATCATGAGCATAATATTTCTTTATGTTTTGTCACGACCCAACATACTGTAATCGTGACCGGCGTAAAGATACTCAATCAGCATTCCACACTGATAAGATATCCTTACTAGCCTCCAAAGACGACACAATATCGCATATACTTGTAAAAATAATGTTAGGGCACACAAAAAAAAAGTAGGTAATAAAGAGTTAAAATACCGAAATAATATACATATAACAGTACAAAAATATTTATAGAGATAAGTCTATCATAACTTTACATACAGAAAACCTAGTCATTTGACTTACTAACCCTATTTGCAACTCTAAACCATACGTTCCAAAGGGTGTTGTGGCATGTCCTCTGTAAGTGTTACCGCACGTCCACGGATCCATGGATATTATCTGAAAAGACAGATTAAAGAAAATACAGAATGAGTATAAACATACTCAGTGAGTAATAACCTAATATTGCCCCTTTTTAGTTTTCCCATTTAAGGTTGCTTTTCTAATTAAAAGCCCAAATTTAGATATTACGTTGTTTGAGGAATGGCATTAGTTGGTATGCAATGTCACCTTATATCTTCGGTCCAACCTTATCCCCCGCCACCCTAGGCCCGAGGCCACTAACCTTTTCCTTCCACTACTTACCCCTCCTCTCCTTCTCTGCGAAGGATGTTTTCTCCCTCCCACATTTTTGTAAGTAGAATGAACAATTGTGGGACGCCACATGCATCAACCACAATTTTTCCTCGAGGAATGTGTCAAAATACCAACAATGCCATAAATGTTTTATGCTTCATTTATCCTTCTATGCTCATTCTCATATCAAACCATAAAGGATATTCATGTATACAAATTAAATCATTCATATGTCATACACACAAATTAAACAATTCATATCACACAAAATATTTTGTATGTAGACCCTATCTAGGCAGCATAAGGGCAGGAATTATTTGATACTAAAATTGTTCACTTGTCAAAGAACACGGGGGTGAACATGGGCCGTGTTCTACCCCGTGTTCAGAACATGGGGTACAACATGGGCCGTGTTCTACCCCATGTACATTACTGAATCAGCTTTCGACAAAGAACACGGGGGTGAACATGGGCCGTGTTCTACCCCGTGTTCAGAACACGGGGTACAACATGGGCCGTGTTCTACCCCGTGTACATTACTGATCTTCCAAAAACATAATTTTACATGGCTAAACCTCCTTCTCCCCTTGGCTTCTCAAAAGGGAAGCTTCATACACACTTTCATAACTCAAAATTTCATCTTCCTTAGGCTTCATAACTCATAAGAATCCTCCTAATTTCATCAATTTAGCCAAATTCCAAACAAATCATGCCAAACCCACACATGCACCACTATGCCTCTAAAATCCTAGTGTATACATCATGGTTTCTTGTTGCTTCTACACCAAACCAAAGCCATAGATCAACATAACAACATCTAAAACACCATTAGACATGTTCAAATCATCCAAAACTAATTATCTCAACAACTAACACAAATCATGTCCTAGAAATTATATTCCTCATGACCATCCAGCATTAGGAATTCATAAAGTGTATAACAAGCTATTACTCACCTTAAATCCTTACTTGTTTCTTCCTCCTTTCAAATTTAACTTCTAAGGGAGATGGAGATGAATTCAAGAAAATAAAAAAAATCAGATTTTAGAGTCAAGAGGAAGAAGAATTTCACAAGAGTTTAGGGATATCAAAATCTACCTATTTAACTTGCCAATTTCCCTTGAATTTACTTTGTCTAGCTTCCCTTATTACTTCTCTATGTGGTCACATTTTTTTTTCTTGCTGGAGAGGAGCAGCAAATGTGCTGCAGCCAAGGCTCTTTTGCTTTATATAAAAATGCTTAAAGGGTTTCTAAAAAAAATCTCACAAATTCAATCATTTTCAACATTAATTTGCCTTGGATTTTGAGAGGATCTTGGGGACACTTGGTGGGCTGCATAGCACGTCCAAGTGGCTGAGATTCAGGCCAACACATCATGCTTTATCCAATAAAAATGAGACACAAATAAAAAATTTTCAAATATTACACTTTTGCCCCAAATTTTGTCATTTTCTTTCATTTTGGTCCTTGGCTTCCCTTGGAAGCTTGGGCTGGTATTGGATCACAAAATTGAGCCTTATTTTTTCACATTTGGGTCTGAAAATAGCATGGGCCAACCTAACCTGTACAAAAAAAAATAAAAAAGCTAAAAAGATAAAAAGGGTTTATTACGATTTGGCCCCGACTTACTTAATTTCTTTACATTTTCACCCCTAGGCTTTTAAATATATTAAAATTTTATTTTTACTTCCCATAACCATTTTTGAGCTTTGAAAATTATTTTTGATCATCCATTAATTTTTTTGAATTAATTTACTATAATTTTGACTCATTTTCTCACTTTTTCACTTTACCGGGTACAGAAATTCAATGAATTTCTAAATGAAATTTTCTAAAATCTATTCTTAGGTTTCTAAGCAATTTTCACTTATTACAATCTCAATAAATTTTCTTTATTATTATTATATATATATATATATTACTATTGTACTAATTTAGGGTCGTTACATGTTTCTTTTCTTTATTTCTATGTTAATCTAATTTATATAGGAAGATCCTTTTACATAACAATTATATGTTCATATCATCCCCATCATAGTCTAGGTATAATGAAGATAGTCTTGTGGACTTTTAACACTAAGATGATTTAGTAAAGATCATTTCATATAGGTTTCTAACACTATTTTATTATTTTTTAGTGAAGATAACCTCATACAGGTTTCCATCACCATTTCATCATTTTTTAGTAAAAACAACCTTATGCAAGCTTTCAATGCCATTTTATTACCTTTTGGTGAAGATAGCCATATGTAGACTTTCGAAACTATTTCATTATCTTTTGGTGAAGACAACCTTATGTTAGGTTATTACCTCATTTTGTTATCTAACTGTTCATTACACTATTACACCACCCCCATTACATTCCTTCATTTATGTTTCAAATGAAGCTCGTTCAATACAACCTCAATCATAAAGTATCTACAAAGAATATCATATTTTAAACATAATTACATTACTTATTCATTATCATCATCCAAGTACTTAAGAATTCCTAACACAATATAATGTTGCCATAACATTACCATACCTTCTTGCATGGCCTCATATCATGTATTTCATCCTTAATTATCATCTAATAACTTCATTTAACATTAAAAGTACTAGGATATACCTTAACCTTTGTATGTTATAATATCATAAGTGATTAGGTGTATTTGATTCTATACTCCACTAAGTGAAGCCTTAAGAACAACGTTAAAATGTCAAATCAACAATATAGTTAACTATAGAGATCCAAAAAGCAACTCTAATGCTTACAGGTAACTCTAATGCTTATAGTTAACTATCAACATCTAGAAAGCATATATTTGACTCATAATTAACTATGTAATCAATTATGCTTACTCAAAATGCACGTTTTACAGTATAGTCAACTACGATATAGTTTTTAATAGATTCCACATGATTTTTCATTATTTATTCAATAAATTCATCATTCAAATGCATTTATTATGCTAACAATCTATATCAAATCATAAATACACATCATAAATGCATCATTTACACCATTTTTAATATTAAAACCAAATCACACATTAGAATTCATCAAATTTCAGATATATTCATTTAAAAACCTAAAATTTAACCTTAACCTAACAAAATTAACTTAATCTTATAAATAGAGTTAGAATGTTCACCAATTTAATATAAAGGTAGAGTTAGAAGGTTAGATTTGAAGTCCTTTGGCTCTGATCATCCAAAAATTTTAAAATTTTCTAGTTAAGATTCATTTTTCCTCTTTTAAATCATTTACTCAAATTCTACCAAATTTAAAGAAAATAATCAAGATTCTTGTTGTAATGAAGACTTTACTCTATTTATGTGAAATATTTAATGAAAAATTGCTCGCTTGATTAGAGAAAAACTTGAAAAGATGGAGGAAGGAAAAGAACGTAAGTTGAGAAAGAAACTAAGGTTAAGAGATGAAAAGAAAAATGAATATTAGAACTAAATTTGGGCTGATAAAAGGTAGAGACATTTTCATTATTTTTCCCTAAATATTGTCCATACTCATATTCTTGCTTTGAATCACTTATAACTTTCAATTGTTCTATTCAAAGCATTTTTTTCCATAAGTAATCCTTTCTAGTTTTTCTTTTCCAAGCTCAACTCATATTTTATTTCTCTTTACCTCAAAATTTTATTCAAAACACATTTAATTAATTCTCTTTTCTTAATATATCATTCATATTTTCCTAGTTAGAATTTTATTTATTCTGCACAAAATCTCTATTTTGAATTTTTATTGTAATAATTAACTGATTATTCAGTCCTCTCCTAACATAATAATTTAAAATTATAAAGGATGTGTAACAAAAAATTCAATAATTGAAAATTTTAACGATGGGGTTGTTACAACATAATAGATTATTTTAAATTAAAAGAAATAAAATCATAATATTTATATCTTAAAGGGATCAAAATTGTATCCCAAGGTAAAACATATATATATATATATATATATATATATATATATATATATATATATATTTAAACTAGGGTTTGCTTGGAACAACTTGTAACACCCCTAACTTTTGTAGTCTAAATTAGAAGTATTTTAACTAAAATATTTAAATTATTTTATGCAAAAAGCCTATGGATAAATGTGTGTGTATCAAGGTAGAATATGAAAGTATTATTCTTATACAATCATGCATAGGCGATGTAGTTAACCTATATATATAGTCTTAAAAATAGGCTTTACAAAATGTGGCCGTCAAAATAGTACTATAGCCTTCATATTCTACAGTGGTAGAATATCAAAGTAACTATCCTAAATTGGTTAGGATATTTTAAGGCCAATAACATATTCATGGCAAGTATTATACATGAGGATGCATTCATGGAAGTGTAGGAATAACTTAAAGATAAAGAGTATAAAGATAGTCCCTAACAGATATGGCACCATGATCACCACTATGTCTTTATGCATTTTGATGCTGTATTTTAGTATCTTAAATTTAACATACAAAAGAAGTAAGTTTAGATAGACTTAATGAGTCAATTTTTATTAAATAAACGTATAGTTTTTATTAAAGATGGCTTTTGAATAACATTACTAGCTATTTGCTTGACACTTTTATCACCTGGTTTTGGCAAGTTATATTTCCATTATCTTAGTTTATTCAATCAATGTTTTGCCTTGTTAGTTGGTTCAATAACATTGGTATTTAGCCACCAAACATTATATGTGGGGGGTGCACTATTTCATGTTTTATAAACATACATGATCATAGGCAAAATCATATCTTATAAACATATAATCATAGGCCAGTTCATATCTCAAACATGTAACATATAATCATGTTAATATGTATTTACGCACACACTATGATGCCACTTCCACCTTATACTTTCATTCCAACCTTATCCTTACTGCCTCACTTTATACTTTTGATCCAACCTTATCCACCTATCATTAATTTATATAGTTCTTTCTTCCTACTCTTATAGTACACACACATACACATACACACACATATACATACATACATACATACATACATACATACATACATACATACATACACACATATATATATATATATATATATATATATATATATATATATATATATATATATGTATGTATGTATGTTGGCTTATCCCCTAACATTTATGCCACTTAATGGCTTTTTAATTCACAATCCTTTATTTTTGTGTATTTTTTGCATTTCATAATTTCTCAATTCCATAGCTGTTTTTAAGGGTTTCAATATTCATGTGTGATAAACACCTTTCATACTTTTAATACATTATTTACAAGATTGTCAATCTCATCATAAATTCATGTCATTCCTAAAATTTCCAATCTTATCACAAATTTATGTAATTTACAAGATACAAAAATGAACAATACATACATTTCATGAATATATATATATATATCAATGTCATCTTTTGCAATATGCAGAAAGGCTTTTAATCTCACATTCATATAACATTTCCTTTCTCAAACATTACTTATAGAATAAGTAACCATTCATTAGGCTTATAATAGTTACATAGCATATAACATAATTTCACATTTTTCTTAATTTATATCTTCACATTCCATAACATGAACATCTAATAGGTATAATTAATTAATTTTAAAGGAAATATAAAAGGTACTTGTGACCCCTCTCATGGTTCTTCATCCAATATATATCATTTTTCCACTATCCATGATGCTACATATCTCTATACCAATAATGTTCTCAATAAACTTGTTTATCATTCTCATATTTCATAGCATTCATAGTTACCCAAGCCATAAATATAATTTATTTTACTTATTTATTAAATTCTTTATTCCTTTCCAATCCACTTGTTCACTTATAAATCCCATATTTCGAGAACCATTTTATATACTTGAGACAATTTTAATAACATATTTTAAAGGGTAAAAAAGGGATACTAAACCTATTGCCCTAAATTGCTAGGTTCTCTCCTTGTTACAAGTGATTAATTTACAATTAACCCTTAATGCTACTTAAGGTCTAAAGGCTTGATCTTTCTTTGCATGTATTTTTTATTAATTAATGGTAATTAACAAAAATTTTGAAACAATCTAATGGACAATTGGAAAAGGTATCGAACCCTTCCTTTTATCTCTCCTAAAATTTTCATACTTTCTAATGTTACATAACAAATCATTTGTAAGTATTCTCTTATTTATCATCCTATTACACAATATTTTTTTTCAATTCATATAGACCAATTCATCAATAAAACATTAAGAATAAAACCTAGGGGTGACTAAACCAAATAACATAGATACTCAAATTTCACTCTCCTTTATTCATTTTGGAACAAAACTTTTATTTTTGCTAAATTTTCCTTTTTGGCTAAAACATGTTAGAGTCTTTCAAGAAATTTTTTCAAATGTTTCCCCATGGATTCTACCTTTCATCATGCTTTAGAATGTCTCTCTCAAAATCATGACTTCAACATCTTTCATTTGGCACAATTTTAATAAGCATTAATAAGCATAAACATAGAAGTTTTAACTATCATTTAGGCATCATTAGGAAGAAAGAACCACTCACCTTTGGGTTTCTTGATTTTAGGTGGGGAAGATCTAAATCACAAGAAAACTTCAAGACCATGAACCATATTCTTTTGAATTCTTAAGGAAACACTAGAAAATGGAGATGTTCTTTCTTAGATAGCAACCAATCTTCCTTTCTATAGCTCCTAATAGTTTTGTTTTGTTTTGAAAGTGAAAGGAGAAATTTTAGTGTGTAAGAAAAGGATGGTGTCATGTAAAACAATAGGGATGGGTGAAGAGTGTTGTGCTCATGTTTTCCAATAATAATTCCTTATCCTTTCCTCATTAGCCATTCCTTTGATTACCACCCCATGCATTGGCCATCATCTTTAAACCATCGTTACCTTATTTATTTATTAGGCTAGGTAATCATCATGCTTTGTGCTTCCTTTGCAAGCTTCCCACTCTTAATTATAACTAAATGAAATTTTAGGACCCATTTGATCCTATACCTTGGGTGCTAAATAGGCCCTCTTATTGGACTTAAAACTCTTTCAAATTCCTGCACACTCAAATTTATTATCCCATAATAGGCCTTTCACAATTGTGGCTATGCATCCTTAACAAAATTATCAAGTTTGGCCCAAACTCATAATTTTACATAATTAGTTATTTTGAGCTTTTAAAAATTACAACTTTTTTCTTAAAATTTTTACCAATTGGTCCTTTTTCCATGGTCACAAAATGTTCATCAATAATAAAAAGTTATACCTAATATATTAGTGATAGGTTAATTTAACTCTGATGAAAATTTTTCTATTTCAAAAAAATACTAATATTAATTGGCTTAGAATTAAATTAAGAAATTTTTATAAGTAAAAGCCTCTAATGTCCCTTTTCAAATCTTTTTACATTTTGCAAAATTAGATAGTGCTATTAAAAGTTATAATAAAAACATTACCGATTGTGCAGTAGGCTCATTTTAAAAATGCAAATTTCTATCTATTACCTATTTGTTTTTATATTTATGAAACCTAAGTTCATTCATGGCCCAAACTAATTGGGCTTACTCCTATATGGGTATTCTTCTACTTATTTACTCTTTAGATTACCAACCTCATACTTCCAGATGGCGTGCATACACTTATATATCCACATATATCCTTATTTAATAAATCAGACATTCTCAATGTACCTATTTACATAGTCATGCATTTATTTCCATATGCATGTTTACGTAAATATATTTAGATTTACAAATACGTATATATGTCTTCCTTTTAAATTCATATCATTTGTACTAATATTATTGGTGATATTACATAATATTAGGAAGTTAGGTGACTTTATGAATTTTTTTCACATAATATGCAATTTCTTATATAAAATTTTGGGTAAAATACATATAACTTCCTTAAAATATGACCTTTTATCAAATAACTCCTTTGAATTTTCAAACCTTTCAAATAACTCCCTACATTTTCTCAAAATATGAAAATATTAGCTTTAAGGTTAAAATAGATGAAAATTTTGGTGGGAGTTCTACAATCTTTTAGTAGTGCTTTAGAACTATTGCTATATTTGTTGAATTTTTTGTGAATAATTTTGTGGCAATGTAGAATTAGTTAGTGGTGATTTTTAAGCACCACTATATTTGTGAATTTTTTCAAAAAAAATGAACATAGTAAATTTGAAAACTTCATTTTGTTAAAAGGGAATTTGAGATAATGTACTCTACCCTAAACTTTTATCACAAAGAAAATTAAAAGATAAGGGATTCTTAATAACAAGCATCTAAATTGTATGTACTAAGGCAATGAAAAGAAAAAATATACAGTTTTTTTTATTATAAATTAATGTATTGCACGTAAATGCCCATGGTGTAAATAAGTGTCTCTTGTTGAATATTTATGTATTATGTGTATCACCAAAGAATTATAAAGAATTATATGTGAATGAATTTGTATCACTTAAATAATTTAAAATTAATAATTTTTTTATCATTATTCTTCAAAAATCTCTATCAAGTCATGTTTGTTATCCCATTGAATGTGAGGATGGACTAGATTGTGTTCCAGCAATAGAGAATTAAAATGGGAAAATTTTTATCTCAAATGATAAGAAATGAAAGTAGAAGGGATTGATTTAAAGTTTACTCAACGTGTTTTATAAATATAAATAAATATATATATATATTAGCATATATTTTTATTTTTAAAAACTATTTTTTAAAATTATTTTTCCCAAAAATTGCTTTCAAATTTAATAAAAATAAAAAATAGATGGTATTGGGTGAAGCAAATTGGAAAAAGTTTCATTTAATTATAAATTTTTTATTAAAAATAACAAATGAGTTAAGAATACATATAAAAGTTATTTCTATTTCTTTATTTTTAAACTATATATTTAAAATTATAATTCTTAAAAATGGATTGAAAATTAATTCATCAAATAAAAATTTTTATTTTTAAAATATAAAAATAAAAAATCATTTTTAAAAATGGCAATGAAACCAGACAGATCCAATATTTCATGGATAAATTTGCTTTTGCAAATGCTGGCCTTTTTGGCTGGACAAGTAAGGAATTAAAGAAGAGAAAGTATTGAAATCGGTATCATTATAACATAGGTAGAATCTTATTGGCAATTGCCATAGCCAACATTTTCTATGGATTTCCTTTGGGTGGTGGAGGAAGTGGATTGAAGATTAGTATGGAATCTTGCTTGGTGTATTAGTATTTATTGCTGTTATTTTTTAGGTAAGAATATGGAGTGAACACAAGATTTGTTTCCCTTTTTATTTTTTGTATATTTAATCCATGTTTTTATTATTATTTTCTTCCATTTGAATTTCTACTCATTTTGTTTGTAATTATTTTAAAATGAACAACAATGTATATATATATATATAGCAAAAAAGGAACCATTTGAAGAGGGAGATTTATTGAGTTTTTTATTACAATTTTTTTAAATATAATTTCATTGACATTTTAATTAAATATATTTTAAGTTATATAATGAATATTTATTTCCTTCATTTTTTTTAAAAAAATAACAAATATAGTAGTGATTTTAAATTGCCACTGGTTGTTTCTAGAACTACTACAAAATAGTTTTAAAAAAATTCAATAAATATAGCAACAATTCTAAACTGCTACTAAATGATTGTATAACTGTCACTTCATTCTCTATCTATTTTCACCCTAAAACTAATATTTTCATATTTTAAATTTAAGGGTATTATTTAAAAGGTTTGAAAGTTTAAGAGGGTTATTTAATACGAGATGGGTTATATGTATTTTGCCCTAAAATTTTCAATTTGTTTATAAAATTGGCTAAGGTTTAATTAAGGGGTATAACTTTTTATGTAAATTTTATAATTTTTTAATAAATTTTGTAATATCAATACTCATAACTTTAGTACAAAAATATTAAAGAGTTCTATAAAAAAATTACAAATTTTATTAAAAAGTTAATATTTTACAAAAAAAAATATAAAAATTGTGTTGCTACTCTCTTTTTTAAGAAAGTAGCAGAGAACAACCTTTTGAGTAAAATAAGATTTACAAAAAAATTTAAGTATATTTTTTTAACATGATAAAATATAATAAAACAAAAAAATAGACCTATAAAAAGTAATTTTTATGTATATCTTTACCATAAATTCTCGTTTCCAATTTCAACTGCTCTCGCAAGTTGAGGGATGTATTATGGTTCGGTTTGGATTTGGTCATTGTCAATTTCTTTTAATTATGAATGGATAAAGACATGATGGTTCAAAATGGTTTAATCTAGTTATGCTTTGGCTTCCTAGCGTTTGAGGGAATAAATCAGGTGCATGCAGCATAGGGCTCAACGCATGTTGTATTGTACGTTTTGCTTCCATTTATTTTAAAAGAAAATTATTATTAATAAAAGTATAATTATAAAATGTTAAAATAACAAAAGATTCTTTCTTTATTTCATATTAAATATAAAAAATTGGTAAATATACCACTCCTTATTTTAGAAAAGAAGTGGTTTTTTATATTACTAGATATCATCATTTTTTAATCGATTTATGTAATTGATAAATCACTTCTTTACTTTGTACAGATAAATAAAATTTTCTAATGAAAAATATCTTCCATCAAAAGAAACATAAACACATGACATTAGAAATTATAAAATCCAATAATTAAGTGTTATAATTGGAAAATATATGAATTTCTTAGGAAAAATTTGTAATGTTACATTAGCCGTAAAAGTTCAGTACTACTTTTATATAAATATTATTAAATATATTTTTTTAATTTAATAATTTGATTTTTTTTAAAATAATTGATTTCATGCCAAATAATTGATTTCCTATCAAATTGGATTGTCAAATTAGAAAAATAATATACTTGATAATATTTGTATAAAAAATTTTAATGCTAATGTAGCACAAGAAAATTTTTCTCAAAATTCAATCATAAAATTTTTAAATGTTTGAATTATAATATTTATTTTTAATTATAACTAATAAATTATTAATTATTATTTATTTATTAATTTTATGAAATGTATACGTCTTAAAATTTTAAATTCTCACTTCAAAATATTGAAAATTAGAAAAAATGACAATTAAATTGAGAACTAACTTTTATTTGTTAGAAAAAATTAAAATTAGACTAAATACACATAACATCTTGCAATAAACCTTCTGATGTTTTAAAAGGTGCAATTAAAATATTTAAACTTTATATGTCATGTAAAAAATCCATCTTTATTATCTCTCATACCAAATCTTAACAGTAGAAGGAATTTTTTGCAATTTTTTTGCCTAATTGTACAAAAACTAACTTTTGAAATAATTTTTATGTCTAAATTTTTTTTCAAATTAAAATTAAAAATAATAATTTTTAATTTTAATTTAATATTTAAATATTATCAAATATAAAATATTAATTTATAATAAAATTTTAAAATTAATTATTCATAATATCTTACATTCAAAATGAATTTTTTCCATCACAGTATAAAATAACCTTAAAAAATATTTATTTCATTCCGTTTCATTTTGAGCAATTTTATACCAATACAATTTTTTAAGTTATTTTCTTTATAATATATATAAATTAAAATTACAAAAATACTTTTATGTTAAGATATTTTTTTAATAATTTTCTGTATATATATGTGTGCATAAGTATTTTAGAAATAATTTATTTAACAATAAAAAGAATTTTTGTTAAATTTATTATTTTTTTGAGAATTTATCTATGAATTTATCTTCTTTGAATGTGTTATAAGCATATGAATCATTTCAATTTTATATGATTTCTTTTTAATTTTGAAGGTTTTGGTAGCAGTTCAAAAAAATTTTAAAAATAAAATTCTAGTTGTTATCCTGACTTATATGTGTTATTATGATAATAGTTTCATAAAAAAAATTTACTAAAAAAAGAAGTGCTTAAATGCAATAGAATATTTTTTAAAATTATTTTATGAGACTAGAAAAATTAATTTTGAATATAGTCAATTACAAATAATTAGTTTAAAATTTTTAATTACAAATTAATATTTTATTGTTCATAATATTTAATTATCAATTTTTGAAGTAAAAATTATTATTTTTAATTTTAATTTAAAATAAAGTTTAGATGTAAAAGAAATTTTGAAAAATAAGTTTTTATGCAACCAAACATAATAAGAAAAGTAATCATAGAAACCCCCTTTTACCATTAAGGTTTGGAAGTAGGGATAACAAAGTAAGTTTTTCTGCTTATGTATAGTTTAAATATTTTAGTTACACCTTCTAAAATATTAGGAAATTTTTTGTATATGAAGTATAGTATAATGGGGCTATGTATATTTTACCCTTAAAATTAAGGTTATTTTCAATATAAGTAATTAATAAATTAACTTATAATTAATAATTATTAGTTAATAATTGATAATATTGAAAGTCTTTAATAAAATTGATTGTTTAACTAATTAAAAAATATAAAATAACACAAAAGATATACTGGTCTAAATAAATATATAAATTTAATCAATTTATATTTATTTTGAGATTAAATTATATTAATATAATAAATAAAATAAAAATAAAAATACTTAAAATATTATTAAGGATATATAATATTAATTAATTAAAAATGATAAATTATAAACTATTAATTATACATTATTTAAAATAATTTATTAAATTAATATTTATTTTTAATAATTTAATATATTAAATTATTTATTTATAATTTATTTATTAAATTAATATGTTTTAAATCAATCTATTTATTGCGTTAGATAAACCTAAGTATGTAACGCACAACCAAAACTTCTGTATGCCTTAAAAGTCTAAGTCTACAGCCCCAAAAAAGGACAAAAAGAAAAAAAGGAAAAAGACAGCTGTAAGTCTGACAAGCGAAAAGATGCCACGGCGAAGATGACATGGTCCCCACTGGCTCCGTGGGCATAACAAATTAAATAAATAATCCAACCCCATTAAAAATGTGGGGTTTTCCGGACGCTGACTCATGGTGGATGACAATGGATGACATAGTAATCGGTGGATGGATACCTGATACCCGACATACATAATTTTAAAAACTAAATATTACACAAAATGAGCATAAAGTATTTGTTTGACTAAGTTATTTTCCTGTATTTTTATTTAAGTATTACCCACCTCAACTCTACGAAATTCGTTGGAAACATTATGAATTAGGTAAAACTATTTTAAATAATGTTTGAATATTGAATTATTTATAAATTTTAATTTAATATAATAACTAAAATTATCATTATTATTTGATCATTCAAATGATTGGATTCTTGTATTATATTTTCATAAGTTCTACACTAATTAAAAGTTAGATAAATAATTCATTATAAATTGAAATTAATAGAGGATTTATAAAAATATAAAGGCTCATTTATTTAAACTATTAGATGCAACAAATAACTACAGTTACTTCATAAAATCAAAATTTATAAATAATTTAATGTTTAAAAATTATTTTAAAATGACTCCATGTAATGTATGATTTGTCTCCACAACTCTCAACTTTATAAACTTACCTATAGATATAGATATATGCATTAGGATTATAATGTTAGCTAAATTTTAATTTTATTTCCTAATGTATGAACTTGTTATAATATATCATTTTCAATATAATTACATTTTAATTCTTATCCCTTTAACATGTTTTATTTTTAATAGAATTTAAATTTGATTTATTGTTGATTCAAAATTTTTTAAAATATTAGTAAATTAAAAAATAATACATCATTAAAAAAGTAAGAAAAAATAAAATTTATCCTCTTGAACTTCAGTTAAATAATACAAATAGTACATAAATTTTAAAACCTTACATCTTGTCTTTTGAATTTCGAATGAGTGACTAAAAAAAGAGACATAAACTTTAAAACTTTACACTTTACCTCCTAAACTTTCAAAAACAGAAAAGTAAAATCATTAATTTTTTATTTAGTCTAATGGTAATATTTGCTAACTTTTACTTTTTCATTATGTCAAGCCACTATTTTGTTTAGACAGAGAAAAAAATTGAAATTTAATAACAAATTCTCTAAGAAAATCAAAGAGGAGCTAAGAAATTAGAGTTCAAAATCATTTCTATAATTCAAGGCCAAGTTTTATCTAAGCACATATTTTATTTTGACTATATATTTGTTTGCTAAACTTTTTAAGAACATGTAAAATAAATCAAACATTATACCTTAAATTCATTATGTTAACCCTAAGGTTTAACATGATGAGTTTTGATGATGACAAATATATGTCAAAATAGCATTTAATATTTGTATACTAGAGTGTTATAAAATCTTCAATAGATATGTTATACTGTAGTTACAATAGTGCTTGATTATATGCTAAAAATTGTTATATCTTATACAACTTCAATAGAGATGCTATGTTATATTGATAAATATATGGTATGATGTATGTTCTTATGCTAAATTGTTATTTATAAATATATGAATTATGTATCTTGGTATATTCAAATTGACTAATTACTCCAAAGTTTATATATATTATATAGGATTGTCAAATAGAAGAAGAGTTAGTATTAGATAATGTAACAGAAGATCTTGTCGTGCTTAACTTAAAAAAAAATGAAAAGGAAAGATTAAAAAAAATGTGATCCAAATAATGAAGAATTAGAAGATAAAAGTCTTGGAAACTTAAATGCATTAAGAAATGCTTAAGTACTTGATAGTGTATAGTTTTAGCTTAAACTTTCTTATAAAATAGAGGTTTTTCATTATATAAAGCTCAAATATATTCTCAAAATCTAAACTTTATCAAAATATTTTAAAAAGATAGCTTATAATCATGTTTTTACAAAATAGTCAATGGGACGCTTCAAAAACAAAAGAAATGAGTTTTGGTCTTTGTAATTTTAATCTTTAGTCATTCTTTTAATCATAACTTACAAAATACAAAAGATTTAATTGTGAAACTCAAAGTGTTTTCCATTAATAGGTTAGTTGCTTAAAATGATTAAGACATGAATGAGTTATAAATTTTACAAATTAAGTCTTAAAATTAGATCTTTTATAATTCAATCTTTCTGACTTTTTTCTCATTATTTTGATCATATCTCACAAACCATAAAATATAAGAGCATGAGACTAGTGCTATTTGAAAGTAAACTTAAGTTTCTATGCAAAGATAGTTTGTTTTCTCAAAGTGGACTTAAAATGATATATTTATGACCTTTTTAAAGTTAGTCTATGATATTGTCTTTATGAATTGATTCATACTAGACAAAAGTTACAAATTTCTTTTGAATCAATTCACTCTATTTTAGTGCATGAATAATGGCTATGTTTCATTCCCAAGTATTTCACATGGCCATAACACCTCATTGGCTTCTTATATAAGTTAAGAATTATCAAATACAATATATAGAAAATTTAAACTTCATCTTTTAACATTGTTTTACTCTTTCTTTCATCAAAATTATAATTTAAGCTTTTCATTTTCTCTATTTTAAGTATTTAATTTATTTCATCCATTTTATAAAAGAGTTTGTTTGAGTTATTTATTATGTAATTATTCTTGTGAGTGATAAAGGGTGAGGAATTCCTTTGGATTTGTAACGAGTGTGAGTTATCCTTTAGAATTTCTTAGAAAAGGTGAGATATCCCTTGTAAGAGACAATTTTCTTAAGGAAGAGCAAGAAATTATAAAGAGGCTTCTTAAAAGCCACCTGAAATCTTGAAAGATAGTAAATTAAAACATAAGCTTAGGAAGCTTAGAGAATGAATGTATATATTGGAGAGGCTATTCATAGTGAAACTACTATAGGTCATTATGTTTAATCTCGTTACCCCTACCTTCTTTATTTTTAATGATATGCTCCATTTTGTTGATTTTATTTATTGAATATATTAATATATTATGTTTTAATGTTTCTATTGATGCTTGGATGATTAAATGGTTGAAAGATATATCTGTGTATGCATATGCTTTTTGATAATTTTTTTATGCATAGTTGAATGAGTTTATTTGCACTAATTCTTTGAATCTTAAGCGTAAGCATCTTCATAAAGTTTTCTTAGATTTGATTAAGTTAAAATTATTTTCATGACTTTCTAAAATCAAGAGTTTTTCAAAAAGAATTTTAAAAATTGTTAAAGTTTTAAAAATACCAAATTCATCAATCTAGGATGTAGGCTACCTAGGCCTATATATTATGCCTCTACCAAATCAAAACTATCATTTATAGATTAACATTTAATACAATAATTTATAGGAATAATTTAAATAAAAATGCTTATAAATTTTCTTCACTAAGTTGGTTAAATAGTTAAGTCCTTAAATCTATAAATTAGATAGAGTTTATCAAACTTTAGACCTTTCTATTCATCCTATATTCCTCTTTATAGGACATTGTAACTAAAATAGAAATCTATAGATCCTATAACACTACATAATCCTAATTTCAACAATGTTAAAGAATAAATTAAACAACAAAAGTTTGAAAATATTAAAGGTTATACCTAATACCCTAATAAGGTTATATCCAATACCTTAATCAAAGATAGATGTTTTGCTAAATGGATCTTGATATCTACTACTAAATATGTGAGGTTTGTATGCCTTAAAAAAGAATTCTTGAATCCAATACATGCAATTGCAATAAGCATTCATTATAAATTAATGTGTGAATAACAATTAATAATAATAGAAAGTTTTTGAAATTTCATTTATATATCTAAATAAAATAACACTAATTAAAAAGGAGAAAACCAAAACCATGTCGTTTACAAACAAGGCACTATTATTAATATTCTTTATAATTTATAGCCACTATATATTCAAATACACCTAAAACTATTCGATTTAGTTCAAGGGTGGCCTTAAGAAAATACTCTACCTAAAACTTTCTCATCCCATTAACTCATCTTGGGTGAATAAGCCAGTTTTGTTAAAGCACTTCAATTTATACAAAGTTAACATAATAGCATTGAGACTAATTTAGGTAATTAAGCATTTGAGGAGCTACAAATGAGTAAGCGATTACTAAAGGTAAGTTTTTTAGAATATGTGTTATATCATGCATGTATCACATGGCATAATAGCCACACTTCATATTGTTAGGCTATTTAGGGCATTATAATAAAATAACAAGTCAATTCCATCCTATTGATGCACAATCTTCCATTTGTAAGATGTTACAACCTTATAAAGGAATTTTACCTTCACATTGACCTATTTTACCTTTTTATTGCCTTTCTTATTTGGTTGCAAGCATTTATTATAGCATTCATGTAGAGTTTCATCTAGCACTTGCCTCAATAAGGGTTATGCTCCTTTGCTTAAAGGATCTAATTACAAGATGGAATTTTTCTTTAGGTACACCGCAATAAGCATCCAATGGTACTTGCAACACAATTCAGAAGAAAATGTTAAAATCTATTTACAAAGTTAGAAATCATGACAAGGCATAAATGAGACTCACCCCTTGTGGTGCAATGTAAAGTAGCAGAATTTTTAGGGCTCTACTAGTAATGTAGCCACAATGTATTTCTCTTCTTTTCTATCTTCCTTTTAGTCTAAAGGTCGATGTAATATGGATACAAGAATCCATTATATGCTTTTTCATTCAAGAAAGATTAGTGGTCATAACAATTCTTATAAAAAGAAAGGTGTGAGCTAAACTTCTATTTAGCCAATAGTTGAATTAATTCCTATTTGTTTAAATAAGATAAAACAAACCTGCTTCACTTAGAACTAGATGTAAGTGATATTGAACTCCATGAACCTTGCAAGCTATAAGATGATATACTTCTCAACAAATAATAGATAAGATGTTCCTACCATCTATATCTCCATTGTGAGGGCCTAGGAGCTATTAAGCTTTATTTGTAGTGCATTTCAATCATGATTAAAAAGTTGTTAAAATATAGATAATTTAAGTTAGTAATCTTAAATAACAAGACTAATATAACTTCAATTGTATAAAAAACTTAAGGAAAGAGAGGTTACATAAATGATACCTTCCTTAGGAATTGAATGAGGACCTTTGACCATGTGATAAAAGTTTAGTAGGCTTTTCCACTATTTAGACTTCATCATTTGGCACTAGTATCATAGCCAAGCGATTCAAGGGCTTGTCAGCCACTACCTTGACTTAATTATCCAATACTAGTTAATGTTGGAGCTCATAGCCTTTCAAAACATACAGTCCATGACTTATTTAAAACTTTAATGCATGGATATGTATGAGAAAATATAAAGATGTAGGATAATATCTACATCAAGAATGATCTATATAATATCGCATGTTGTGGCGGCCAAAGATGAAAATGCAGAAAACTCTAACACACTAATCATAGGAAAAGTTAAAACTTTTTATTAATCAATAGTCTTAGGACTAGGATGGGCAGCTTTTGAATGGGTTAGCCCTACTGTGTAAATCATGGTTGTAGAGGTTAGTTGGAAAGATGTTACAAAACTTGACTATGCTAATTATTAGAAAGCAATCTGGTACATTAAAGCCTAAGGTTGATGCTGCATTTGCTTATACTATTATTACTCCTACATCTTTACAAGCCACTCCACATTTAGTTGAGCTTCAACATTATAGGTGATGCTCACTTTAATGTCCTCAAACTTGGAGCATGGAGATTTTATTAGATGGCACTTTGATGTGCTAAAGCATTCCCTCAGGCTAACTCCTCATCTAATACCCCAAACATGGTTGGGATACTCCTTAGATCTTAACATTATGATTAAGATGTCCTTCTTCCTAGCTAGTTGAAACTTATCCTAGAAGGCTTACTATGTAGGAGTATCTTATAACATTCAATAAATGATACATAATTATATTTAATTCATGTGAAATAAGAGCTTCAAAGGTAAACAATACATTTTAATTTAATTGTAAACACTTATAATCCTCTCTATAATGGCTTGACTTTTCAAGTTCTTGTACTACCCCTACTTGTTAACTCTAGCTTTTATAACTTAGCATAAGAAATGAAAGATGTCTCAAAGGCACCATCGCCCTCAACTGAAGCAAGCCTTTCTTTCACTAACTATTTATGTAGCTTTTAATAACCTTCTTGAGAAAGCCAATGTGGATATATATTCTTCTTTCACCTCTCCCAATTTACTTTACTTAATTTTTATTAATAAAAGGACATATTAATTTGTAAGTGCAAATGATATACACAAAATACATTGAGTAGATTTAGCCATTTAAATATACAAAATTTACCTTGAAAGTCCTTTTATTTTAGGAACTTCTCCATGATTTCTAGTTGATGAAGTTAAATTCTTAGAGCGAGTTTGCTTTTATGCTGGTCTCAAGATTGATATATTCCTACTTTAATCTTGTTTTGAAGTCCTTTCATTGATTCACTACTTATAAGAGTACTTTTCTACACATTTTATAGGTATTAGGAAAATCAAAGGCACTCTATAAGAAAAAATAATGCATATAAAAGAGTTATATATGATTATTCTACAAATATATTTTGGCATAACTATAACACAAAGTTAACCTAATCAAGTGTACTTACCCAAATCTCTTCCCAAAGGTTATGCTTTAATGCTTAGGGACACGCATCTAATTTGTAAAACCCATTGATATTTTAGATTGTATTACCAATCTAACTTAACTATCATTTACTATTTCATTTATTCCATTATCTACCCCTAGCATTAAATTAAACATATGACTTTTTACCTCTAACTCATGTTATGACAATGCTACATTGCCACTTAAGGTTATTAAACCCTTCTTAGTCCTTTATATGAAAATAACTACTTCTCTAAAAGGATCCATATTTTATTTTTTTTTTAGAAAAATCAATATTAATCATAGCTAATGATGCATAGATTAAGTCAAAAATTGATATTACTTAATGATGAAGAAAGTGATAAATATATAAATTGTACTGACAATAACTACTATAAGGTCAGCATGGAAAAATACATAGCTTACATGGTAAGTAATTATATTAAAATTATATTATTTATTATGCTTTATAGACTTTTTCACTAATTTATGTAATAAAGAGTAAACAGGATTCATTCCATTATATAATATATTTGTCACATTAAAAAGATACAATAACATGCAATGGCAATGGCAATAATTTAAAATGGAAAAGGGTTCACCACTAAAAGCATCATCAGATCTAGCGGATAATACAAATGTAAACTTAACAAAGCATGACCATAATCATATATCCAGAGGGTGATTAAACTTTAAAATGGAAAATGTAAGGCATTATAGAGACCATCATAATAGTCAATGGGATTAAACTTTAAAAGCAATAATTTAAAATGGAAAAGGGTTCACCACTAAACAAAGCATGACCATAATCATATATCCAGAGGGTGATTAAACTTTAAAAGCATCATCAGATCTAGCGGATAATACAAATGTAAACTTAACAATTAAAGAGACCATCATAATGTCATTATATATATACCCTAACCAAATAAAGTTAAATAATTTATCAATATTCAACAAAAATAATGAAAATGAGAAAGGAAAACATATATGAGAATAGGTATAATTAAAAAAATGACACAAAGCTAACTATGAATGTGACTAAGAATGTTGCAAAGGTTTGGGAATCACTAGAGAAATGATGAAAAAGAAAATAAACAACAAGAGAAAAAGAAGAGTGAGTTTCCATGAAACTTAAGGAGTAAACATTAATTAATAAGGAGTTATTATTATTAAAATAAATAATAATTCTAACATTTAGGAATTTTATCCAAGGAAATAGTCGTATTCTTGTACCTTTGCCAATGAAGGTGAAATTCTAACGAACTACTTGTCTAATGGAAAGATTAATACAAGCGCACACATTTTTGGATTTCGAACAAGCCTTCTCTAGGTATTATCACCATTTGAACTCAAAAAATAATAAAATTTTACACTTAACCACATTCATCAAATACTCATATAATAACATTAAATGTAATTTTTTTAATGACATGTTCACTTGTAATTATTTGCACTTATCAATGTAATCATCCAAATACACATATTCATCTATACAATGTTTACATTATGCAAACACAAGGTAAACAAATAATCAAAGTAATATAAATCTATCGGTGACTCTCGATTAATTGTATATCTTTGCAATTCCATCCTTTTACCTCTTAGTCAACCTTATACCTTCACAAATTGTTATCAAGATCAAGTATTTGATAATCACATATGTCACCCCATCATATATCATATAATCTTAACATCATAGTTCTCATCCATATATCATATCTCATCGTTCAATATTGTATATGCCTTATTGCATGACTCACAACTTAATTCATTCCATTAACAACATATCAATTCTATTTATAATGTCATTTATACATCACAATTCTACAATGCTTCCTTGCATGTTCACATATTATGTGTTCAACTCTCATTTATCAAATACCTATTCAAGAAGCAAACATTTAATTCTATATAATTGTAAACATATTTCCATTGTAAAAATAAACATAAACATATTGACATAATTTTATTTCTTTCATAGATATAAACATATTTTATTTAGCCATGTCATCCATTATTATTCCCATTAATGCAATTCATTTTCATCTTAAAATCCCTATAGAGTAAAATGTCATTTTTTTTCATAATGTATGCAATGTTATAAGAAAATAAAGTAGTAATCTACTATATACTCAATTATGGATGTCTAGAGATAAATCCAGAGTCAACTACAAAGTTCCATAGGACAACTCTATAGGCTATAATCAATTATAGGATTCCATATAGCAGTAGTCGACACTATAGACCTCCAAAGAGTAATTCTTAAAGTCATAGCTAACTATTTTATTGATTATAGTCTTATTCTATATATTTTCAAATGATTTTTACTATTCATTCAACCTAAAAAACATCAACCTATTCATTGTTTCACTTGATCCACACTTATATAATCCAAGCATATTAAAATTTAAGCCAATTTAAGAAAATCAAATAATAATCAAGCAATAATAATAATTTCTAATGAGATCAAAACATAAAGGAAACCTTACACAAACAATTCTAAATCATACAAAAATATTCCAATCCAATTAGATTATTTACTCATTTAGAATAGAGAAGGATTCAAAAGGTTACATTTTTTTCTTGGCTTCAATTAACCAAAATCCCTAAGGTTTTTCATTAGGGTTTGATTTCTCTTTTTTAAGCTTAAAACTTAAGTTTCATCAAATCTTAAAGAAGATGGAAAGGAAAATTGAGATTAATGGTAGTTTAAATATCCTTACCTTGATTATTTAAAGAATTTAATTAAGATTAACTCCTTTCTAACTTAATTTGGAAAAAGTAAAGGAAGAAGAATAAGGAAGAGATAAGGAGTAAGATTTGTGATAAATAATATGAGGAGGGGCAAAAATTGAGTTTGAAAAAGGCAAATACATTTTTATCTTTTTTTCTAAAATCTCCTCCATACTTGTATACTCACCTTTAATCACCTATAACTTTTAATCATTTTATTCAATACACTCTTTCTTAACCAAACCTTACAAGTTATTCATTCTAAGCTTGATCAAATAATTTATTTTCATTTACCTAAATGTTTTATTTAAAGTTTATTTAATTAGTAAATTCCTTTTTTTCCTCAATGTCTAATCCATACTTTCCTTACCAGAATTCATCCTTTCTACATTCCTTTTTTATTTCTAATTATTATTGCTAAGATTAATTAATCATTCCTTTTTTATGACATTAAACACTATAATTCTAAAAAGATTGTAATAATACTTCTCCTTTCAAAGGAATTCATTCTCAAATTCTTAAGATATTACTTAATTAGTATATGTTCAAACTTTACTAACTGTAGAACTTTTACAAACATATAATAATGTTACAATCTCTACACTTAGTTAAGATGTTCTATTAACTCATGAAGTTTGTACTTCAAAAAGGGATTAGGTTAGATTCCACTTAGCATAAATAGTTTTAATAATACTATTTAATATGTTCTTATACAAACCCTGCATGGGTATACCTTTATGTTACCATTATCCTTACTATACAGGTTTTTAATTGTGTGGTACTATTTTTTTAAGGTCTTCACCATGGATAAATGAGAAAATTCAGAAAGATTCCTAACTATGGAAACCATTTATCCTCCAATTATCTTCTAGATAGGGCTTAATGGAAAATTCAAAAGTCCTTAACTATAAAACAATTCATTTTGATGATTATAGAATATATTATTGCTTTTCTTTTCACTTTTCTTCAATTTAGGCATGTAAGTAATACATTCATTCTACTTTTGATTCTCCTTTAGATATCAATAACTAATTCCTTTAGTATTGCCCCTTCTTTACTAACTTATCCTAGCTTAATAAATAAGTCTTATTGTCTACAATCATGCCTTTCAATTCAATATGCCAAACATTGCAACTATTAGGCATTAAAGTGACATAAGGTTTATTAGCATACTAAAATATATATAATCCTACTAGCTAAAATATTGTTTTTGGTTATTGATATTCTACAATACCTTCCTAAGCACTATCTTTGACCTTACACTTTAGAATAAATCAAATGTACTTGTGAAATCTTCACACTAAATAATACAAATGCCTTATATAAACCGAAGGTAACTTATAGGTCAAATATCCTATTGTTAAGGCATTTTGTCTACTAGGTTCTTAGTGGCCCATTATAAATGAAACTATTATTTAAAGGTTAACATAAAATAATTTAACATGATCTTACCACTTCGTATAACTCTTGCATCATTGCTTATATAAATAATGCTTCCCATAACAATATATTACTTAAAATTAATTACAATAATATTCATAATCCTAATATCAATTTTTATAATGATACCAATGATATTATTAACAATAGAAATAATAGTATTACTTATATTAGTGCAAATAACAACAATAATAATATTTGAAACATAGTTGGGCAATAATAGCAAGAGCAAGTAAGTAACTACTTAATTAATCAACTTTTAAGATGACACAAATATTCTAAATCATAGCATATAGGAGATTGGTTAAAATCATAACATCATATAAAACTTGAAATGCTTGCTTCCAAATATCATACCTCTAAACATTTTCTCCAATGATTGCTATATTCACCACTTAATCACCTTTCAAATTTCTAATTCTTTCTCTTTAACATAAGTTGCTATGGCAAACCACTTGGTTACTTAGCCTAAAACTATTTCTAGCATTATCAAAAGAATTAAGCCTTCAAAGTTAGATGTTATTGAAGTAACAAACCCATAACATTGTTTTATAACTTATTTCAAACTCAATCATGGTAATGGGTAATTTATGTGCATTTTTTTCATTACATGTCTTAAACTCATTCTTTAAAGGATACTATACTAGGTGTTAATTTCTTTCAATATTCACCTAATATAGAGATTTAATCAAACAAAAGGTTCTTAAATCAATCCTATTAATTTTATTATTATAGGAATCTAAAGTTTAAAAAGTAGCTATAAAAATACATTAATACTTAATCACCTCACCAAATCAAACTAAAATGATTTACGAACTCCTAATGATCTCATTGTTATGCCTTTATAACCCTACTTTATTTTGTACTTTTGTAGTTCCTCATAAATTATGGTTGATAATTGCTTATTGGACCTTAACATTTGAACTATGGATTCTCTCTCTTTATCCTCTTATAAACAATTTTGTCATATGACTCTTTTAATTTTCTTTGTTCACTAACTTTACATGCGATTCATGCACCTTACCTTGAAGTACAGAAGATTTATTCTCTGTATATCATTTATTTATTGTCTATACTATTATGTAGTCTATCTCGAGGTTTACTCATCATACCTACATTGTTCTTTTGTAACTTTTAAACATGTTACCTAATTACCTCTTAGTAAAATTTTCATTTGTAATTTCCTAAATGTAACATTTGTTAATCCTATAACAACACTACATCTTCATGTCTTAATATTTGCATTCCCTCTTATTGGATGTCCCTTCCCCTAACCACAAGATGACTTAATTCTTTCAACCTATGCTTACTTGCTTATCCATATTGTGCTTCTAATTTTTAACCCTTGCTCCTATTTATCTAATTATTATATCCTAAGATCTTATCCACCCACCTTCTCGAATTTCTCAAAGTAGGGTTTCATATCCTTATAAAAAAAGAAACCTAGAAGCTACCATAATCAAATCAAGTTACTAGCATATGGATTCAAATTAACTAGTTAATGTTTGGTTCTTATGTTTTACTCCTTTATAGACTTAGTGTTATTATTATGCACCTTTCTAATCTCCTTTCCCTCGACCTTTATTTCAACAAGATTCTTAGACTCTCCCAAAAATTTAAGTTCATAGCTTTATATAACTTCAAATAGACACTTTTAGTTACTTATACCTTACTATAGCTAGGTCACACATTTAGTTCTTATATAATTATACATTGAGCTAAGCAATCAAATTTCATTTCTAGGATGGCACAAACTTATGGATTTGACAATGATATTGATAAATTTCTAATCTATTCATCTACTATATCCATATGGAAGATGTGATGTCTAAAACTACACAATTGGTTAGATTATGCCACTCCAATGTCCTTAGGTTTCTTATAAAAACTCTTAAGGGTCATCTTGGTCTTTCTTATTTATATATTGTAATTTTTTATACATCTATAAATCCTTATTAGGCTAATAAGCCATTCAGTTTACATTTATAGTCTTTAATATTCACTTTTTAGTAAGCCCATATCTTGCATTTCCTATTCTCAATATCTTAGGATCAAATGTCTAGGATACATGGAAGGCACACCATTCACACATACATCAATAAAATTTTAGAAGATTTACAAGCTCTCATCTCACCACGTGCTAATATGGTTTTAGAGGACTTAAATTGTGTTTTTCATACAATTATAAAGGTCATTGCCTATGTTATCTTCTTCTCTAATGACTTATCTTTTCTTGCTAAATTGAGAATAAAATGTATGAAAATTCAATTGCAAAGATGCTAGGTATCACTACTCTATACAATTTGAGAATGACTCTTCCTACACCAATCGTATTTATAAAAACAATATAGAAAATTGCTATATCTACTCATCAATTAACTTACTAAATTCTCTACTCTAACATTTAACTTATATTGTAATCCAAGTCATCATTATAATATTCCATCATCATAGAAAATTTAAGTGCCATAATACACCATATGGTAAAAGCCATCAAGAAATTTGTATACATGCAACTATGCATTTAATTAAATATTTTCACCAATTACCAAACAACCTATCCATGATTTCACTTCCATCATGTTTCCAACTTAAATTAAGGATCTTTGTTTATTAAGGCATTATAATGGCTTTAAGTAAAAAATGATACTTACATAAGTCATCCTTGCTGGAAAATCGCACATCATACATGAACAGTGGAATAAAAATTTTACATGATTTCCACCAAGGATCCATGCGAATTTAGGATGCCATAGATTAGGGATTAAGGTTTATACCTTTCGGCCAAAAAATTTTCTGTTCACTACATAGCAAATCCAATCTGCTTCTGTCTATTTTCAAATCCAATCTACTTTCCAAATCATAAACCGAAATAAAAACTAGAAGATCAGATCACTAGTGTAGCATTTAATGTAGCTGCACCTCTATGGTATCCATACAGAACGATCTCAAAATTTCCAGCCAAATGATAGGTTGGATGGAATTTCTCTCCTCTTAAGTTTGTGCTAGCAAACTAGGGTGTTTAAGGTCTCCTATTTTCTTTTCTCTTCAAACGCCTCCCAGATTATCTATAGATACATCTGAACGTGAATAGCATCTTATATATATATAGGCACCCATTAAAACCCTAATGAGAGGTGAGTATTATGGACTGATTATTAATTAGGTCCAATATTATGACTTAATTAATAATTGGCCCCTAAGCAATATAACATTAACAAAAGGGCCTAATCTAATTAGTCCTTTCATTAATTAGAAATTATAGTCCAACTAGAATTTCTAATTATATTGCTCTAATTCCAATTTTGATTTGTTCTTTGTGTGTGACCCAATAGGTTCCCATCACGTTGGCAATGATCCTAAAATCATATTTTAGAATCATAAATAATAAGCGGCATCTAGCAATGCATCATTGCTACCCAAGTAATGAGAATATCAGTGATCTGACATAACCTTTCAGTGACTACGCAATCAAGTCCCCTTTTATCCTAGATATCTAGATCGAATTCAAGGCATGGAAAGTGTCATCCCTTTTATAATTCGATCTCTGTGTTTCTTGATTCATGAGTTGACCAAAAAAAGAAGCAAATGAGATTAACATCACATGTTGACTCATTTGAGCATGACCATGCATTTCATAGTCGAACTCAATCAAGGGGCCCATAGATATCACTTCTTTAGAAGGAGGGATAAAAACTCATTTACATCACTTATATTCCTTTACATAATTAGCAATATACCTAATCACTGTCTTCAAGTCAACCCGTTAAAGTTAATGTTAAACAATGTTAAAGCATATAATTAACTATGTTGGAAACCATGGTGACTTTAAGTTAAAAGACTATATGCGTCACTGTCACTATGAGAGTTGCTTATGACACTCATAAGATGATCCATGTAGCAATCTCATGGCGGGTGAGTCCAGTACAATTGTTCTCTAACATGTACCTATATGTTGACTTAATATCTCATATCAATCAACTAACATACTAGTCTCTATGCATCATTGTTATCCCTTTCACAATGATACTTGACTAGGGACATTTAAGAGTATTATTTAAGAAATGATTACTCTAAGGATAAATTACTATATCTATTTATTTAACGTAGAGAAATAATAATCTGAAAGTGCCTCATATAAATAATGAAAATATAATACAATGTATGCTTATAAAATCATCCTATGATTGGCTCTCAAGGCATACACCAACAATCATTAGCTGCTTGTAATCGAAAATGGCCTAGAAAAACTTTAGTGTACGAAAGGTCATTGGCAAGACTACCCATATCCCCCTTTAATAGTTACAAATATACTATCAAGGACTTATACTTTCATACCATTTACTTAGATAGTTGGATATATTTACATCATGATTCTAAACAACATACACCCTTTAGGCCTAGGACTATATTTTGATACCACTTTTGTCACAACCTATCCCTAGAGTAAAATATTATGTCTTTCCATAACCTATGTAATGCTACAAAAAATTGGGTAATAGTTAACATATACTTGACTAGAAGTGTTTAGAAATGAATGCTAACACTTATAATTAATTATGTAGTTAGCTATAAAGGTTAATAAAGCAACTCTAAAGGCTATAATTAACTATATAGTCAACTATAGGCTTCTGGAGAGTAGTAATTAACTATATAGTTAATTATAAACCTTCATAAAGCAATTCTCTAGGTCATAGTTGACTATATAATCAATTATAGCTTGTTTTGCAAATTTTCACTTAATTTTTACTATTTATCTAAGCTAAAAACCTTAGTTCATCAACCCATTCATTGTTACACTTGATCCATGCTTCATATAATGCAACCATATCAAAAATCTAAGTCATTTTCTCTAAGAAAATTTAAATCATAATCAAGCAATAACTATAATTCCTAATGAAATCAATACATATATTAAACCTAAACCAAACCATTCTAAATCAAGTGAAAATACTCTAATCCTATAGATTACTTACTCACCTAGTGTGGAGAAGGATTTAGAAGGTTGGATTTATTATCTCTTAACCTTAATTAACCAAAATTTCAAATATTCTTCATTAGGGTTTAATTACCCCTTTTTTAAATGTCAAAACATGAGCTTCATTAAATCTTAAAGAAAATGGAATGAAAGCTTAAGATTAATGATAGTTTATATGTCCTTACCTTATTTGTTTAAAGAATTTGATGAAGATTAACTACCTTTAAACTTAATTTAGAAGAAGGAAGGAAGAAAAAGAGGAAAAAATAAGGAAAATTAGGAGGAGTAAGGTTTATGGTGAATAAAGGAAAGACAAGCTAAAATTAAGTTTTAAAAGGTAGAAGCATTTTCATATTTTTATCTTAAATCTCTTACATACTTATATACTTATCTTTAATCACTTATAACTTTTAATCTTTTTTATTCAATACACTCTTTTTTAATTAAAATTTATAAATTACTTATTTTAAGCTCAATCAAGCAATTTATTTTCATTTACCTAAAAGTTTTATTCAAAGTTCATTTAACTAGTAAATTTTTATTCCTCAATATCTATTTCATACTTTCCACATTGAAATTTATCTATTCCTTATATCATTACCATTTATAATTATTACTATTAAGATTAATTAATCATTCCTCTTTTATGACATAAAACTCTAAAATTCTAAAAAGGGTGTAACACTTTTCAACAATATATGATAATGCTACCTATTGAACTCCAAAGGCTACAACCAAAACATAAAATGTTTATAAAGAATAAGAGAACAATGCAAAATACCTTAGATAATATGGAGTAGATGCTCAAAGAATGTTAAACATTAACACCACATAATAGCAAAACAAATGCTTAAGAAATATAAAATGGAGAGCATGCATAAATGAAAAGTAAATCATTGTACAAACAAAGATTGTCTGCAGTTTTGAAAAACAAAGGTAAAAACATGCTAAAGGCGGCATTTTCCACGATGATTATTAATGAACAATTGATATTTATACATTTTAAGTTAGTTATCACTAAAATCAACATCTAATTACAAAAATGTCATTCGATGTAAACTTTCATCATCGGTTATATATAGGAATTAACTTTTAATATTTAGCCCTATCTTTAAATCTTCAAATTTAATAATTCATCTTCATTTTTGATGTCAATTTTATAGTAATCAAAACACACATATATATATATTTCCATGTTAGGTATTATTAAAAACTTGACATTGAAAAGGTAAAAGCCATTTTTTAAACTAACTTTTAAATTTTCATTAGATGTCAATTCACTAATAATTGATATAAAAAAGATATTATTATTTTACAATGTTAGTTATCAACTAAAGTTAATATGAAAACTTACTCGTATTTTAAAAAATGCTATTGCAATCTTATATACATTAGTTTTCACTTTAATTGAAGTCAATATGGTGACATTGTATCATAATTTTATAGAAATGCATGTTAATTACCCTATTTAAAGATGTAATTAATACATTGATAATTATTGTAATTATCAATAATAGTTAAATAAAATTATTATACATATTGTGATATGATTGAAACAATAAACACATAAGGAACGTTACCTAAGTTTAACCTTTATAAAAATTCTATCTTAACAATAACCCATTCAAACCACCACCAATAGAGAAAAACCTAAATGTTTTGCTTGTAAATTTATGTTTGGTTCATGTCATCGAAAGATTATATTGTAATTTTTTATAATAATAATAATAAATGAAGTTAATCAAAGTAAAGAAAATATTTTTTAAAAGTTACAATAGCATCCCTTTATTCATAGAAGAAGCTCTAAAGTGTAAACTCTATATTATAATTAAAACCTATCATAATCCTCTTTATTTTTTAAAGTTGTATATGTTGGACCTGTATGTATGACCAATTGCTAAATTAATTTGTTTTGATGATGAGTGAGATTAATGGGATAACTTATTTTTTAAGCAAAGATATGTAGGGTAAAAATAGTTTTATAAATGGTTTACTAGTTTAATTTCAGATATGTGCCTATTTTCCTTTTGAACTATTTTTAAAAGTCAAATTCAATTCCAACCATATTTTGTATGTTTTATTACTTAAAATGGAATTAATTTGAAGAGTGATACATTGCTTCTTTCTAATTATATGAAAAACTTAATGATTAAAACTATCAAATATAGGAATACATTGAATCTATCTAGAATACTCTTTCATTTTACATATTGCAATTCTATGTTCTACAAAAATTTAAATTTTTTGGAAGTTGTTATTTGGTGATACCAACTTATGTTGACTTAGTTGGGGAAATTTTGATTGGTTAACAATTTTAATGACTAAGATATAATACTACATAAAAAAGGGCATCACATTACAAAAATTCAAACTTTTCTAAAAAAGCAAGAAGATTGTGCTTTTATAGTACACAATGAAAGTAACTTATCAAAACAACGAATGAAAAAGTATATACTACACAGTCGACAATAGTGAATTTGATAGTGACTAGACAATGACAATATAGAAAGAGCAAGCAATAAAAAAGACTTGGAGAAGAAAGTAAGCCTTTTAGGCTGAAGTTGTTTGTTAAGATTTGTGCATCTTTATCAGTTAGTTCTCACCCTTTAGCTATAAATAAAGGACCATACTTCATAAATCAATAACATAAGCAACTTCTCTTTTCTTTAAGAAAGCTTTCTCTTTCTAGAGTTATTTCTATTCTTTATAGTCTTATTTCATGAGCTTAAGCTTGAATATCTACACTATTAAAGTGTATAAACCTTGTAATTTTTTTAGAGATAAACCTTACTTATATAAAGGTTCCCTAATTAGGGTGTGAATAAAACTCTTGTAAACACCTTATAACTTGGTTAGTGGGAAGAAATCCTAAAGTGTTAAGGTAGGATTGCTTAAGTCTTGAAAAGATCAAATGGAAAAGTGTAATTAGGCTTTTTAAAAGAAAATGTGCTATTGGATTCAATATTGGATGAGTGGAGTAGACCTAAAGGAATGATTATTCATTTGATTAATTGAACCACTATACATTGGTGCCATTTTCTCTTTCGCTTACTCTTTAATTACTTAAACTTTATTGCTTATAATTACTTAATCTTTTATATTTACTTTCTAGGTACTCTTTAGGGGGTAAAAAAAAAGGAAGCTACTTTTTAAAGTTTAATTGCTTAAACTTCTAAAACGCCAATGACCC